>JADEYG010000015.1:600000-937500 GCA_016906335.1 Novakomyces olei
TTCAAAGGAATTGCCGCTATTGACAGCAGTGCTCGAGGCCAGATTGCTGCTGGTGCCGCTGGGAATAGTGCTCTGCTGAATAGAAGAGGGGAAAGACGCGCTTTGAAAATTTGAGTACCCAGGCGAAGGCTGCTGTGCTGCTGCAGCGCTGCTCATTCCTGGAGCCGGACGAAAATCGTCATAGCCCATTAGACTCTTGTGCAGTACTTCCCGACGGCCGCCGTAAAGCTTCCCCGCTTTAGCCAAATTTTCAATTGACTGATCAACTTCTGCTTGGGTTAGCTCTGTACCGAGCAGGTGCATGGCAGAAAAAAGTTGGGAGGAGGAAGTGTCAAAGTCTTCAGGGGGCAAAGAAGTGTAAAATTTCAGAATCAATATAATAGAACGCAGTATAGAAAAAAACAAAAAATACAACGAAATAAATTCAAAGAGGTTGCCACTCGAAGAAATTGCGGCATTGTAAACAAACAAGCAAAACCAATCGCGCCACCCAAAGGCAGCAAATCAAATCTTGGAATAATCGGAATCTTTTGATTAGAGCAGCAGCTCCTGCGAAAATGTGCGGAAGGATGAAACAGGGAAATAGCGTACCTTCAAACTGTTGCTGAAAGGAAAGATCGTCGTTTGCCGCTACTAAACAACGCGTCAATATCAAAATGCTTCTAATTGCAAGACGAAAACTTACAGTTGCTCCAAGACGACGATAAAGGTCGCGAGTACCCGGCAATTCCGTCGCCGAAGGACATGATGGTCTCTCTGGTTCCTAGAGAGCGAGTGACCGGACCCGCCGCTCAATCTTTACCAGATAAATATATATAGCGGTATAAATGACTGCGCCTGTTGCCGCCCGCCAGCGGAAAACTACGCAATCCGTTTAACGAGCAAACTCAGGAGAGACCTGCAGAGTATAATTGCAGCAAACGGAATTTGAGGGTACCAGTTTTCTTGCACGCACTTGTTCCACATCAACTCGAGGGCCTGAATATTTTTTGTGTTGGGTTTTGCGGTGTACGTTTGCACAGTACAGATTACATGTCGAAATGGTTATGTAAAAGTGTGGTACAGCTCTGAAATAATGTCTTACTTGCTCCCTGTACCAAGTATATAGAGTGCTGAGGTTGTTTGATGCTGCTATGTTACTTGTGAATCTGCGATTGGATACGGCGCGGTCAATTGGCCGGCGCCTAAATGTAATCACGGGTGCCGTGTATCTATTGTCTCGCACACGCGTCGCGGACAAACATAGGCTATGAAATTGTTCGTTGTTCCTCTGAATTTTGAACTGGCCTTTATGCAGAATGAGGCACACGTATTGATTGATATGCCTCGCAGTTTTACAGTTTGAGCACGAGTGCTAAAAAGACATCATCAAGCGAAGGTTAGGGCTAACAATTCAATGACTTTCCAAGATTTACAGCTTTGATGTGAGACATGTTTAATAAAAGTAATATTCCCGCCATGTTTTACAGCAGCTCAAAAGGCATATTCACGCGTTGCCCACTGTATATAGATAAAATATATTATACATATTGGCCTTGCGCGTATAATTCAGTAGCTAAATAGAAACAACTGCCAATGCCAAAACTTAAAAGAAGCATTAGTATATTCAATATAGGCACGTTCATGAAAAAAAAATTAGATTTTAGATTTTAGATAACAATTTTTAATTTTTAGTTTCTATTTTTTAGTTTTTTATTTCTAGGCTTAGTTTTAAGTTTCTAGTTTTTAATTTTTAATTTTTTTGCATCTACTTAAAAGATAAGAATGACCATATAATATAATGCTACATGACTACACAGTATGAAAGAGGAAAGATAATAAAGTATTAAATTTTGGGATGGGAATCATGATGAAGTAGGAGAGCCATCCATGCTCTATATAGTAAAGAGTCTAATTAGCTCTTCACTGACCCCGCTCATAGGATCGAGGATACCGATGTCTGTTATTAGGGCACTTATTAGCTCAGGCGGCGTGTAATCAAGAGTCGGACTGTTTTCAAGCTGTGGGACAGTCATTATATTTTCATTGGAAACTGTCGATGATAATGGCCGACGTTTATCTCCGGTCGATTCCACGTTTGTGAAAGCAAAACTGGATATGGCGGAAGGTAGGCTTTTCTGGTTCAAAGGATACATGCGAACAAATTTATGGCTAAAGGTGTTAGTCAGCTGGTAATTGTATCATTAAGCTCTTTGGTTTAGCAAATCAAATACCATTCAGATAGAGCATAGAAAGGTTTACGGTTAGCTTTCGCTACAACCGCAAGTTGGTAAGTTCCCACTTGATTAATGAGGCCGCCGTTTTCAACAACTCCTTCAGCGCCAACTATGACCTGGTCCACTTTTTCCATGATTGGTCCAACTGCACTGTCTGTAATTACACAGCAGGCGACTCCTTGCTGCTGTAATATGTCTGCCATGACTACCCCGGATCCAGATGGTCTTCCTTCTGCCACAATTACTTGGAACCGTTTATTTCTCCTTAGAGCTAGAACAATCAGGGCGGCAATCGACCGCGAGTAGCCGTGTGTGAGAATGACCGAATTATCACGTACAAATTTCTCTCCTAAATCTGCAATCCGCCGTCGCCCATCTTTTGCTCGCTGAACGAAAAGCTTGCCATTTTTGATTAAGTGCGCTCTGCACTGCTCGAAATCCTAGACCTGATTAGAGTTGCCAATTTTTATTGCCATTTGGATTCTTTTGAATAATTCTTCAAGTTTCCCGTGTTTATCCTGAGATCTGGCCCTTGCTTGATATGCTATTCAATTTTCTCATCTTATTCCGAACTTCATACCCCCAAATCGGCCAACGACCGAGTAACAAACTGCTGAAATAAATCTACTCCAGCCGACAGCGATATGTTATTGACAACACTCCGTTTTAATTCGTCGCCTCCATGCTGTAAAATGTCCGTATACTCACTGATTGTGCTTGCTGCGACTGGTTAGATCGTTCTTTGAAATTGGGCAAACAAACCTTTGCAGACAGACAAAAGCTCTACCAGAGCCTCAATAGCCGCAACCGGCATTGTGATGTCGGCATCATCTCGTAAAATGCGATTATAAACCTCTACAATATCGAACGTTGCCATTTGGTGTTCACGTGCAGCGATTATATTTTATTATTTAATATATTTAAAGCTTTAGCTGGCGAATTATTATGAGCATACGTTCCTCTGAGCATTTGGAGTTGTAAAGCAGTATCTTTCCATATAATTCATTATTTAATACTAGAGGATGATTTATCACTGTAATTCACCACATAATCTTCATGAGCACTACAGCTCATATTGGAATACTATGCAATTAACGATATGGGGAGGAGGTTCAAGCAAAATATGCTTGCCAGAGGCGATACTATTGAGCCTGATAAAATCAAAACTATACCGTAAACCAATTAATTGGACGTTGAGTCTAATTAATTTTCCTTCTTTAATTTCCCTGTAGCGAGATTTTCGAATATTATTATCGTCAAAATTTGGTCAGTCTTAGCTATCTAGGCATGAATTTTATAATAAGGCTCTGCTGACTAGATTTGCTCATTTGTAATTTTTTAGATTAATGTATTCAATCAACTTGTGGTTAGACTTTGATTAATTATGCCACCGTACAGCAAAAATTTCAATGTCACAAGATGGTTGCTTTACCAAAATCTTGCAGATACCGGCAAAAATGGCGCCCATTCTGCTACCATTCGGCCGAGACTTATTTTTCAATTGAAGCAGTGTCTTAATAAACCAGAACTATAATTCAGCCCACGAAAATTGAAATGTATCGGAACTAAAAATGCGAAATGGCAAATAGTCGCGATTTAATACAATTATACCCGGGTTGCCTTTTTCGTAATAATTACATTCCTTCGTGGGATGCATGGGCGGGCAAGAGCGTAAAGATTTATTTGTATTCAAGCACGAATTAGACTGGATGCAACGAAATATGATTTAGGCTTCATTTAAGCAAGAAAGGAACAAAAAGGAGCGTTTGCCGTCGGAAACCTCCTGATCCAAAAAAAAAAATAGTATAATTTAGAAAAATTATAAAGCAAAATAAAGAGAGATAAAGCCGTCCTGACTCTGAGAATGGAAGGCCCAAGATAAATTACAATGTGGACATTATGGCTAAATTGTCTCTTATGAAGCGAAGGCAAAATATGTTCCAAGCCACTTGTTTTACCGTAATTTTCGTGTCCTCAGCAAAATTCAAAGACCCAATTTCTTCGGTTCAAAAGTGGGAATGCAAAGTTTTACAAAAAGGTCTCGCTAGTACAATGCCGACCTAAAACTCCGCGAAATCCTACGGTACTTAATCTCTCATGAACTCTCCCGCAATATAAGCGAATTAATTGGCACTCTAAAGAGGAGAATTGTGATTAGAAAGTATGGCATGTAAAGCCTAAATTAAATGACTACAGGGGTAATTAGCTCACCTATCCCCCACTCACCAACCACGAACGGCTCCGGCTGAACTTCGTGGCACTATTATCTCCAGCCTCCAATTCTGAATCAATGGTGGACTATTGGATGCCTGTCTAGCATATGTTTGGCTTATCCCAGAGTTATGGGAGTTATGGCCGAGTTGCTTTCAATTTGTGCCCTCTTTGAGTCATAATTGTAATTTTGCTGTGATACATTGATTCAACTGGATATTTAAACAAATTACTTATATTATCTATATTATTTTGCAAAGATAGATAGATAGATCTAATAGATTATTGACATGAAACAATGATAGCGGCTAATTGGATTAAGACAAAACATCAAAACGAAATGAATATTTGGAGCATTCTGATATATCAATAGCCTAAAAAGGAAACCAACGCTTGTCTACTCAATTGGATTGACTATCCGATTGGGTATAGAGTAGATTGTCCGGTATATAAATAATTGACATTGGTTATGATAGATATTGAAGAAGTCTTTCAACAATTTTGCTTGAGCGACAAATATTCTTGAGGGAGCCTCGGGGGCAAAAATGGGAAGCACAGTTCAAACACTTCATCAACATCAAAAAATTGTCCTATTTCATGCTGAATAAGATGGCTTTCGTTGATAGCCATTAACGCATTTTTCACATTAGAGTGAGCTGAAAGCGACATTACAGTGGCACGGCAGCTATTTATTGTAGCAATGAAATGACACGGATCCTTTCCGGGAAATAAGGCTTTTGAGAGTGTTGGGGTAGCATGGCAGTGAGCATAATTACTGAAATAAGTCCTCGTATACATCTCATGCGTAGCAAGTTTGAACTGCGTTTCGTTTGTCGTATTCAAAGCTCTCAAAGGCTCGAGTGCTTTGCACAAAAACCAACTAGCCACTTCAGAAGCCTCTTGATGAGCCGCAAAGCAACAAGTTTTATTCCATGGTTTTTCCAGACACTCTTCCTCATAAAACAAGACTCTTAATCCATGAACTTCATGCATAACCCTACACAATTCTCGGTCGGCGACTTTTCCATGTCTAGTAATGGCCTCATTGTAATACCAAAAGTCGCCCTTTTCCCAAGCCAGAGGTTTCAGCAAAAAGGGGAAAGGTTCATAGAACCCGTATTCACGCATACCATGGTTCAGCCTCCAATCATCAAAAATATGAGCAGACGATGAATTTTCCAGCACGAAGCTTGCTCTCGTCGCAAACTTTTTCGTGCACAAGGCCAGTAGAATTGCCATGCTTAATATTTGCTGCATTGCAGGTACGACCGTGGAATGATCAGAAAAAGGTATAAACACAAAGCTATGGGACGAAATAAAATCAAACCAATTTAAAGAAATGAATATATTTAAATATATTTATCTAGACAAATGATATTCATTCTAGACAGCGAAGGAAGATATGTCTCGTGTCTAGTGTGTGAAAGCCTAGTATGAATAGTCCGATAAATTCCAAAAATAAATTTGTCTGTGGAAATGGACTGAATCCATTTAGCGGAACGCACAACGAGACGGCGTTTTTGTTTGCCACAAAGCCATGCTCGATCGCTCGTCAGGCAATGTATACGGCGCATATATATACGCCTACTGTTGAATAATAGGTCGCGCAAGCGGGTTTACTTTTATCGGATGCTACTCTCGGAGATACTTCAATACTTTTGGTCCCCATAAAGGCCGGCTTTTAAAAATTAGTAACAATCCTAAAATAATAATAACGGTAGCAATGGAAATAACAGTATTAATAATAAACGCAAAATCAAAGAACAAACAATTCTGTGGCAAACCTTTTATAGTACGATATGCCGGGAGCATTCCCAAGTTCGAGACCTTCAATTGCATCTGCAAAATCTTGTGCTGATCCTTCTGCCTTGAGCTCAGTGATAGGATACAGATAAGTTTTAATAACAAACACAAGGGCTTTTGTCTCAGGAAGTCGAAAAAGAACTTGCCGCTCGCTGCGCTGGCAACATTTGTTGATATCTAAATTATCATTTGCCACAAGAGGCGCCTCATTTTCGTTATCCCGGTATAAATGAGTGCCAGCGGGGCTGAAAAGCGTATCGTGCATTGTTAGAGACCACTGATTGTAAGTAAGTCTAAAGACAGGCTAGATGATATATTTGGGAAATTGAGTAAAGTAAAAATAAAACTGAACAGTGCTTTTAACTTACGTTTGCTCTACAAACAAAGCGTCCCACTTGTAGTTTTTCAAAAAATCTATCCATACTTCGTTCAAGCCGCTCTTTGTACGATGGTACTGGTGAATGTATATCACGCAATTTCAAGCCAAATTTTTTATTGGGAGCAAACCCGGCGGGATAGCATGCAATACACGCTTGAAGCCTGTACCCGTCTCCATCTTCTGAAGGAACAAGAATCAAAAGGTCTTCATCGACGTTGCAACAGAGGATTCTTAACGCCTCTTGGTCTTGACTTGGGGGCTGCAAAGGTAGCAACTCACCAGTGACAAGGTTTTTTACGTCACTTCCTATAATTTTAAACATTGTTGGGAACCGCTGAGGAAGTACAATGCCCAAGATTAAAGTATACAGTTCTTGTAGCGCGATACGTGCCGACGCGTCCACAGCCAAGACTACTTCGGTATGCTTTTCCATAATTTCACGACGATGTTTAATATGCCAACGGTAATCTTTGTCCATCTTGATGATATCGTTGATAGACGTGTTTTCCAGGGCTTTATAGTCGTGTTAGCTTTATTATATAATAAACAATCTCATCGGGGACGCAAGCAACCAAGACCTTACCCATTGTCATATTGTATTTTTTCTTGTAGGGCCTCAAGCGCAGAGGCTCCGTTGTTTCCCAGTCGAAATCCACCAGTGGAGTAATATCTCCAAGTTGGCCACCTACTGGCTATAATTGTTGAGGAATTGTGTACAATATATATTGTAAAGCTCCTACCTGCTTTGTTGGCAGCTTTTCCGCTCTCAGAGGAGCATGTTTAAGCTTGGGCCAGAGTAAGTTGCAAGCCCAATACGTTATGATTGAACCTAGCGCTCCTGCAAAGCAAATTTGCAAGCCAATTCCTCCATCAAGCATGTCGGCAAACATGGTCTTTTTCACAATCAGTAGTCGAGGATCATCTAATTGATGCTGAAAGATTAAGGCAATTGATTCCCGCCCACTCTACCGGACGCTCTGTTTTGGAGCGACTTTTAGCGCTCGATTCTAGATTAGCTGGAGCCTTCCATATTCATTATATTAGTATACTCATAATATATTCATAGTATTATATAGAAAAGCAGCACGGCCTATAAAAGAAACGGGATTGTAGTGGAAGTGATTATCTATAATTGGTAAAACGCCCTGAACGAAGATAACGTTCCATGATTGGAGGGGGGTCGTAAGTAACTTCAAAAAAGTGCTTATCGAGGCCGCTACGCACGATGCTAGGGCGCAGTAGTCGTTTTAAAAAAAACTTGAAAGCATGATTAAAAAACCAAAATGCTTATTCCAGAGCCTAGATCGATGGTAAGGATAAGTGAAAAAATAAGCTTCAAATACGAGGATTAGCTTCAACTAGGTATCTCCTCCACCTTTGTAAGTCTTATCTGGCCTAAAGAAACGAATAAAGTCGCCATTTATAATTTTCTAAATTTATAAGTATAATGTCGCAAGCAAACCTCACATTTTACAGGACAGTGGCCACAATTAAAATTAAGATTGCGTTTGGCTGCTTTTTAGGACTCATGTTCAAGATTGTACAGCCCTCGTTTACCCCGCACAACTTTAAAAAGTTCAATAGGTGACACTATTTTTCTTCCACAAAGTTTATCCGTTCACTATTGTACAATCCATCAAAGCTGGGTCCAAGGACTAAAATTTATCATCTGCGTCGCATAAACTTTAAGAATTATACATTCACCATAGATACACATAAATTATGCAGAACCATGTTTTGCACCTTCTGCAGGGAGACACTTCAACATGCATCTATCAAGGTCAGACTCGATTCATCGCATCTTGATCCCGTTAGCCTTTTGCCTATATTACAGCATAATGCCTTTATATACTGCCCGTCACAAGTAAATTTATTAGAATCTAAAATAACCATAGTCTGTTTCTATAATGATGCGGACACTTATCAGATTCTATATAAAAAATATATGGCAATATAATTGCATTTTCTCATAATGGCAGAGCCGATTGTTGAGGAGGATCTTCAGGCGGCGCCTCCAAGCGCAATCAAAGATTGTATAGCAGGAACTGTACGAAATCATCGATTTATCTACCTTACTAACTATAGGCTGGCGGTGTTGCGCAAGTCTTTGTTGGCCAACCGTAAGCAATACTTTAAATCCAAAAAATAAAAAGTTCAAATTTAAAAAAATAAATTAAAAACGAAATTGAAAAAAAGGCAAAAATATATTAGAATGACACTAATGATACAAGTTTTGACTGTATTAAAGTTCGACTGCAAACGCAAAGTGGAGCGTACAATGGGGTCGTCGACTGCGTACGCAAAACTGCCGTCAACGAAGGGTTATTAGCCTTTTACAAAGGCACTACTTTGCCTTTGTTGGGCGTTGGAGCTTGCGTCAGTGTTCAATTCTCTGTCTTTGAAGCTATGCGAAGAGCCTTTAACTCTTACAATGGTGGTGGAAATTTATCTATGGGACAATTTTATCTCGCAGGTGCGGCTGCTGGACTAGCAAATTCACCACTCATTGCGCCGATTGAACATGTGCGAATTCGTAAGTGGTGCTTCATTTTAGCTCTCAATTAACTACGTTTTCCACGTTGGTTTTGTTTACGTCTAATTTGAGCTGATCTTTCTCTTTGTTTTTGAATGCTGACGATCGACAGGACTACAGACTCAATCAGCCTCGTCAAGCAGTTTTCATGGGCCTGTTGACTGCTTGCGTAAAATAACTTCGAATTACGGTATAAAAGGTCTTTTTTCAGGTTACAAAGCCACAGTTTTACGAGAAGCACATGGATATGGGTATGCTAAGTTCACTGAAAAAGGCTGAATAATTTGTAAACATCTATGAGGAAACTTTGTCATTTTTGAAGTGCAAGAGCCTTCACCTGTCAGATGAGAAAACAAGAGCAATTCAATAAATTCGAAACTAACAATCAAGGCTATACTTTCTTACCTACGAGGCGCTTATGTCTTATGATATGCAGCGCAATAATCGAAGACGCATTGATACTCCTGCAGCTAATCTTCTTCTCTATGGCGCGGCTGCGGGCTACAGTATGTGGATTATGTGCTACCCGATTGGTATGTTGCCTTATTCATTTTATTTTGTTTTGTTTTGCCTATTTTATTTTATTTTATTTTATTTTATTTTATTTTATTTTATTTTATTTTATTTTATTTTATTTTATTTTATTTTATTTTATTTTATTTTATTTTATTTTATTTTATTTTATTTTATTTTATTTTATTTTATTTTATTTTATTTTATTTTATTTTATTTTATTTTATTTTATTTTATTTTATTTTATTTTATTTAATAATTATTTTTTGTTTTTTGTTTTAATTTGGTTTCACTTATTTTTTGTACGATGTTGCTAATAATGCAGATGTTGTCAAATCTGTCATGCAGACCGACAGTCTACGGAACCCTCAATACTCCAACGCCACTGACTGCTTGCGCAAGCTGATTGGCCGTGAAGGCTTTAGATCACTTACACGCGGATTTCTTCCTGTGCTGGTTCGTGCTGCACCGGTGAATGCAGCTACTTTTGCGACATATGAAGTTGCAAGTAGCTATCTGTATGCGTGAAGCCGATGAACTGGTCGTTTGGAGCGACTAGCACACGGAGGCCTATGAACGTCTTACATGTTTTGAATACATCTTATAATGAAACTAATTTCTTTTAAGATACCAAAATTATACGAATGCTATATATTGCAATAATCGGTAATCGGTACTAGTGTTTCTTGGGTAGCAATATTTTTATTGATTAGGATTTGGTGTAGTCAAAAACAAAATTATAAAATTGCTCCCTTAAAAGTAAGAAAATCAGAATATTGAGAAAATAAGGAGACTTTTTTAAGACTCAAGTCGAGGATGGAACATGAAACAGTCTATCACAATATTACATTTGCCTTTTGCATTAGATTCTAAACATTTATACACAACATGCACAAACAAGCATTGTTAATAACATCAAATTCTCTAACCGCAAATATTTCTTTGAGCTGAATACCGGGCTAACGACCTAGCGACATTGTAGATCTTTGTCGAAGATCCTGATGTTCGTGAAATGGTCTAATTAATGGTGCTTCCTTCCCATGCTCCTCCCCTTTTCTCCATGGTCCATATTTTGGTCCATCCCCGAACTTTGTCTTTTCTTATTATCATCCCTTAGCTTTCTAACCAAAAGGACATATTTCCACCTTTGCATGTCTTTGTGCCCATTCAAAATTCAATTTTAGTATAGCGTTTAAAAAGCATCTCTTGCGTTACTCATACACTCATACTTTGCAATCAGATATCTTTTTTCTCGGTGGGAGTTTCTGAATGTTCAAGTCTATCACGAGGCAATGCAATTTTGAGCAAAATTCAAAACCACAAAATCTGGAAAGACATACACATTAACTGCATCATTATAAAAGATGTAAAAGTCATTCAGATGAGGCACAACGTAACAAAAAGTAAATAGAAGCATAAATCATATTAATTGATTTAGAAGTTTAAAAATGGAATAAAAGCAAATTTAAAAATGATAAAATAATTAAACAAAAAGTAATAAAATGATAAAATGAAAAATAAAAGACAAATGCAGAAAGGATTACATATTTTGAACGAAAATTTGAAATGAAAACTGTTGCAGGAAAAGGTGATAAAAAGTCATAAAAATAGAATGAATAAGAGATACAAAACAAAATCCCTCCCCCCAATGGTTAACCAAATTACATCACATAACGTCGACGCGGAGTTGCACCGACCTCGATAGAATCTCGTCGGCCGTGTAGTCGTCGATGGCAATAGCAGCAACGGCAATCACAATCCACGTCACTTTCCTCGTCCAGCTCTTCCCTGTCGTAATCGTACTCATCCTCCTCATCAGCGATAGCATCATCATCGTCATCATCATATATACAATCATGATCATCGTGGTCTATATGATCTGAGGGATGACACTCGCCACAATCAGGGCAGGGTTCAACATCGTCCTCCTCCAAAGCTTTATGCCCATGACCGTAATGACCGTAATTACGTCCAGTATGATCGTAGCCCGACGAAACCGATTTTTTGCCATTCATATTCCCTACATTACTACCATTGCTATTACTCCCATTTCGACCAGAATGTTTTCGTGCTTTGGCTTTGGCTTTATCCAGTAATCGCCGTCGCTCTCTAGCGGCCTTGAATTCACGTTTTTCCTTGAGATCTACACGGCGCATCAGCATCTCTGGAACTGAGCCAAAAAGCGCCTCGTACTCGCAAATTTGACAAATCCAGCCGTCCTGTTGTATTGCACCTACACCCGCGCTCTTTAAATATTGACGACGACGCACTTCCTGCCGCGCCTTGGCGTCCAGCCTGGGTTTCGTTCGTACAGGAGGCTCTGGAGCCTCATGAGCCGAAGAAGATTCATTGTGAGCTGCTGCCGCTCGGGGATGATGTGGTAGTGAGGGTTGGGGTGGGGGTGGTGGAGCCCGATAAGCAGAACCAGCCCTTTCGTCGTTCAAATAGTCATCGTCTGCAGCTTGCTTATAAGGCTTTGCAGAAAGTAGTGGTGGGGGAGGTGGGGGTCCTGGCCTATGGGGCCGGGAAGATGCTGGCAATGGTGGGGGAACTAACTGATTTCGGGCCACACTCTGCTCCTGCTCATGTATCATTCTGGCCCCCGCGGCCCCCACAAGAGAGTCTGGTGGGAGTGGGGCCGCACCTTTAATCTGAGCCTTTTCTACCCCGTTCTCGGCAGAAAGAGGTTTGTAGGGCATAATTTTGAGCGGCCCATTTTTACGATACTTTATAAGGCAACCGATCCCGAAAACACAGGAAAATTCAAACTTTCCAGACGGCGGCTCCACAGAATCAATTTGCTCTGATTTGTCGCCATCGCCATCGCCATCGCCATCGCCATCGCCATCGTCATCCTCATCGTCATATTGCCCCCTTAACCGATTGGCCAGTTCAAGAGACGAATCCAGGTTTAAACTGGCCATCCTTCGTGCTCTACGGGCATCTTTGCTTTGGCTAACTGCTCTCCACATCGGATAGGAAACTCGACGCAGCCGTCTTTGAGCATTCGGAGACAGCTTAATACCTCCCATTATTCCATTATTGCTCGCAGCAGTTGTAGTGCTACCGCTGCTGCTGCTGCTGCTCCGAGGCGAATCGCTCAGGAATCCATGGTTAACGGTAGTAGGCACTTTTCGTTTCTTTGTATTGACTGAGCTCTCTGCCCAGTCGTACCGATAGTTGTATAAAGCATCTTCCTCCTCCTCCTCCTCTCCCTCTTCATCGTCCAGAGTAATACATGTTTCTTCCATCGTAATTGCACCCTTATCGCGAGCGCCAGACTGTGATCGTGGAACCGGTGTACGTGCAAACGGGCTATTCAGCAAGAACCGAGTCGGAGCCGGGGCAACTGAGGAAACTGAGCCGGAGGATCGGGACGCTACATCTACAGGAGCAGTATTAGCACTTTTAGCGTCTGATCCAGTGCTCCTGGTATTCGCGGTGGATCCACTAGTAACAGTACTGCCAACAGTACTGCCATCAGTACTGCCCGCCACGGGCTCCTCTACTGCTGCCACAGACTTGTCATTCTGCGATCGAAGCCGAGACTTTGGGAGCGGAAGAATGTGCCGGGACGCAATTGTGTCCACTCCATTGAGCCCTCCACTGCTCGGCCGCGAGACAGCCGCTGTCATTTGGCCCTAGTTCTGTGGTTAGTACGGAAAACATCTCAAACTTGGTCTCGGTCCGTGCCATACCAATTCACCAGACGTTGTAGAAAAGACGGTACGAGCACAGTTACGAGGGTCGGGCGGCAAACGTGAGGGGTGAAGGTAAACGCTTGTAAGCCGCCTTCTGACCGGGAAGCGATCCGTCGTGAAAACGGTCAGGCAAACGTGATTTTTGTGTAGGCAGGAAATAAATGTTTGCAGTACTGTGGAACACACATTTAACTGGTCTTTTGTACTTGTACGTACGTATAGCAGTACCAACTTTTTTTAGACCAACTTTTCGACTGCGTAGCTGTAACGCTCAGTATTGCTTGTACGCGTATAGGCAAATTAATAATGTATCAAGCATGCGTGTAACCACACTCAAACATTACTTTTTTAAATTATACTGATACAATTGACATTATGTATTACGCGACCGTGTCTGCTATGCTTCTCTCTGTACCTACGTACGGTGCATTATCTCGCCAATATAGCATTTGCCCAATAACATTTGCTCAATAACATTTGCTAATACTCTAATACTACATAATTCTGTAAAGGTGTAAGGTGCGCGTCTGAATAATTCATACCAAAGTTATAACGACTGCCCATGTACCATACATACTTATGCACTGAACCCTATATGGGGCCAATCAGTATGTTTGTGGTTTCATTACTAAAGATACCTTTGGCACGTTCGTTCATTATTCCGTACTGTAAAAGTAACATCAGCTTGTTTAATTTTCACGCCACACTGTAGATGTTTGAGATATTCCAATTATTTTTCTGAAATTTGTCTACGATTTTGTCTGTAATATCGTTTACGGTACTACAGCACTATACAGCATTATCTGCAATATCTGCAATACTTGTCTATATTTGTCTATATTTGTCTATATTCTGAATATTAACAATATTTACTGTACGCTAATCGACCCGTATATGAACGAGTATAAACGCGAGAGCAATGAGCGCAAGCAGCGGCGCGGGCGATCAAGATGGTCGAGATGAAGAACCAATCCTGGACGGCGCCTCAAACTATGGCACAGCCGGACCCAAGCCGGCACGTGGAGATTTGGCGGATATTACACGGTGTGTTTGTGGGTTTCAAGATGTTCAGGGCGAAGAGGATATAGACGATAGCGGGTTATACGTGCAATGCGACTCTTGCGCAGTTTGGCAACACGGCCACTGTGTAGGGTTTCGAAACGAGAACGATGTACCGGAACAGTACTTTTGCGAACTCTGCAGACCCGATCTTCACAGTCTCCGAGGGCGAGGGTAAGTTTGTTTTACACTATTCGCTTTGCCTATAGTCTCGTTCCCGGTTCGGGTTTGACTGCGTCTAGATGATTTTTTGACTTTGCATTTCTTTGCTTGGCTTTTATCTGTTTATATGGCTCGTTTCTTCGACGCTAGATCTTTTCGTGATCGGGTGCCTTTAGAATTGCAAACTTTTAAACTATGCAAACTCATTACCCAACTTTTCTTTGGCTATTCGTCTTTGATACAATCAAATGTTTCAATTAACTCTACCACAACTTACACTCAGGGGTTCACGGCAGTCACGGTATAATAAAGCGGCTGCCGCGCTGAGCGCTCCGCGCCGCGGTGGACGTGGCGGAATAAATAGTAATAGCAATAACAGCAATAATAATCAAACTGCACAGAGCGGCAGTGTGAAAAAACGATCGACTATGAATTCTCGAAACAGTGACTTGGACTATTCTGATCTGGGAATACTGGACGAAAACAGTTTAAGATCAAACTCACAGTCCCACCCGAAACGGGGACGCAAACGGACGACTGAGTCTGCAGAACCATCAGAGTAAGTTTGTATTTTCTCTTGACATTACAGACTGACGTATTCTTTTTTTTCTTCTATAGAACAACTAAACGGCGGCGGACTTCAGACGAAGAAGAAATCAAAGAAGCAGAAACACCAACGGCTTTGGAACATCAAGAGCCCGTGAAAGAAGAGGAGCCAGACGAAGAACACTCAGCTGGAGATGAGCAAGAGAATGGAGTCACTGGACAGGATGAAGAAGAGCCGAGTAATACACAAAAGTCAGAGCCTAAAACTACGCGAGGCGGAATAAGGCGAAGAGCTCCAGGAGGTGCAGGTAGCCGAAGGTCTCGAGCGATGAATGAAGGCAGTAGACGAGGCAATAGATCTCGAGGAGGACCGAATGGTGGAGGATCAGCGGCCAATAGTACAGTGGGAGATAATGATAGTAAGGACGGCGGTGAATTTGTTATTAAACCTTCTCGGCCCAAACTTCCCCAGTCTCGTACGACTATGGCGGAAATGCGGAGACGTACAGCCGCCATATTGGAGTATATTGGTCGGGTACAACTTGATCTGGCGGTTGAACGAGAGGACAGAAAGCTCTTCTATAGCGCTGTCTCTGATATTACGGACGAGGATCGGGAGGCGCTGGTACAAGAAAGACCAGAGTCATTAAAAATGATGGAGCAGCTGACGCAGCAGCTTCTTGCTTGGGAGGAAAAGTTTGGTGCGCACAAGTAGGCTGATGTGCAATTCTTAGATTGATGTATAATAAATGTATAAAGTATTATGCCGATCTTTGCGAATAGATATGAGATAGTTACGAAGAGATTATGAGATTGTAGTGATAATAAAAATACTAATTATTGCCGAGTTCATCACGACAAAATATTAACCCTAATTCAGTCAGTACTCGATGTACGCGCAAATCTTAGCAGGGCAGTACAAGTGAAATTTCGAAATTTCTTTTTTATAGTATACACAAATTATAATTTATACAATACAATACAATACAATACAATACAATACAATACAATACAATACAATACAATACAATACAATACAATACAATACAATACAATACAATACAATACAATACAATACAATACAATACAATACAATACAATACAATACAATACAATACAATACAATACAATACAATACAATACAATACAATACAATACAATACAATACAATACAATACAATACAATACAATACAATACAATACAATACAATACAATACAATACAATACAATACAATACAATACAATACAATACAATACAATACAATACAATACAATACAATACAATACAATACAATACAATACAATACAATACAATACAATACAATACAATACAATACAATACAATACAATACAATACAATACAATACAATACAATACAATACAATACAATACAATACAATACAATACAATACAATACAATAAAATAAAATAAAATTAATAAAATACAGTACCTCCCAAGTATATCCACAACCGAGCGCAATGCCGGACACAGAGCTGTGCCCAGCTTACTCGCCATTTTTTGGCTTGGCCGGCGTAGCTTGTGCTGTAAGAAATTGTCATGCACTGTGCAATACTAACCTGTCCTTAGATGATTTTTTCTTGTACGTTTCGCAGTAGTTACCAGACTAAATTTAAGCTATTGGATCAGCGTACGGATGTGCAAAGAGCGGGATTGGTATCGCCGGGATCGGCCAATATAAACCAGAATTGGTGATGAAGGTCTGTTGATGTGCTCTCAGTTATTTGGAACATTTTTCTGATTAGTAAAGAGCCTTATTCCCGTCGTTATGAGCGGTATTATCGGTGTCTACGGACTCGTGGTGGGCGTCCTTATCGCCGGTGATCTTTCACCGCACGCAAACTACTCTTTGTTCAAGTAAGGATGCTTTAGAAAAGTACTGGTGTTGAATTCGACTGACGCCTGTTTTTTGCGTAGCGGCTTTCTTCATCTCGGTGCTGGATTATCCGTCGGAATGACGGGTCTCGCTGGCGGGTACGCGATTGGCGTTGTGGGCGACGCTGGAGTCAGGGCGTATATGCAACAGAACCGCATTTTTGTATCAATGGTTCTGACATTAATTTTTGCTGAAGTTCTTGCCTTGTAGTACGTCTTCTCTTTAAAAAATAATATATAAATATATATATTTAGATTGGAATACTTTTTGTTTTTTTTTTTTTGTTTTTTTGCTTTTTGTTTTTTGGTTTTCTTTTTATTGGCCTTTCTAACGTTTAGCGGCTTAATTACAAGCCTTATCATAAATACGAAAACCAGCACTACATGCTAGGTGCTGGTTAATGCAGACTGACGTTTGAAGATATTGTAAATCGATTTACAATATGGAAAGATTATTTGCCAAAAATCTATTCTTTTAGTGCTGTAAATGAAGAATCAACCATATAAAGAACAACCGTATGGCGCAAAATTTGAACCAGTTACTTTTACAATGGTTGAACTTTTACACAAAGGTTGTAACTTTTACAAAAGTTGCAACTTTTAGCATTCACTATTGAAAACTCTCCTTCAAAAATCACTTTTTAACAATAACTTTAAACAATGTTTGACTATATTGTTTTAAACCATCTGTTCAAACATCCAGTGTCCAGCATTCTCTCTTCCCTTCGTCCTTGTCATCATATATACTTTGTAAAATCCAGAAAATCCTCCAACTGCTGAACCTGCTGGTCCAAGCGATCCTCACCGCCGTCTCCCTCGTCACTACCGGCCGCTGCCGCGGTCTGTCCATCCGCAAGGGATCCTGAAGCGTCTTGCCGAGGCCGATCCAGCTTAAAGGCACTCCTATGAGGAGCCCCTACACGACTACACAGCTGCTCAATCTGCCTTAACCTTTCTGTCCAATTGCCATGGTACTCTGCCCCACCTCGGTTATGAATCTGTGCCAGAACACTGGCATTCAAGGCCAGCAGCCTTACAAAGAGAGCCAGGCTTTTCAATGGGACTACTCGTGGAGTGAACACGGGACTAAACTCTGGCAGAGAGTCTCTCCGCTGCAATTGCACTTTGTAAAACAAGTGGTCGCCACTTCCATTGGCGACAACAGGGCCCTCGTAGCAAGGCGACACTACAATATTTATAAAATTAAACTGCCCTGCAATTGTATCAAACCTGTACTCCCCGCCAGACTCATTGAAAACGATAACCACAAAATCGTTACCCAAATGCCTCTTTTTCATTGTACACAACGGGTCAGTTTCCGGCCGGGTAGGCATCATTGTGGCCACGTGGTAAATGATTTGAGTGACGCTGTTCCGCCAGTAATAAGCGTACTCGCCATCCAAATCTTGCTCCGTGTCCAGCCCACCCGTAAACACACTGCGGTTCCCACGCAACGCTGTTATCGGGCCCAGTCCCCGTAACATTTCATTATAGGCACGGGACCCCGTGCGGTTAGCCAGTATTTCCGTTTCCCCATACTGACCAGGCCGTACGTAAGCGATGCCGATCTTGTGCAAGTCGACGACGGGGATCCGATCCAGCACGGCCAGAGCACGCTGCAGAGCAGCATTGTCCTTGAGCAAGTGAGGGCGTATAGAGGCATTGACATCTGGCAGGAAAAAGGATTGAAGTGCCAAGTAGCCAGCGGTAAAGGAGGAAGGCACATGGCCATTATTGGCCTCTGGATCGACTGCAAACTCAGAGGCTACTGATAAACTGCCATCCAGGAGGGAACTGTTCAGCAGGCAAGTAAAATTCAACGTACCCGTCGGCCTCCGCACAAAGACTTGAGAAGATCCGGTTGATTGCATTGTGCTAATTGTCATTACGGAATTGCCCCTAAGCCAATGCTCTGTAGAAATTGACATTGGCTGCTGCGCTACTTGTCCAGCAGCTGCATTGCTTGCAGTAACACTGTCTTTTATGGTACTGGGACCTGTGCCTATCTCGTTCATAAGGTTGCTATACGTGAACCGTACCATCATATCGAAAAACGTTTCACACTGCTCTCGAGCATTGGGACCCGCTTGATTAGCGAGAACAAGACCACGAATAATCCAGGGCACAAACTTTCTTCGCTCTGAAAGCCGGGTAACGAGAAACCAGGTTGCCAGTACGTTAAATGCCAGAGTTAGTAGGTACTTTGTAATAACACTGTCCTCTTTGCGTGAGCTCTGCTTTTCTTTCTCCATCATCATTGCTGCCTCCTCATCTTCCCCCGCCGACTCTTCCTTACGTTTCCTCAAGTCTTTGTCTTCTTTTTCTCTTTCATCTCGATCCGTAGTGGCCACCCCTACTGCAGCTGCCTCTCTGGACTCTACATTGTAATGGTGAATGTACTTTAACGCAATCCCAAAAATTTGCTTGTACTCAGCCTCTGTAAAGTTTGAACATACCGAGGGGAATCGGGCCAGTGCCTCTAGGAACTCAAGGATGTGCAAACTCAAGTTCTGCGAGGTAATAAGCTGCGATAATCGGATTAGTGAAGCCGGTAAGATTTTAGCTACTGACAGAGGCATATCCAAACAGGCCAGGTAGAAGCCATGAATACACAATCGGGCAGTTGTATGCCATTTCTGCATACATTTTAATATGGCCGCCAGCATTTCATCCTGCTGATGCTTGCCTATACTCTCACTGTACGCTATCAGCGTCACTAAAATATCAGCATAAGCCGTCATTACATCTGCTTTTCGCAGATTGTTTGGCAAATTAGTGGCCAGCTGCTTTCCGTCCGCCAATACTTCAATGACTGCCAACCTCAACTCTTGTACATGACCTAAACATTTGGTAAAAAGCGGTTTGCAACACAACATGTCCGACAGACGGGCCAGTACAATTTTGGATACTTGCCAGTCTGTTTCAGTGGACTTTTGTACAACAGAGACACATGTCTTGATAAAAGGTACAAACGAATCAACACGGATCGGGTGCAGTGAACTTTGCACAAGTGTATCTTCGTCAGCAGAGAAGCTTTTACTGCTGTCATTGTTATTATTATTATTATTATTATTATTATTATTATTATTTATTTTGCTGTAAATATTCATATTGATGTTGTTGTCAGGGTTAGCGTTATTGTTGGTATTCGCATTTCTTGCATTTCTCTTTTCATTTGCAAATAACCGGTTCAGTGGGCCATTTAAAACGTGATCAAGTACGCCTTCCGCGTCCTTGTTACTCTGAAACGATATTGTTGAAGCAGTATCACTGTTGATTGTGGCAGTCGCTGCACTATGATGGTGCTGCTGATGGTGATGTGGGTGGTGAAAGTGAAGGGTATCGGCTCCCTTTTCTTCCGACCAGCAAAACCTCCAAGTGGGTGATTTCTTTAACACCAACTGCTGCCTGCCATCACATCGAAACTGCATGCAAAAAGCCAGTAAAATTTGCTTCACCACCAAGGGGCTTGATGCAGTATTAATCACACGCACAATACGATTTAGTGTCATTGTAAAAGCAGCCACATCAGAGGCCATAAAGGCCTCCATTAGAATTTTTAGTAGGGTATAAGTGACCAGCGAGAGGCCAGAAAATTCCGCTGTATCACAGTGCAACCGGCCGCACAATTCTACGACGATCCGTTCCTTGTCTGCTAATCCTTCACTGTCGACAAAATGTCTCTGTGACCATTGTAACATTCCCTGAATCACATTGAAATCCTCTTCCTTGGCTAGAGCAGAGAACATTGTGTTTTCCAAGTCAGTGCAGGGTATATTCAGCATTGGCAAAATTTCTGTAAAAGTTGAGAGCAAATCAAAGGCTCGCAAGCGAACAGCGGGGCTCGCGGTCCTAGTGTTTTGGAAGCATTTTGAAGCGAAAGCTACGCATTTGTCCAGCTCTTGCTTGGGCATGGCCATGAAATCCTGAGACTCGTAGTACTCGAGCACAAAGATAAGTATATCATCAGTACAAAACTGGCTAATTGAGCGGAACAGTGAAGCCAGAGCTGCTTCGTCTTGAACAGAAGAATTGTTGGATCCTTCTGTATGAGAAGCTGATTGGTAAAGTTGTTGAACGCACGATCTTATCGACTGAGCCAATTCCTCTCCGCTTTTACGATCAGCCTCCACCGTTTCATCAAAACTGGAAGCAATTTCTTGCAAAAGCGAAAGTGACACAAGGAACTCAGTTAGCAAAAGACTGGCGGATTTATACAAACTTTCCAATATAAAGCAAATATCCTTATTTACAGCGGCATTTCGTAGCCGTAGAGCGTTTCGAATAGTAGTTAGGCAAAAAACTTTAGTCAGACCCATTGGAGTCGCCCACGAAGTGTCGAGTAAAAGATTCCCAAGTACAGAAATGGCCCCACGCGTATCCAGGATTCGTGCGCCCTTAATCTCCAAAATATTCCTTATCGACAGTAGTGTCAGAGTGGCCACGTGGCTATTTAAAAAGTTTTTCATTAGCAGCAAGGCCTCCTCTTTGAACTGTGACGTGCCAATCATGGCACTACACAAAACCTCCACAATGGGTCCACAAGCATCGGAGGGAATAACTCCGAACCGCAAAACTGCATCAAAAATAGCTATACACCCCAGAATATCCTGTGCCGACGTAGTTTTACGCGCTACTCCTGCCAGATCCAAAAGAATCAATGAAACGTGTGGTTGAGCCAGCAGGTGAAATTGAAACTTGAAGATACTTGCTAATAGAGTATACATCCTCTGTAATTCGGATTCTGACCGTAGTGCAAAAGCAGCCGCCATCCAATCCCTTAGTACTTGAAGAATATTATCTTCAAAGGGCATTATATCCCGGCCTCCGTTACACAAAGCCTCCAAGGCAGAGATTCGGGAGCTTATGCACTCTTGTGCGTTCGGCCGGCGAACAAGGTCCTGAAAGAACATGTACCTGTC
Source organism: Novakomyces olei (assembly GCA_016906335.1). Lineage (NCBI taxonomy): Eukaryota > Fungi > Ascomycota > Novakomycetes > Novakomycetales > Novakomycetaceae > Novakomyces > Novakomyces olei. The sequence continues at coordinate 621,941 of JADEYG010000015.1, forward strand.
AATTGGAGCATACTCACGCTGCTCCGTGGCTAGTGCGGCTGCCATAAAATCGTAGCATTGAGATATTACACTCAAAGTTACTCGTGCAGAATTATTGAGCAGTTCGCGTACTCCCGTCCAGGCTGCCACTACCTCCGTTGCAGACAATTCACTGACATGGGAGCTTAGGGTTTTCAAGGCCGCTACACGGTCCTGCGACCTGGTCGCCTTGTTTACAGCTTTGATCGCTTGTCGAACACTTTTTGCGACGGCATCGTCGCCCGCGCTGCTAGTCCCACCTTTTTTGAGGCCAAGGGCCTCGAATAGCGATTTGTTCATTGCTGCGCTTAATTGACGCGCCGCCGTCTCATTTCGGATTCTTCTGCTTTTTATTACTCGGCGCTTTTGATTTGGGCATCGCCGCTCGCGTTTTTTCAATTTTTGCAATTAAGCGAAATTGCCTATCTCTATATAGATAAGCACACGTGAGTGACTAGACTGATTTTCTGTGTGCTTTGCAGAAAAGTACGTAATAATGTGTACGTTACTATCGATAATTTACGTAATAAACTACATTCAATCTCCGTTTACAATGATACGAAAACTCGAGCCCATTTATTTCCACGACTCGTTCCCCTCAGACTCGGCCGAAGACGTAGAGTATTACATAAAGAACCGAAACGTGTGGGTGATAAGAAGAATTTTTGCTCCGAGTGTGGATCTGTAGTAGTCTAGAGCACTTTAAAGATCTAAAGTGAAGGAGTTCAAGTAATGGCACAAGCCAAAGGTAACCTTACGACGCTCCTGCTAAATTATAGGAGGTAAGGTTACATACTGCTCTAAATTCCATCAGTAACCTTTTCGCAATCCCATATTTTTCCCTAAATTACTATTTAATGGGTCAGCCAATGCCGGGCTTGAAATAATATTATTTGGAATAAAAAATGCAAATGCAAATTCAAATTCAAATAAACAAAACAAAATAAAATTAAATTAAATTAACTGCGGCACGTTTCATAGAACGATGACCGCTATATATATCCCGAGCGTATAGCCGCCAAAGAGTAAATGTTTATTTTTTAATAAAAGTTCAGGTGTGCTTTGTGTACCAATATTTATAAATATTATAAATATTATAAAGTTTTTTTTTAAGACTTTTAATATACGAAGATCTATCCAAAATACAGGTTATATTTGACATTGCATAACCAATCCACGCACAGCAAAAAAAGTGTGAACTGCAATGGATCCGGAACAGCAGCTGGCGCAGTTGTTAGGCTCCAGCCTGGATCCAGCACAGGCAAAATCAGGTATGAACTTTAAAAATTCAGTGCTCGAACCTGTCCCTGTTCTTTTGGGTTAAAGCTAACATTTACGCGTTGTTGTAGCTGAGACACACTTGAAAGCAGCCGAAGTTCAGCCCGGTTTTGCTGTAGCACTGCTTGGATTGATCCGCAATCCTCAACACAGTAATGCAGTACGGCTTGCAGGGGCGCTTTTCTTCAAAAACTTTTTGAAACGTAACTGGGCGGTACGTACCTCGTGCATTTTTCTTTTTACACCATAGTCTGATGTAGATGTTGGACTACCACTCCTGCTCTTCATCAGCTCTTGTCCGATTTTCATATAATCGCTAATATAGGTTTAGGATGAAGAAGGGCACCACCGGCTCAATGATTCAGATGTCACCACTATTAAATCCAATATCGTAGCTCTTATGATTGAGAGCCCACCGAGTATTCAAACTCAGCTAGGCGAGGCTGTAAACGTGATTGCTGACACGGATTTCCCGCACGATTGGACGAATTTGCTCGATGTACGTATTTTTGCTTGGGGTCGATTCATTATGAAACCGATCAAGTCTATTTTATATTCTATACCATTCCCTCTTTTATTGTCGCTTCTTTTTTGCTAACGACCAAGGACTTGATTGCTCAACTCGATCACAATGACATGCGTAAAGTTGTGGGATCGCTGCAGACGGCGCACTCAATTTTCAGACGGTGGCGGCCGCTTTTCCGAACGGACGAGCTCTTCAAAGAAATAAAGTTCGTTCTCGACAAATTTACAGGACCGTTTCTGGATATCTTTACGGTATTTGCAAAATACAATAAATGAAACAAATGGCTAATGTATAGTTTACAAATTCCGAGATTCAAAGACTCTCTGGGGATAAAGATGCTTTGCTGCTGGCAGCGCAAGCGTTTTTGACAGAGTGCAAATTGTTTTACGATTTCAATTGTCAAGATATCCCTGAATTTTTTGAGGATAATTTGAGCGCCTTTATGTCTGTATTTCATTTTTACCTTACTTATTCCAATCCCCTACTGGAGTCTGATGATCCAGAAGTCCCCGGGCTCCTGGAAAAGATAAAGACTAGCATTTGTGAAATTATCCAATTGTACGCACAAAGGTACGAGGATATATTCACACCGCTACCAGAATTTCTCAACACGGTCTGGCAGCTTTTAACGTCAACCGGTTCAGAACAGAAATATGATGATCTTGTCAGCAAGGCCATGGCCTTTCTGTCTACAGTTATTAAAATACCCAGTCATGCTCAAGCATTGAATAGCGAGGATGCTTTACGTCAATTTGTGGAGCGAGTGGTCATCCCGAATATGAGACTGCGTGAATCAGATATTGAAATGTTCGAGGACGAGCCAATTGAATTTATTCGTCGGGATCTGGAAGGCTCTGATAGCGATACGCGCAGAAGATCTGCGTCTGACCTTGTGTCGGGTCTTATGGATGCTTTTGAAGCCAATGTCAGCAGTGTCATGATGGGCTACATCAATCTATTTCTTCAGCAATACTCACAAAATCCTTCGGAAAATTTTCTGTCAAAGGATATTGCCTACTACCTGCTGTCCTCCGTTGCGATTAGAACACAAAGCAGCAAACGTGGCGTGTCATCTACCAATGTTATGTTTGACATTGTCAGTTTTTTTAATGCAAATGTTGCTGGAGATCTTTCTCAAAGCGCTGTGCATCCAATCATTCGGACTGATGCCATTAAATACGTTTATTCTTTTCGAAATCAGCTCACTCTCGACCAGATTCGAAGTGTGCTGCCTATTATTGTTAATAGCATTTCCTATCCTGATTATGTTGTCTACACTTATGCAACAATTGCCATCGAGAAATTGCTTACTATCGAGCGCGACTCCAAGCTCGTTTTTGATTCGGAGTCTGTTGCTCCGCTGGCACCCTTGATATTCAGTGGCGTATTTGGGAAATTAGAGAAAGCTACAAACACGCAAAGGCTAGCTGAAAACGATTACCTTATGCGATGTATTGTCCGGACTCTAGTCACTATGAAAGAAACTTCACGAGCATCTGTTGATCTATTGTCTCGGCAACTCGCAATGATTCTCAGTGAAGTTAGCAAAAATCCTTTTAACCCTCGATTCAATCACTATCTCTTTGAGGCTATCGGTGCTTCCGTTAGGTAATTTTGATTTATTTATATGTACATATACATCATATACAAATATATATCGATTTTTAATTTTTTTTTTCGTTTGATTGGGCTATTTTCGTTTGTTCTTTCTTCTAATATCCAGATTTTCGGGACCCACTGAGCTCTCCAAATACGAAACCATGCTATTCCCCGTGTTTCAAAGCATTCTACAAAACGAGGTTACGGAATTCATACCGTACGTATTTCAGATATTAGCGAAAATGGTTGAGAGTTCGCAAGGGAGCCCTCTATCGCCGTTCTTACAGGGGCTTGTTATGCCTTGCTTGGCACCAGCTTTATGGGAGTCCAAGGGCAATGTTCCCCCTGTAGCTCGATTTTTACAAGCAATTATAATGAAGGATTCAGAAACGGTTGGGAAAGACAGTTCAACAATCGTTGCCGTCCTTGGCGTTTTTCAAAAATTGATATCATCAAAAGCGTTTGATATTTATGGATTTGATATTTTAGAAACTGTATTTTTGGCATTGCCGGGGTAATTATTAAAGTTTTGTCTGTTTATTAGTATTTCAATTCGTCTGCAATTTTATCTATGCTTCATATGAGCTTTGCATATTTCCTGCACAACATATTTTACTAACATGCGTAGAAAAATCCAACCGGATCATATTAAGCATATCTCTACTTTGCTTCTAACTCGTTTACAAACGGCGAGGACTGAACGATTTTTGATGCGTTATGTTGCGCTTTTGCATTTCCTATCTTGTCTTTCGGATAAGGGATATGGGCCCGAGTTTGTAGTACAATTTATTGATGGTGTTCAGCCGGGGTAAGAAAAAAATTAGCCACAATTTATATAATTGTCTAACATTTTTATAGGCTGATGTCTCAAATTTATTCTGTGTTTATACTGCCGAATACGCAAAAGCTCCAAAGCAGAATCGAAAAGAAGTTCGCGATTGTGGGAATGACTGAAATGCTATTGCTGTTTGAAAGCACACAATCCTACAGCCAGCTTCAGTAAGTGAATAAAGAATGAAGATATGAAAACAATCGCATATCTTTTATGAAAACAGAAACAATTACAATTTAAAAATAAAAAGCATCAAACTTAAAGCAGTAAAAATGCTAACAACTAGTTTTCCAACGCTTGTGGCTCTTTTGAAACTCTTGGAACTTCCAACAGAAATACATCAGGACAATTCAAATCAGCTGGAAGATTTCGAGGCCTCAGAGGACGTGACATTCCAGGCAAGCTACTCTCGGCTGAGTACATTAACTTCGGACCGCTTAGATCCGTGCCCACAAATCGAGGATAGTCGTGAGTACTTCATCTCGAGACTCAATGCTGCTCATCAGCAAATGCTTCCGCCCGTGTTTACAAATTCAGTCCATCAATTGCCTCAGGATGCAAAGTACGCTCTGGATAATTACAAGATAAAAGTTTGACCAGTCTCTGTCAAAGATGTCTGAGCAACATGGCAAAACTATGCCAAAATGAGACTGTTATACTATAAAAATGGAGAATGAAAATTTGTTGTAGTCACCACTGTATCGATATTAAAAATGGGCTTGTAAAAAGTATAGAAATTATTCTTATGTAAATCCCTTACAGAGCCTTTACTGAAATAGAAACGGCCGTAATTCTAAAGGAATGAGTGGTCGCTGAAAAGTACTCTAAAAAGTTATTGAATAATATAGTTTTAAATTCATACAATTTAGTGTACAATGATTAATTAGTACCTCATCAACATCTTTCATAATTTTAGCCATATTCATCCTTGCAAATCCTCATATAAAACATCCTTCTCCCTAAAATGCAAATTTCCGTCTAAATGATACGTTCAAGCCTGCTTGAGAACTTGGGATCCCAGTGCCCAATTTGTGCTGCTTTTGAGATACCGCATTAAATGCATAAGACTCACTGGAGTAATGCCCTGGATTCTTCGGGCCTGGGCCAGAGTCTCTGGACGTACTGTATCCAAGATTTGTCGCTGTTCAATAGTTAAAAAGTCTAATAGACAGAAATCGATATCCCCCGGAATATGCATTAATTCTTCCTTGCACAGCAAAGCTCGGGCTTGAGCGTCTTGCTTTTCCACATAGAATTCGTATTTAGCTGAGAACTGTTAGCGATAGTAGATAAAAAATTAATTAATTAATTAATTAATTAAAATAAAATAAAATAACTCACCCTCAGTCTGTAACCGCTCACACATTATCCTCGAAAGTTGTGATAATTGTGGTATATGCTGCAAAAACAATTCAATACTATTTTTATCATTTCTCAGCAGTTCCCATGCCCTATTTGAATTAGTACTGTATTCAAGCAGGAACTATATCGAACAATATATTATTTATGTATTATCATAATTTTTTTATTATCATAATTTGTTTCCTTTAATTTTTCCCTCCAAGTTTTTTCCTTTATTTTATATTATTTATGTTTCACTTACGACCGCCAAACTCCATCATCGGCTAGGGTAAAGCCAGCCCGGATCCACGCGTGTGGAGTACGAATATCCGCCTTTAGGGCACTTTTGCCCGATTCTAGAGCCGCCATTGTACGCATGTGCATAGCAGCGCGTTCTTCACCCACAACTCCAACTGCGATGCCCAAGTCAGTGAGCCTTACATCAGCATTGTCCGGCCTTAAACTTAGGCGGTACTCGCTCCTAGATGTAAACATTCGGTAGGGCTCCTTCACGCCCTTTAGTACTAGATCGTCAATCAGCACGCCAATGTAAGCCTGATCTCGTCGCACAGTAATTGCCGCCTTATTTAAAGCTTTCAGCCCGGCATTCATACCGGCAACAATACCCTGAGCAGCGGCTTCCTCGTACCCTGTTGTGCCATTAATCTGCCCAGCCAGCCAAAGGTTGGCAATGCGTCTTGTTTCCAATGTGCTCTGCATCTCTCGTGGGTCGATAAAATCGTACTCTACCCCATAGCCAGGCTGCAGCATTACACAGTTTTCCAGGCCCCGTATCGACTGGAGCATGGCAAGTTGCACATCTGCTGGCAGCGTTACACTGATCCCGTTCGGGTACCAGACAGGCGTGTCCAGCCCTTCTGGTTCCAGCCAGACATTGTGGTGCTGTTTTAATGGGAATTTAATTACTTTAGACTCGATCGAGGGACAGTAGCGTGGGCCGTTTACCGTCTCCCGAATATGAATTGATCGTGATAGATTTGCACTCACAATTGCGTGAGTTTGGGCGTTAGTGCGGGTCAGGTAGCAGTGCAGCTGTTCATCAATCGCCACACGGCTGTTCATGTAGCTAAAGGGCCGAGGAGGGTCATCGTTCTCCTGCCGCGTCATGCAACTGAAGTCTATACTCCTACCGTCAATTCGTGGTGGAGTTCCCGTCTTCAATCGGCCCAGTGTAAATCCGTGCAAACGGAACGAGTTGCTTAGAGCGTGAGCAGCCGCCTCGCCAATACGGCCTCCGCTCGTAACTTCCAGTCCAATGTGCAGTTCGCCACCCAAAAAGGTCCCCGTTGTAATTACAACCTGGTCTGTAGCGATCCGTCTGCCGCCCTCTAGAACGAGCCCACAGGCGCGTGGCCCTGAGTCGCTAGAACACGTTTCCAGATCGTGAACTGACGCCTCGATAACTCGCAAGTTCGGAATACTGCTGATTTCTTGCTGCATAAACTTTCGGTAGAGCGATCGGTCCATCTGCGCTCGAGGGCCCCATACTGCAGGGCCTTTTGAGGCATTGAGCACTTTGAACGAAATTCCAGCTTTATCGCAAACACGCGCACAGAGCCCGTCGAGCGCATCTATTTCGCGAATTAATATGCCTTTGCCTACTCCCCCGAACGATGGGTTGCACGACCTTGTATTAGTTTGAAATACATAAAAGAATCTCAAAGGCAAAGAAAATAAACGACTCGTTCTTCGAATTGGCTGATGATTTTATTTTTTAAAATTTATTTTTTTAATTCCTTCATTTGAAAAAAAGATTTGACGAGCCCAAGTTGGTTTTACTAATAAACTTGACGCAATCAAAAAGCTGTGTCAAAGAGTCGGTAATAAAGAAAACTCAATAGAAATAATTAAAATTGGTCAAGTCAAATTACATTGTTCCAATCGACTCAAACTTTGGTGTCACAAGTATCGTACTCGCACCAACTCGCGCAGCAGCTGCTGCTGCTTCAACGCCCGCATGGCCTCCACCGATAACTGTTACTTGAGCAGTAAAATCTGCAACAGACGATGCTTTCCGTACGGCAAAAATTTGTGTGCGCAAGTTTGCGCTGCGGCCCCAGCGACGTAGAATCGTGCAAAGCATCAAGCTCAGCGGCCGCGAAGCAGCAAATTACAATTTATTCCTACAAATATTTATCCATTAATTTGTGTTTTTATAAAAATAAATATATTTAAATTAATTAATTAATAAATATATAAATATATAAATTAATAAATAAACTAAAATAAAATAAAATAATTAATTAATTAAAATATATGATACAGCGAATGGATAAATGAACGCAACATTATAATTTACGGCTGTTACTTGGAAATTGTATGGCAGAATAGGCGGACTAATGGCCATACTGATCAAATGCCAGATTACTTTGGATTTGGGGTACAGATGATCGACATACCAATGGCCTCCAATATAAAGTGGGCCGGCGACTTGTTCTATTAGTGGAATGTATTTACTATATCTCTTTTACAAGTATTATATCATACTTCGAACAACTTCGATACATTACTTGAAAAACAGTGTCCTCAAGTAATAGGTTCGGGAAAATTCGGAATTCGGCACACGACAGCGCAAAGGCTGGACTCTAGGTATTCTCAATTTGATTCTACGCAAGGCTCCTTCAGTAGACGAGGCAAAGCGGCAATTACAAATACTCAGAATGGCCGTTACAATTTTACAGTGGCGTCTATTGTTGAACGCAAAATGATATTCTATCTCGTATTTTCAAAAAAATTCTGGATCGTTTTACACGTATAGACTCGCTATGAACAAGGACTAAAGCAGTAACTGCATGTATGCAGGGTTAGTAGTACTTTTACTATATTATAATAAATTATATATAAATTATATATATTTATATACATATCCACAAATATATCCCATCCACAACACTTTTCAGAGCAATGAAGTTTTTCGAGGCCGTTTACACGTTTGACTACCCGTGGCAACAGGTATCGGCCGCTCACTGGCGCAAATATCCAAACGAGTCATCTGCTCATGTTATTGCCGTCGACACATTACGACGGGAAGTTGACTCTAAAGGCATTTTACGTACCGAGCGTTTGATCACGTGCCGGCAAAGCGCACCAGGATGGATTGTAAAATTACTCGGAGGAATGGACGACAGCTATGTGCGTGAAGTGTCTACCGTAAACCCCAAGACAAACGAGCTGACGTAAGCTTCTACCGATTACCTTTTGCCTTTTAATCTGCACTTTTATTTTGAGCGGCAAACTAATTTACAGTCTGTTCTCGACAAACCTCACATTCAGCGGATTCCTGCAGGTCGACGAAACAGTGCAGTACCGGCCACACCATGCGAATGCAGACCAGACGGAGTTTGTGCAGGATGCTCAGATTGTAGCAAAAGCGTGTTTCAAGCGTCTTGCTAATAAAATCGAAGACTGGACTGTCGAACGGTTTGGCCAGAATGCTGTAAACGGACGTCTTGGTATGGAGAGTGTACTCGCGCGTATTTCTACTAGTATCTTTCGCGAACAGCAGCCGCAACAGCAGTAGAATAAGAGGGAAGTCGCTATACAATGACGAATTTTAGAAGAGTATTGACGATGGTTTACTCTCAAAAAGTGGGGTTTAAAAGTCTCTTGAGCAGATTCAGAAAGCACATGGAACGCCTAATATTGATCCAAGAGCAATGAAATGAAATGGTTTTTCAGTAGAATTTGGGAGCTGCTTGTGCTCCACTATTACGCGGCCCTGCTGTTCAAGAACTTCAACTATACATGCACCACTATACAGACTTAAGCCAATTTAAAGACGGAAAAAAGTGTGTTGTTTGCTGGTTATACGGATTCTCGGTTGTTGTTTTTTCGGTGTTTGGATTTTCAGTGTTTGAACGGTCAGCGTCTGGTTGAACGCTGCTGGTGAACCCAGCAATGATTTCAAGGCAAACCTGGAAGGTGTTTGCCTTTGTATATTTACTATCAAAAAGTTTTGGCAATGTTTTTTCAAAAATTGTTTTGTTTTACACTAATGCAATTATAATGTAATATTTATTCTAGCGACTAGCCTTACACCTCGTTTTAATATCACAATGTGCTGTAGTACCCAAATTTAATGTCCAAGCGACGCGCTTTATAGACTGTCATTCATCGCGGCAAATCAGCAAATAGGGAGTGCGTGAACAAAGGTTTAAGAACCGGTCAGCTCAATAAATGTTCAGTTTTGGCCATTTGAGTTGCGCTCGCATCTTTTGCACAGTTGCGGTTCCCGTGCCAGAGGGTGTAATGTATAATTATAATAGAGCCGATACCTTTACCGCAAACAGTTACGTTATAAACTATATGATCCTGTCTTTAGTTTGTCTTTGCCTAATCGCAGCTAAACCAATTGACATGTTTGTGCAAAAGATGATAGTCGCTCCAACACAATGTCGGATTCTAAAAACTGACTTTTCCTCATTTAACAGACTTTATTTTCGATTTAGCACGAGATAATAATATATTCATATGAATAAATAATAAATAAATTAATTAATTAATTAATATTTTAGGCAAATAACGATATAATGAAAAACGCAAAGTAATGAAGTGGACAAGCCCGAATATCTCCAAGCGTACGTGTACACGCGTACATGTCTGTCTGTGTATCGAGGTTGTGTTTAGAGTCGCGGCAATGATAAGAAAGCGCGCTTAAGATTGCGAGGCTTTTGCAGTCCAAAAGAAGTTAAGGAGTCAATCAAGGTAAAGCGGAGTACAGGGCTCAGTATTACTCTTGAAGTCTGCAGAGCAGTGCTTATTTTCCAGCGTACAGGTAAATCCGAGCATAACGGGGTCAAAGAGCACACGTCGCTTTAGGAACAAAATCTTGTACTGCAAATGCAGCGAACCTGTCTCGGACGGGCATTCGCGTTATTTACTCTGACAATCGATCAGTCACCCGTAAATCAATGATCTGGAAGAACCAGCCAGCCAACCTCGTTTGCCACTGTGCGCTATGAATTCTTTGGCCCTTGTATCTTCCGGCATCGACTATGCATTTAGACGGCCGAGGCATCGGCCCGTGGCTCAGCCGTCAGAGGAAAAATTGCCGCACAGCACTGACGTAAAAGGTCTAGACTCTAGCGAAAAAGGCACAGAGTCGTCAACGTTAGTAGGACGGATACTGCAGGCAATTTTGGCACTGTTCCAAACGGAAAACCAGTGCTTTACTTTGAGATCCGTGCTTTTTGGCATATTAAAACTTGTGTTTTTCCCAATATATTTGCTTTTGAAGAGGCAAGAGGCTCCATTGGCTCTGGGGAAACGAGACGGGCACCCTTCTCCAGTCCACGAGGGACCAGTGCAGAATGCCGGACCAGTTTCTAGCTCATCGGATTCAGGAGCAGACGTGGGTCCGTCAAGATCAAGCGTCCAGTCTAGTGTGGCACACGACTCTGCTACATCCTCAGACTTTTTGCCTTCTCTACCATCGAGCCTAGACCTAATAACTTTGCCTGGCGAGGGAGTACGGGATGAATCGGGCAAGTTTGCTGTACAAAATGACCAAAAAGAACTTGTAGCAGATTCTTCAAATCTACAGTCAAATCTACACGAGAACCAGGAATCGAGGCACCACCTTACCCGTAGTCGCTCTGCGGCTATTCGGTCCTTTTCAGATGAAAAGAATGAGAATATTATTGAAAATGTGAATAATGGCAACGACAATGGCAATGAAGATACTAGCGGCGACAATGAGGAGCCTCAAGTGATTATCCTGCCTCCACCCCCACCTCGCCCTCCACCTCCTCCTCGTCCGGCTGCCCGGCACCGCCGTGATTCAAGTACGTCTTCGACTCTTTCAAGTACGAGCTCTGAGCAGTCACAAGAAGAGGCACTGGCCGATTCTCTGGTCACTCGTGCCTCTGAGGATAGTCTAATGCCCTCCGCAATGACTCAAGGCCATCCACATCGAACTCTGAGGCTTCAGCTTTACGAGTCAGAGTCCCTGAAACAAGCTATGGCTCATCCGTCAGAGGCATTAAGGTCACCCAAACCTCCTCCAGCAGGAAACGGAGTAGCAGCAGCTCACAAGACGAGACTCGTGGCATCGAAACTGAGACCCGCTCAAATTCATCGGCCACTGATCCCGAAACTTGGCCGGTCAAATCGTAAAACATTAGTGCTGGATCTTGATGAGACGTTGATCCACTCGCTTGCTCGTGGAGGCCGGATGTCGGGAGGGCATATGGTGGAAGTTAAACTAAGCTTGAACTACGCTATCTTGTACTACGTCTACAAAAGACCACACTGTGATTTCTTCCTGCGAATGGTGGCAAAATGGTACAATGTCGTCATTTTTACCGCCTCTGTTCAGGAATACGCTGACCCCATTCTGGACTGGCTCGAGCAGGATCGCAAAATATTTAAAGCACGGTTTTACCGGCAGCACTGTACACTTGTGGACGATGCTTTTGTAAAAGATTTGTCAGTTGTTTCTCCCGACTTGTCACAGGTTATTATACTCGACAACTCGCCTCTCAGTTACGCTCTGAATGAGGACAATGCTATTCCCATTGAAGGCTGGATCAGTGACCCGTCTGATAACGATCTACTCTACCTTTTATCCTTCTTACAGTCACTCTGCCACGTAAAAGACGTGCGCACTGTCCTGGGCCTAAGACTTGGAGTGCATGATGTTCGGTAGCTTTGCGGCTCAGCAGTTCCGCGTCTAAGCTCAATCCATCACCTTATTAGAAGCCTCCAGAGATCGATAGATTATGCTGAGCAATTTTGCCTCACGATCAGCTTCAGCTCTATTATGGACCAATTTGTTATTGGTAATATTAAAGGCTACAATATCAAAAATACAAGGCAATTTACATTATGGTTGGGAGTTAGATTTTGAATTTGAAAACCGTCTTTAATTACTAAATTAATCGCCGCCCAAACGATGTGAACAACTGCGCTCTCCAATATGTATACCAAAGTATACAATAATTGCCATCCCAACTCCCAATTTAATGAATGCCTTCGCAATCAAAAGCAAATCCCAACAAAGGTGCTCAACAAACGCCACCAGCGCAGAGCCTTTTTCGTGAAAAGAGTAATTATTACCCTCTCCAACATGTATACCAAAGTATACAATTACTACCATCCCCACTCCCAATTTAATGAATGCCTTCGCAATCAAAAGTAAATACCAACAAAGATGCTCAACAAACGCTATCAGCGTAGAGCCTTTTTCAAGTGAAGTAATAACTACCCTCTCCAAAATGTATACCAACGTATACAATAATTGCCATCCCCACTCCCAATTTAATGAATGCCTTCGCAATCAACAAAAGTAAATACCAACAAACCTGCTCGCACATCAGCGCAAGACCTTCTTCACGTGAGAGGTGGTAAAGAGATGTTTTAACACCTCTCATGTGAAGAAGGCTCTGCTCTGATTACATAGAACAGAACCTTCCGGACATTGATTTCCTTATCAATGTCCTCGCAAGCTATACTAGCAGCAAGCTGTCAAGCAAAATGCTAAAAAGTAAAAGTCATGTAAATGCGAAGTCAAAATCATCATGGACGAGATCTGTACACATCTTACATCTTGAAGCCAAGATTACGAAGAGGTCGTAGCGGCTAATCTTCCCTCTTTCGAATAGTCTCGATCTCTCAATCCCTACTGTTGTGGTCCTACCCGATTACCAACATACATTGAACCAGCGGGTCATACAAGCAAACACTAAAGGAAACCCTCAAAACAATCACACAAGCAATTTGGAATCAAGCGCTGTGAATATGACAGTGGAAAATAAATCTCGGAATACATAGGCCACGGGAAAATTGCATCAAAACTTTGAATGCCAACCCGAAAGGCAAACCTGGATGAGCGTTGCCAGACAATATAAAATGAAGCTGGGATGCGAAAGCCAGAGGACGTATAGCTGAAAATACAAACAGATCACACGCAGAGCGATACTGCTGGGAGAATATTAAATGATGTGCCAAGCAAAAAGGACTGGAAGTATTGTAACACCGAGGAAAAGTGCACAAGGTACGCGGTCAAATCTGAGCCAAACGTGGCAAGTAGAGCCCGAAACGTGTAGCGTCGTAGAACGTGAAGGTCACCAGCATTCTTAGGAAAATAATACGTAGCCATAGCAAATGCAATATATCGAGGCCTGGCAGTTGCGTAAACGGAATACAAATGTCGAATATACAGTTGCAAACGTCGCTAAAAAGACGTCGCCATCTGGTCCGCAAGTGAAAACCAAAGACAAAGTGTACGATACAGAGTATAAGAGTTTCGAACGTGGCGACAAAACTGTGGCGTCATACTGAAAAAGTTTCCAAAACCAAGCAAACGAAAAGACCAAACGGGCGCTGGAGATTAAAGTCCTCCGATGTGGATGCTGGACCAAGGCGGCGTATCGATTACGTCTTATACCTTATTAGCAAATGAAGGAGGGGAGCACCAAAGACGCTTCACCGGTCTCCGGGCCCAAACTGACAATAGTAGAAGCCTATCCTCGTACGATATCACGTAAAAACCAAAAACCGGTCCGATACTTTCGAACACGGCCAACCCACCGTCTTATGCCATCTTTCTATGTCCAAATACAAAGGACGTAAGGATCCGTTGCACTCCACTATATATACATATATATTCGAGGAGGCGGATGAAAATTATTCGGAGGGGGCTTGCACATATTTATACCTTTTATTGGGAAAACCCTGATTTAGAAAACCCTAGTGAATTCAAGTTATACAACAGCATTATGAAGCAAGGTTCTAAACAAAAACTGATTTGAAAACCTCTTTCGTCAAATTTGAGAAATTATGAACGCGCAAGTGGCCGAAGTGTCGGGCGATATGTCCTCATCACAGGATCAGGTACTTTGATAGTCTCAAACACGAAATCTGACAGTTTTCAGGAGATTCTTGCGATGAAAAACCGAGTAGCAGAGATGGAAGCAGAGGCCGCAAAATTAAGAGAGTTGCAAGACACGCTTAGCCGCGAAACTGCAGGCTTGGAGGAGGACAGAGAGGAAATTGATGCTCGATCCGTGTTTGTGGGGAACGTTGATTATGGAGCCACACCGGAAGAATTGCAGAGTCATTTTGCGGGATGTGGAGCCATTAACCGAATCACGATTGTATGCGATCGGTTTGGACAGCCTAAAGGGTATGAGCTGTAAATTTGTCATCGCGTGTTGGCCTCTCTGATTTGTTTTTCCAGCTTCTTTATGTGTTTAGCGTTGATATACGTTTTCTTTTAGATATTTTTCTGTCCACGTTATATTATGTGTCCATTTGCACAGCTCTTCTGACTGCTCTAGGTTTGCTTATGTCGAATTCGCGGAACCAAACCAGGTTGCCGCTGCCTTGGTCATGAATGAAACTACCTTCCGGGATCGCCAGCTCAAAGTGACGCCCAAGCGTACCAACATCCCTGGCATGTCGTCGCGTAGCCGTGGTCGGGGTCGTGGAGGCTATCGCGGAGGATACCGCGGCTATCGCGGTGGCGGATTTCGAGGGAGCCGTGGAGGATACCGTGGACGCGGTCGCGGAGCACCTTACTAGTATGAGAGTACTAGAGATATATAATCTGTGCAACCAGGCTCTAAGGGTATCTCGTGTCTGAACATCGAGACGCACAAAAAGAGGCCGAGGCTTTTGTGCAAAAGTTTCAAAACAATTGAGAGAACAAAGAAGAAGATGAGAATTCCTTAAGAAAAGAAAAAGAAACACGATTATCCCAATAGAGCCAATTGTAATTACGCAAGAAAATCCTGGAGAATAATTTAGAGAATAAAAGTCAAGAATAAAAAGTTACTAAGTCTGCGGATGGCAATATGTGCAGCCATCTGGTTTGTGTTGGTTCCTCTTATTCATCTGTTTTTTCTATTTGTATGTATATATATTTTTTTTTTGGCAATTTTTATTTGTTTATTATACCTTTGGGCTTTTGTACTCACTGAGCGATGAAATGAGTATGGCATGTATTTAATGAGGAGTTTTATTGCCGTAAGTATTGGCTGGAAGTCTGCGATAGAAAAATACGTAATAAGAACACCAGGCTGCGAGTGTATGGATATTGCTGCATCTGCATTGCCGAAGATTATGGTCCTCAGTATCACAATCATATTAAAAAAGCATTTTTATTATGGATGTACATATTGTACAGGAATACATTTTGTATGGACAAATCTTGGTCTATTTGCACAAAAGGTCAGGCCAGGTTGAAAGCTAGATGTGCCAGTATGACTAAGCGCATTCCGTTGAGAATGAAAAGAATTTGATTGTTCAATTTTGCATGCAAACATTTGATCATCTGAATTTGCGATAATATAATAGGACCAAATGTTTTACCTACATTCTATAACGAGAACAGTAGTACATTTCAAGCAGTACACAGTAGCACAAACTCAAACTAACTGCGGTCGGCTGTGTGGCCCAATCCACTGTATCGAGCTATGAAATGGTATCTATTATATCCATTGCACTAGTTTCATAGCAGTAATTCTCATTGCAAGTAATCTTAACCAAAATGACGGTCCTTTGGCTATGTGTGCCATCGATCGAGTTGGGCAACGCACTAATCAAGATATACGGTCCGTGTGTCGACTTGGAATTATTTCATGCTAATTGCTGTGTAGACAATAAAACAAACAGCTTTATTTAATTTTACAGCCCCAGTGAACATTGAATCTTTTCGTAGACAGGCCGTCTTTATCCGTCGACGCCCAAAGTACTGGACATTTTACATGTGCGAGTAATCTTTTAATAGCAGTGCTGAAACAGACCTACATTGGTGCATGCTCGCACCATCCTCGTGTACCAGTAATTCAAGCAGGTTTACCCTTCGTAATGTCATTTTCATACATCTCATAATATGAGGGCATACGCACATACAAGTGTATGGGCACATCTTCACTATACTATACAATCAATTCATTGCACCAAAAATCAGTCGTATTTTTCACTGCTTTTGTTTTTTATGTATGTATAATTATATCTAAAATTGTGATCTGGTCCCGCAGCACTTTGCAGAGTCTTAC
Organism: Novakomyces olei; assembly: GCA_016906335.1. Lineage (NCBI taxonomy): Eukaryota > Fungi > Ascomycota > Novakomycetes > Novakomycetales > Novakomycetaceae > Novakomyces > Novakomyces olei. The sequence continues at coordinate 638,556 of JADEYG010000015.1, forward strand.
TTTTCCCGGTGTTGCGATGGCTTCCGCGTCAAATGGACAGTAAGTCTTTTATGCGTCGAGACAAGGGCTCCAGATTTCTGCAGCCGTTTGCCTTTGCTCAACTAGTTGGCACGACTAATCATACTTTACAGGACACGGAAGATCCGGGTCACCATAATAGCGGCTGACGGGCTATACAAGCGCGATCTGCTCCGTACGTTCAACGACTTGATATTATGAGCAGCTTCATTCTCATCGAGTCTTTGTTGTGTGGACTGACTAACACACAATTAGGACTTCCCGATCCGTTTGCTGTACTCACAGTCGACGGCGAGCAGACGCGCACTACTACCGTAATCAAAAAGACTCTTAATCCGTACTGGAATGAAGCCTTTGATGTGTACGTCTCTTTTTTCCAAGGCATTTTGTTCCTCCTCCCAAGTCGATGCCATTGGCTTGCTTTTGGTCGGGTTTTGCTCTAATTCGTCCCATGGTCTCTTACTTTTGTCCCTCCATCAAATCTGTAGTTTGCTCTACATTTATTTCTAACAATATTTCCATCTCTCTGTGGTTGGCTACTAACCTCGTCGTAGAACCGTCAAAGAAGCAAGCATTATTGCCGTACAAGTGTTTGATCAGCGGAAATTCAAAAAGAAGGATCAAGGATTTCTCGGTGTGATCAACGTCCGTGTCGGCGATGCCCTTGACCTTACCGTCGGGGGCGATGGTATTCCCGCATTTGTTTTCACTTTTTTCATTGTTTGGCTTTCATCTACTCTTGCTTTGACGTGCCGCCACTGATTTCTTGTTGCACCAATACTTGGTTTATATTACAACTTGTTACATTGTACCTTATTCCCAAGTGTTGAAACGCTTTACTGGCACCAGTCTTGCGTGCTTGACCTTGGCCAGTTGCTCAGCAATCACTCGCTCTTGCCAAGTTTTGGTTTAGAGCAATTTATTTACAAATTCAAAACCAATTTATTTACAAATTCAATTCCAACCAATTCAATTTCCCTTTGTTTTTCTGGCCTTCTACTTTTTTTCCTTTTGTTGTTTTGCCTTTCCCTATCTTTCTAACCATCCAGAAATGCTCACTCGTGACCTGAAGAAATCGAGCGACAACATGGTGGTTCATGGAAAACTCATTCTCAACCTGTCGACGGCTATCAATACACCTGTGCGTACAGGTCCTGCGCAGTCTACAGAGAATCTGGCGGACGGGGTCAACCGTATAACGGGTGATATTGGCTCCATCGGTATCCGTGACCGGTCGCATGCCAGTTCAGCGTCCTTGAATGCCGATGCCGGCATTAATGGCAGTGGCAGTAATAGCAACAATATAAACAGCGCAGCACCAGTACAAGGTGGACCTTCAGCTAACGGCGTCGGCGGCACACAGGCGTCTGGAGCCGGAGCAGGAGCAGGAGCAGGAGCAGGAGCAGGAGCAGGAGCCTACTCCTCTTCTGCCTCCTCGCATGCACTGTCCTCCTTTGAGGACCAGTACGGCCGGCTGCCTCCTGGGTGGGAGAGGCGTACAGACAATCTGGGCAGAACGTACTACGTAGACCATAATACCCGCTCGACTACATGGACGCGGCCGAGTGCAATGCACTCTGACGCTGATAGACAGAACCAGACTGAGCTGGAGCGTATGAGGCACAACCAGAGGACTCTGCCAGAGGACAGGACGAGCAATAATGTATCTCCTCTGCCTCCTCAGCAGCAGCAGCAGCAGCAGCAGCAATCTGCCTCACAGCCAACAGGGATGTCTGTCCTATCCTCGTCCGCAACCACAGCAGGAACAGGTGAACTGCCGGCTGGATGGGAGCAGAGGACGACGCCGGAAGGCCGTGTCTATTTCGTAGACCACAATACACGCACGACTACCTGGGTCGACCCTCGCCGGCAGCAGTACATCCGGATGTACGGCCAAGGCGGCCCTGGAAGCACCACTATCCAACAGCAGCCAGTATCGCAGCTGGGCCCTCTGCCCTCCGGATGGGAGATGCGCCTGACAAACACGGCACGAGTGTACTTTGTGGACCACAATACAAAGACCACAACGTGGGACGATCCCCGACTGCCGTCTTCACTGGACCAGAATGTTCCACAGTACAAGCGCGACTTTAGACGTAAACTGATCTACTTTCGCTCACAGCCGGCACTGCGGCCGCAGCCTGGTCAGTGCAATATTAAAGTCAGGCGGAGCCATATCTTTGAGGACTCTTACGCTGAGCTCATGCGGCAAACTCCACAGGACCTGAAAAAGAAGTTTATGATTAAATTCGACGGTGAAGACGGATTGGATTACGGAGGACTCTCGCGCGAGTTTTTCTTTTTGCTCTCGCACGAGATGTTCAACCCGTTTTACTGCCTTTTCGAGTACTCTGCAGTAGACAATTACACTCTGCAAATTAACCCGCACAGTGAGGTTAACCCTGAGCATCTCAACTACTTCAAGTTTATCGGCAGAGTCGTGGGACTGGCCATCTTCCACCGCCGCTTCCTCGATGCCTTTTTCGTTGTGTCCCTGTACAAATTGATGCTCAACAAAAAGGTCACCCTGGCCGATATGGAGTCGATCGACGCCGAGTTCTACCGCAGCCTTGTATGGATCCTGAAGAACGATATCGACGGAGTGCTGGATCTTACTTTTTCCACCGAGGACAATAGGTTTGGTGAAATAACAACCGTCGATTTGAAGCCCAATGGACGTAACATCGAGGTCACAGACAGCAACAAGCAGGAGTATGTCGACCTCGTCACTGAATGGCGGGTCTACAAGCGTATTGAAAGCCAGTTTAAATCTTTCCACGAGGGCTTCAATGAAATGATCCCACAGGAGCTGATCAATGTCTTTGACGAACGGGAACTGGAGCTCCTGATTGGCGGTATTGCGGAAATGGACGTGGACGACTGGAAAAAGCATACTGATTATCGGACGTACACAGAAAACGATCAGATTATTCAATGGTTCTGGGAACTTGTTCGTGAATGGGACAATGAAAAGAAATCAAGGCTACTGCAATTCACCACGGGAACCTCTAGAATCCCGGTTAACGGGTTCAAGGACTTGCAGGGCAGCGATGGTCCCCGCCGGTTTACTATTGAAAAATCAGGAGAAATCACACAGCTGCCCAAGGCACATACATGTTTCAACCGGCTCGATTTGCCCCCTTACACTTCCAAAGAACAGCTCGATAGTCGTTTAAGTTTTGCATGTGAGGAAACGGTTGGATTTGGGAATGAATAGAACCTGGTCGCCAGTTAATTATTGTTTTATTGTTATTTTTATTTATTTTTCAGGTCAGTTTGATTTTTTTACCGTCTACCTTTTTCCGTTTATTTTTTTTTTTCCAATTATTGAAGGAGGGTATTTCTACGAGTCAGTCTCGCGATTTAGTATGGCCTTTATTAATTCATTAATTAATTTATCACGTTTCTGTTATATCATGCCAGCACAAATTGATACATAAATCAAGATTTCCAAGGTCTATATAACTAGTTCATTCTTTTATCGTTACTACGACAGTGGCTGCACGCTTGTTTGCTTTCCTCTCTGCCTTTTGACCACATTTTTCCGTTCTCCTCCACCCACACACTTGCGATTCTTATGATGTTGATTATTATTTTATCTTGCTGCGCGACCCAAAGAGACTAGTCTTATTTAATTTACAAAATTAATGATTTGCCGATTCGCTCACTCAATTAATCTTTTGAGTCTATTGTGGAGCTCAATCAAACTAGGCGCTGATAGTCCATTTTTCTAGTAAAGTTGGATGGCAAAAACAGGCTAATACTCCATTGATCTGTAATTCCAGGCCTTTTACATTGTTTTATTTAGTCTTACTCTGGCGTAATTATTATATTTATTATTATTTGTATAGAGAACAGGCAATACCAACAATCAACTTTTTTGCAATGTATTCTAACGTGAAAGCAAATTTTTCACCTTGATTTCTGCAGTCTGGCTTGATGAGCCCCTCTCCAGGCACTCCATTCTTCAAGAAGCCTATCGCGGTGAGGAATTGCGGTCAGTGTATCCTTGACATAAACACCTCTAAATATATCGAGATCAAGCAGCGCATTTACCAGGCCACTGGCATATAGACCGGCTACCGCAAGCCTCCAGACAAGAGCAAATGCGATTCCAGCCGCAATACCCGCTACAACTTGTATCGTTGTATGATACGCCAAAACGACACGAGCCACGGAGACGCCTATAGTCAAGCCGAGAGCACAGGCAAAATAAACGAGCCCAGTTCCTGTTTGGAAAATGGAAAAAAGTCTTTGTGACTTTAATTGCGCTTGGACCGAATGAGCATCAGAGAGTTCCATCACGAAATACGCCAGGAAAAAGCCCATAAACTGGGCGTGACTACTAGGCATTCCATAGCCATGACCTTGAAGTTGTGCGGGCCTTTCCGCCTTTATGAACCGTTTAAGAGCAAAATTAAACAGCTCACAGGCTACTTGCCCCGCGGCCATTAGCACGATCCTCATCTCTCGAGTCCATAGCGCTAACGTGCCATAAGCAATAAACAGGGCTTGAGGCACCATAGATAAGAGAGCCATGACGTAAGCCAAGGTTGATGACGGGTCATACAAGACTTCAAATAAGGCTAAATGTTAGAACTGAATTGAGCCATATAAATTAGTCCATAGATCAATTGCCATTTTTATTTTCATTTTCATTTCTTATTTTTACTTTTATTTTTTACTTTTTAAGTTTCAGTTTCAGGCTGTGCATCTTTCTGTGTATTATTATTAAAACTTACAAAGTGGAACAAGGTTCTCCGTAGACCTTTTCTGCATCAGTTTCGGTGACGTTTGGAAGTTTAGATCTAAACAATTAGGGGAATCTTTCGTGCCAGCATATGTCTCTGCATTTAGCTGCTCTCCTTCCTTTTCACTACCAGTTCCATTCTGAGCTCGCCCATTATGCAAAACAGTCGTTCCTTCGACTTTTCCGGTGAAAGTGTCCCGCTTTTCGCAAATATATTCCCGCACTATTCGTTCAAACGTACTCTTCCCAACGTCCATATGTTCTCCAGGCACGGTAAGTCGATGCAGCCTTCCGCCCATATCCAGTTCTTTTAATCCAAGCCAGTCCTCCTGGTAGAGAGGGTGCTCTTGCATTGGAACCATTTCCCCTTGCGCGTCTTCGTCATCAAACCAAGCTGATCCAGCTGGGCGTACAACTGTATCATTCTCAAACCTAATCAGCACAAGACTCTGCAAGGAGGCCAAATTCAATCTATATTTGCGATTTTTCTCCTCATGTTCATTATTGATATCAGCCAGAAATTGCGAGTGTTCCAGGTAAGCGGCCATTTCACTAGTTTTACGGAAATACTGAGCCTGTATTAGATGAGATTGGATCCAAGGACGCCAAACTCCAGCTCGTATTAGCGCTCTAGCACGACGGCACCAAAACGATGCTTGATCATCACACTGAGGCAGATCGTTTACTCCAAAATGCTGAGACCCCCAAGTTATGAGTGAGCGAACAGGCGGGTCGTTGCACCTTTCCACGTACGCACTAACAGTAAGCATTGCAAATAAGAGGGCGAGTCAAAGATAACAGAATAAAACAGGGAAAAAAAGAGCAGTGAAGAAAAAAGGACAAGGAGAGAACGCAGTTATCCCTAAATACGATCAACTATTCCTAAACACATCCATTATCCCTGATTGTGGCCCCATTCCTCTATAATACAGACTTTAAGGAGCCGTACGATGAAAGGCTCAAACGAGCGACGAGGGCAAAAAAGAAACGAGAATTAAATCAGAGACTCTTGAACAAAAACTGATTGAAAATTAGAGTAGACGGCGTAGAAGGTAGCAATCGGATTGAATCGATTAAGACCAAAACCAGGGACAGACAAGATCATCGAGAGCCAACGGCAATCTGCAATTCTTACCGTAAAAACTGGCCACCCTGACTGAACCCGATCGCATGGAATCCGTTCTGCAGATTGGGGTCAGACTTCAACTGGGTACAGACTCCCTCCAATTGGGCATTCACTGAGCCCCAGAACCCAGCACGTTCATCGTCCTGGGCGTCGGCGTAGAGCGAACGAGTATAGCCGCCTGTAATATTGGCAATCTCAGATGCACGCTGTACCATTCCTTCTGAATCGTAAGTGTCACCTAACCCGTGCCACAAAACGACGGCTGGTGCTTGAAAGCAGAGCGCGGTAGCGCGCACGCTGAGCAACACGAGCCAGAGCCATTTTTCCGCGTTAACCATGGATGATCATACTTTGGTCACTGTTCACAACACTGTTCATATTTGGCAACTTTGTATATCGTCAACTGGAGAATATGGCGATTAAATAATAAAGTTGGAACTAAGTTTGTTTTAATCGTCAGTGTTACTATGGGAATTGATTAAATATGAACGACAGCCAATGTAATAGAGTTGGCCACCGTTAGTACAGTTAATATGGGGAATAATAGTTTTAGAATTGTGCAAAGTTACGGATTAGAGTTTGTATTATAGTCGGTTGGAGTTACTATGGGTAAGTTGAAGTATTGATTAAATATTGACCAAATGTGTATATATAGATAGAGCTGTACAGCTGCGAACGCATACTGAAACTCAAAAATTATATACTTGTGAAGAGAATGATACTGTTAATAAAGATTGTTGAGAAATGGACTCTATATAACTGTTGAATATAGTAAGTAGGTTGGAACTTGTTCTTATGGTAGATTAAATGAATTAGAAATTCTCGATTGCTTTAGCTGAATCTCCCGAAGGGTATGAGGGTTCGCTTGAGCTGTATATATATAACTATGTATTTTTGAGTGAGGTCCTGTAAAGCTAAAGTCAAACAACTGACATTCTTGGTAGAATTGTCTTAGCCGGTCAGTGAGTCTGCGAGTGTATTATTATAAGGGAATAGTGGATTCATATTTCAACAATAACTTATATTTAACTCTATTTGAAATAATTACGGTCTCCTTACATTCTATATTCCGTCTTTACCAGATCTATATTTATATTTAATATATTGAATATTATATGTACTTTGAGCTTTGTGGACCTTTCTCGTTTTTTCTACAATCAGATAGTCAGTATCAACCATTCAAACTTTAAAATAACTTGATATTAAAAGATAAAAAGCTCGCTTGAACAGTACGTTATCGCGAACGATAAAAATAATTTTTATCAGACACATTAATAATATGATGAAAGTGCCGTAATACTCCAAAAAGCATTAGTGCATTTCACAGTGCCAATGCCTCCAGTTCCAAATTGTACGTCGCGACGTCGCTTTTGTTTCCTCAGAATTCTGTCTTCATCAGCCTCTGTCTCCAACTTTTGTCTTTGAACATTTATCTTTCAACATCTCTCTTTTAATTTCACTTTTCCCTTGTTGATTCGCACGGGTCCACTAACGCACTAGCGCTCTCAAATGTACGGCACATCGTCCTCGTGCTGTCCGGCAAAGGCGGCGTCGGCAAGTCCAGTGTGACAATGCAGCTGGCGCTTACACTGGCACGCGAGTCACACAGAGGCCGGCCGCTAAGAATCGGAGTTCTGGACATAGACTTGACGGGGCCTTCGGCTCCGCGAATGTTTGGCCTCGATGACGAGGCCACTGTTTCGCGTGTCCGGCAGTCGAGTGCCGGCTGGATCCCCGTTTACGTGGATGGCGAGACGGCAATTGGCGTAATGTCTATCGGATTCCTTCTTGATTCCCGTGGCGATGCTGTTGTATGGAGAGGACCCAAGAAGACTGCCATGATCCGCCAGTTTTTGACCGACGTTGTGTGGGGCAATTTGGATTACTTGCTCATAGACACTCCGCCGGGGACGAGTGATGAGCATATTAGCGTTATCGAGACTCTGCTCTCGTACGAATTGCCGCCCTCTCGCTCTGGAACCAGTCTCGTTTCCGGAGCAGTGCTGGTAACGACACCCCAGCAAGTCGCTGTCCTCGACGTCCGGAAAGAACTCGACTTTTGCCGTAAAGTCGACGTGCCCGTTATCGGGATCGTAGAAAACATGTCTGGCTACATTTGCCCTTTTTGTGCTGACTGTACAAACATCTTTAGCAGTGGAGGCGGTGAAGCAATGGCTCAAGAGTACAATGTGCCCTTCCTTGGCCGAGTGCCGATTGATCCAAAATTGGTGGAGTTGATTGAAGCCAAGGGAGAGGGTGGGGATAAGAGTCTGCACCTGCCGGACAGGTACAAGACGTTACAAATTGCTCCGATTTTTACAGGAATTACTACAGCAATCCGCACGTTTTTACGCGATACTGACCCAAAACTGGTGGAAATTAAGGCATTCGAGGGCCACACTGACCGTGTCTGGCAGGCGGTTCAGCACCCGACACTGCCGCTGCTTGCCACTGCCTCTTCAGACAAGACTGTACGCGTCTGGAACACAAAGACTGGGCAGCTGATTGCAATTTTAGAGTCCCAGCATAAAAGATCCGTTCGGTCTGTTGCCTGGCGGCCGAACCTTAACCAGAATAGCTCAACGACTACCCTGGCAACTGCCTCGTTTGATGGGACGGTAGCAATCTGGGAAAATGTTGAAAACGATTTTGAGCGAGCAGCAGAGCGGTTCGAGTGTATGGCTACTCTAGAAGGCCATGAAAACGAGGTTAAATCTGTGGCCTGGTCGCCCAGCGGATCATTGCTGGCAACCTGTTCAAGAGACAAGTCCGTGTGGATCTGGGAGGTCTCTGGAGAAGACGAGGAGTACGACTGCCTGGCCGTCTTGCAGGAACATACACAGGACGTTAAATGCGTTTGCTGGCACCCGCAAGAGGAGCTTTTAGCCAGTTGTTCGTACGATGACACTGTACGGCTCTGGCGGGACGATGGAGAAGACTGGACGAGTGTAGCTATTCTGCAAGGCCACAATTCAACTGTATGGAGCGTTGATTTTGGTCCGGATGAGACAAAAGAGTCTGTAAACACGTCTCCTACAAATGCTGCTAGATTGGCCTCCGTTTCCGATGATGGCACATTACGGATATGGAGACGGCAAAAGGGCAAAGGCGGGCCCATAGCCGATGCCATTCCGAGTGTAATAAGACCCGATTTGACAGAGGAATGGGAAGAGGAAGCAGTTCTACAGGTTAATAGCCCTCTGTACTCTGTCGCCTGGTCGAAACGGACGGGCCGTATTGTCTGTGCCGGTAGCGAGGGGATTTTATATGTATACGAAGAGAATACATCTGAAAATGAAAAGGAAGAAGTAGATTTACAAAACAAGAGTACAATTCACAGCGAAAAAGATGCTTTCGTTTCTACCTGGACACTTGTCGCCCAACTGCCTCGAGCACACGGAGTGTTTGAAGTGAATGGCGTCTCTTGGGGAATTGACGCCAACAAAAACGAGACTTTATACTCTGCCGGCGACGACGGTGTCGCCCGTGCTTGGAGAATAGAGTAGAAAAATGTAGAGTTATTACGGTTGCATTAAATTAAATCTTGTTTCATGTTTGCATGTGGCCGTTACTTATCATAATAAATGATAAAGTGTCTTAACTCAAACAATAGCTTAATGCTTATCTATTACAAATTTCATTAACGCATGAATTTAATTGAAACAAACAAATAGATAAATAAATGAATTAAATTAGTCAACAAGTCCTGCAAACGCCGTGCTTTACCGCTCCTTCTTCAACTTTTTATCAGATCCATCACGCAAATCATCAGTCGCTTTCCGTTTATCTGATTCTTCAACTTCACTTGAAGCTTCCTTTTGCCCGCTAATAATTCGTTCAGGCGTGGCTGAAAGTGAAGCTGATCGCTGATGCAAATTGCCATGCTTTTCACCCACTGACTGTGACATTTGCCTGTCAGCATCCAGTTTGTCCGTCAAGGCTTTTACTTGCAACATTTGCACAATCGAATCTTGCAACTGCTCCAATTTTTTACAATTTCTGACGGTCGGCATAAACAGTTTGGGTGCTATTCCTAGCTCCTGTAGGGCTGCCTGCACTTTGTTTGCTAGCGATGCCTTCACTGGTGGGATTTTCTGGCTCCGAATATAAGCAACTGCGGGCAGTTTATCATGCCACGAGACTCCGTACATGTGCTCTTCACGGGGGGACATTTTTCTTAATTTTTTATTCATTTCTGCCTGAACTTGTTGATCTGCCAGTGCTTGCTGTGTCGCTGTGTCCCTTCGTTTTCGTGCTTTATCCGCCTGTTGCATACCCAGAGCCATGGCCGATAAATTCTGACTGCTATTTAAATGAGCAGTTGATTCTGGTTTTGAGCCTGATTCAATATGGCTTCCCGCTTCTTCCAGGACACGGAGGAGTTCTCTCCGCTCTTGCTGAAGCCGTATTTCGTGGGATTCAATACGACGCGCTTCCAGTATCAGATTCTCTTCCTCTTTAATTTCCTCAGGAGATCTTCGTGAAAGTCGCTCTATCATCGCCTTTCGCTGGAGCTCTCTGTCTTTATCAAACATCATTTGGTTGAACAATGTCTCTTGTGCATTGCTCATCCCCTGCGGGTTACGAGCCAAAAGCAGCTTCCGGCAGACCGTATAATACCGGTCCTTAATGTCCTCCAGTGACCGATTATTCGCATATTCGTAGCGATCGTGTACAATGATAAACCGGAGATCAAATTCACGGCAAAGGGAAAAGAGGTAGTCTGTCTCCTCCTGGCTCCAGTCGTCATCTGTTCTTAGTAAAATTCTAATAAATAATGTAGAACAGGCAAAAGAAGAAAATAATAGTCGAATCAAACGGTAATGTTCAAAGTTGTAAGAAATAACATGATGGTGAATATGCATAAACGAAACAGACAAATCGCGTCTTTGAGCCCAATCGGCGCTAAACCAGTTTGACCAAACCAATGCACTCTGCAAGATACAAAGAGGCAAAGTAAGAAACTATTATGAACGGATTCAATGCGGGGGTCAAGCGTATACGCAAGAACAAAAATATAGAATATAATAAAAAACAATAACTACATCAAACAAAAATCCTGACAGGGCGATACCTTTCAAATACTCTTCATACTCGTGATCCGTGTAAGTATAAACGTCAGGCTCAACATTAAACTTTTCAAATTTGTATGGCTCATCCGCCTCTGCCTTTAACCGCCAATGACCGAGTACCAGATCGTCATTACGGGCTCGATTCTTAAACTCATGCCATATCCTGTCATCAGCAGAGCTTTAAGCGCCACCTTACCATTGCTTAGCTTTCTGTCGCAACTTTGGCTTTTCCTTTATGCGATTCTGTAATACAACTAGTGGTGGTGAGTTCTCTCCAAGCAGCGAGTACAGCTCTCGAGCCAGACCGTCCAGCTTTGGCGGAGCGCCCTGTGAAGAGCGCGGCCGACGAGCAGAGGCCGGCTGCTTTGATCGGTCCAAGCCATCGAGCTCGAGGACGTCTCTAATGTCAGACGAAGACATTATGGCTTTAGTACAATATTATTTGAGTGGAAATATATGATTAAACCATTATTATTATTATTATTATTATTATTATTATTATTATTATTATTATTATTATTATTATTATTATTATTATTATTATTATTATTATTATTATTATTATTATTATTATTATTATTATTATTATTATTATTATTATTATTATTATTATTATTATTATTATACAAATCCTAAGTTGACCTCTTGCGAGAGTGTAAACAATCAGCGACAATGGCAGAACAGCCGCAGCCGCAGATGTTTGCGCCAATGCCGGAAATAAATTTACCCTTTGACGATCTCAAAGAGCGAATGGACGCGTTTTCTATACAATTTAAGAATTTCTGCGGCCAAAGGCGTGATGAGGTTAATTCATCTCGAGAAAAGTATGCTTTAGCTTTAGCTTCCGATCGCGACGAGCAATCGCTGCTGCAACGGCAATTGCTACTGTTTCGTGAACGCGAACAGGAAGCGGCAGAAGCGATGCGTAAAGAGCACACTGAACGGGACGACGCGGAACTCGCAATGCGTGAGTTTAACGAAAAAAAAGCACAGATGGAGTCGCGTCGCGAAGAGTCGCGTCAGCAGATTGCTCGAGTGCAAGAGCGCATCGCAGCACTTCGTCAAGGTTCGAAAAGAGCAACTTGAATTTTGACTAATTTTATTGCAGAACGAGAACAGGAACTTGCAAGGATCCGAGGCCAGTTGGAGAAAAATGGACCAGAAATTAAGTTTTGGCAGGATCATTTGGCCATGACTATCCGTCCGTGTGACGTGGATGCTATTAAATTTGTGTTTTCAAACATCGATGATCGGGACAATGACCGCGAATTTAGTATTACTATTGACATTTCCAGTGTCGATTACAAAGGTAAACACAATCGTGCTCTTTACGAACTAACGAACAGTAACGTGCTGTGAACCGCCGCTTCCAGTTATGACCGACCTGTTGGCGCAATTGAATCGTACACGGTCTTTTTTTCGATTTCTCATATTGGTGCGCAAAGCGTTTCGCGATAGTGTTAAGTAGGAGTTGGGAACGTTTGAATTTGCTTTCTAGTACTCGGAAAACATTTGATTTTAATCCTTCAACGTATTGAATCTGTATTATTATTTCTTTAAAATTACAGTAATGTTTGAAGCCCGACATTAGCTTTTGCCAGGCAAACACATTTATCTAGTTTATGTACATTGTTCAGCTCATACATCTATATCACGCAGCTGGAGGACAGAATCAACGATAAATCCGTCCACGCCGTAAGCATCTTGTAACTGCCGACTTGACTCGTCAAGGTTGCCTTCACCATGTGTTACAAGGATAAGACCTGCTTTTTTGATTGTACGCATAAGCGCTGGAATACGGATCTGTTTGTCAGAAACAATAATTAAAACGGAAAAAAGGGAAAACAAAAAGGAACAATGGTTCGTAGACTGTCATACCTGAGACACAGCAGACGTGATTATGCCAATCAGATTATTTGTCCTCGCAAAGGATACTGCATGACGGACCGACATACACCGTTCACTCGCCTGATCAGTGAGCAGACGAAGCGCATGTGCACTGGCAACATCAGCGTCGTTCACATAGTTAGAAGGCTCGCCCAGCCGTGTTGGAATTCCCAGTTTTCTTGCCAAAAATACAGCATCTGGATGGTTAGAGTAACTAGTTCAATAAAAGAAAGTAGACAGAAAAAACAATAGAAAAATAGAAAATAGAAAACTAAACAATAGAAATAAAATAAATACATAAAATATACATAAGACCAAATGTAATAGAAACAGAAACAATTGAAATTATTAACGTACAATTAGGCTGTTTCCAATTCAGAGCAAGACAAACGTCTGGGTTACAGGATGAAAAGAAAACGCTGCGAGCATTCGAGTGGTTATGTGAGTAGGCAAAGACGTCCGCCAAAATACTATCAACCAGTACGTTAATATCGAGTGTTGAAGTTATTCCCAAGAGCCTTTGCTCTGCCGGAACAGGAACCACAATCTGAGCGTGAACGTGAATGCTCTCCGGTAGCAATTCAAGCAACTGTGCCAAAGAACAATAAGTCTGTGTGACGAGACTCTGTGATCTTCCCGGTAAAGTTTCCTTGCTTATGCGATCCAATCTTTCCTGTTGTGACTCGCTGGCACAAATAATACAAAACTGTTTAAAAGTTACATCACTAACTGCCAAATCCAAATGATCAGTGGGCAGCCACCATGCAGGGTAAACAACGGGCACATTGTCCTTTGTTATTTGAACAACAGCCCTAATGTAACTGCCGCTCAGTGAAGAGGCAGTAACAAAGCTCTCACTGAATTGTGAGGACGTGTTTGCGTTACCATTATTATTATTATTATTGATGTTGTTGTTAGCATTGTTATCGCCAGACGCGGTTTGAAACGAATGAGGCATGGAAAGAGGCATACTTGGTAAAGCAGCATTTGACGTCATAGGCGGCTGTTTGACCGTACGAGTAGAAATCCAATAAGTATCAATTTTGCTCCCATACTCTGTATTTTGCAGGCCATGAAAAGGAGTTATAATCTTGTACTCGAAAGTTAATTCCCCAGTAACTTCCACTAGAGGGTCAAACAGGGAACACACAAAAGTGCCCTGATGATTAGAGGCAAACCATCCAGTAGGCACTGCTCCTCTGGCGACTAGCCGTGACCCGAATATAGGAAACACTTCAAACTCTATAGAAAAAAGTGATAAATCGTCAACCTGAAAGGTGACTGTTTGGCCTTCGTCAGGCAGCGGAAAAATAACGTTCTGTGGAAGAATGCTCGCCAGAGTCTCGCCCGTTTTGCTCGGGTACCGGGAAATAACAGACAGTTTGCTCGACTCGAAAATTTTAATGCTCTGTGAAGCAAAATCAACCTGAGCCTGTGTTCGTTTGAAACAGTCTGGCTTCAGTGTCAATTGAACAAAGGTTTTTCGGTCCAAGAAATTGTGGCCATAACTGCGTACGGGGATAATGGGTGGTGGCAGGAGAAGATCAGGGATGATTTCGCCGTCAGTATTGGCGCCTAGCTGTGCAGCACTAGGCATGAACTCTCTACGCTCTGGGTCCTTGGGGTCAAGGTTGGAGTCTAACCCATCGGGACTAGTACTAGCTTTACTAGCATTAGTATTAACTGCCGGCTCTTCAGACAGTCCAATTCCCGCGGTGGGACTAGCGTTCAAGAGCAGATTGAGACAGGTCGGGTGGCCCTCCCAGGCGGCATGATAAGCAGGAGAATGCCCATCTTCATCGACAGCATCGAGCTTGCATCCATGCTCAATCAGCTCTCGTAACACTTCGACTTTTCCCTCAGCAGCAGCGAAAAACACGGGGGTCCAAAGGTTGAAGGAGTCGTATTCCTCCAACGAGGCTCCGTACTCTAAAAGTAGGGTTATAAACCCTAAGTATCCAGCACGGGCCACTATATGTTGCGGGAATAGGCCCTCCGTGTTTCGTACAATTTTAGCACCCGACTGCAACAACAATTGTGTTGCCTGCAAATTGCCACGCTGACACGCCATACCGAGTGGAACGTAATCCGCCTCATTGCGTGGATTCACATCAGCCCCGTGCAAAAGTAAAAGCTGTACGCATGCAGTTAGTCCGTATAGTATAGCATAGTGGAGCGGCCGGTACAGATTTTGGTCTAGTGAATTCACATCTGCTCCATGGGCAAGTAAGATCTCGGCGCATTTAGTATCACAGGTTTGCAGGCAAGCGTAGTGCAAAGCTGAACGGCCATACGCATCTTCCTGCTCTACGGGGCTGAGACTGGCAAAGAACTCGACAAGTTCTGGTCTCTGAGCAATAGTGGCCTCGTGCAACATTGTACGGCCAGATATATCATCGCGAAAAGAAAGATCAATTTTTAATTCAGTGGCCATTTCACGTACACAGACAGCGGGAACCCGTTTAATGGCATACAAAAGGCCTCGCGAAAGGATGACACTGCTCTTGAGGCTTGAGGCGTCGTCACGTAAAAGTAGCCTCCTTACGTCGTCCAGACGGCCACTAGAAATAGCATTAAACACCTGTGTCTCTAATTCGTCAATCGCATTCCGCGGCTGAGAGACAATGTTCTTGTAAAGACGGACATCTTCGCCGTTCGCCCACGCTTCGAGCTGCAAAATGGCGGAAGTAGTAGTGTCGACAAGAAGCGACAGGGTATCACGATTGAAGCAGGCTCGTACCTCGACCTGGCGAGATAGGTACAGTTCTTTCATGTGACTCTTGCTCCGTTTGTCCCATTTTTTAAGTGCTTTGTAAAAGCCGGTAGCATTGAGCTCAACAAATTGCTGTAGCTTATTCAAGTCTTTCTCAAATTGCTCATAGGCTTCACGGATAACGACAAGAGAGGGTAAAATGCGCGCTTTTGCGGGGTCTTCAATACTTTGCTGGAAAAGGCGTCTTTGCTCTTCCAATATGTTGAGGCGTGTCCGCAGCTCGGTTTCTCGCAATTCATAAAACTCGTTTACCTTATCAAGCTCGCGTTCCAGCTTGAAGAAAAAGGTTGCTCTATTGTCTTTGAGCGCGTCTCCTCTGGCCGGGTCATCTAGGGCATTTATGATCTTTTTGAGTGCCTTGTAGTTGATATAAAAGGGAGCAAATTCGGGCAATTGCTGCCGTGCGAGGTTTTTACCAAACTTCCTATCAAATGTTAGTGTACCGTGAAGATTTCAGATTTATTTATTTTATTTCATTCCAAAATTCTTTTTCAATCCAGCCTTCCACAGTGTTCGGCCGGAAAAAAGTGGCCGTACATGGCAAGGGAAGCTGCGACTCCCCTGGGATTGCTCCTTCACGTTCTCTTTGAGCAAGGTCACATGCACAATAACCAAAAGGCAGTGGCACAAGAGAGAAAAATGGGTAATATTAACAACAAAATTTCCAGATAGGTTCGGCCAGACCACCGAGCGCACTAGTCAGATTCCACTAGTACAATATCCTGTTGAAATTCCAGTGAAAATCAGCCTTGCATGTCGTCCGCCTTGGAGTAAATAGTACAACAGTACTTTGCATTTTTATTATTTTTGAATATTCCTTACTCTGGCGTTATTCTGCATACGCCATTATCCACTCTAACGCTCAAACTATGGTGTTGCGCCGCACGTGAAACATTTACTGGCTATTATTGGACTTTAGTCGCCCTATTATCGTACCTAAACCTTACTTATAGTGTGTATCGCTAAATAAAAATGAAGTACCAATATTGCGAGACGATCTTAGACTATTTATTACATTAGGATCACGAATTTTGTAAGTCCTCCTCAAGTCTAACCCTGGCTAACCCTAACATAGATAGATTCATGGACGTTCGCCATGGTTTCTGGGTCTCGTCCCTACGGCAAATAATGTATACATACATTTCTCCAAGGTACTGGCGCCTTTTTGTACAAATTTAATCTAAACAATTTGATTCAATTTAATTTATGCGTAAACTATTCAAAGGCACAACGGCCTATACTATTTATCTCTACCTCGCATATCTCTGGACGCGCCTTATCTTCCATCTCCAAGTTTCGTGACAAACCTGGTTCGATATTACAATATATAGAGTACGTTAGTCTGTACATTGACTGATGACAATTATATAGCCTTACACAATACCGCGCGTCCACATGGATAAAGAACTGGACGCCCATCGTGTCTGGCTAGATGGCTGCTGGGACTTTTTTGTAATACTTTAAGCTCTTCAATTCTAACTTTGATAGCATCATGGTACTCGAAACCGCAAGTCTAAACTACTAACGGGCAAGGCCATGCTGGAGCGATTAGACAAGCCAAACTTATGGCGCCAATTCTCGTGGTCGGATGCCATTCCGACGAAGACATCGAGCGTAATAAAGGCCCAACTGTCATGAAACAGCCAGAGAGGTATTTGCTTTATTAGACGTTCGTTCTCTAAGTCTAAAGACTCGCTGCAATTGCCGCTTGCCGCTGGGTGGACGAAGTAGTCCCTAATGCCCCGTACGTCACGCAGGTAGAATGGATGGATCGGTATCATTGCATGTACGTCGTACACGGTGACGATGTTACTACCGACGCTGCGGGCAACGATACTTATGCTCAATTGAAAAAGTTGCACAGGTATATTGACGCGTTTAATACGTGTACGCTTTGCATTCATATACAGGCTACGGTGTCCCTTGTCGTCATCTACTTTACAGTTTTCGACTTGCTTTTGCTAGTTTGCAGTTTACTGTCCTCTATACGCTATTATTTCCTAGTATCGAGCGAACAAACGAATTGATCTCGAACAAAATATCATGCTTTTCGTGTTTAATTGCCACATACTTACTTTTGTGATCTAACATACAGGTACAAAGAATGCAAGCGTACTATTGGGATTTCAACAACCGATTTAGTAGGCCGAATGCTGGTGGGAACGAAGGAGCACCATATATCGCCCTTATCAAATTTTGTAACGCGACAGAGCACTGTATCGGTATTTGAAGATTATGCAAAGGCGAGTGATGCAGTCGCGCCTTGGGCAACCCTGTTTCGCATTGATCCTCTCAGCGATTCTCCTCCACAAGTCTTAGTGGAAGGCGTGCATCCTTCAGAGAGTTGTGTTCCGATATTTGTATCAGGAGCATGGGATCTGTTCTCTCCAACCCATATTGATTTCTTACGTCGTGTCCATGAAGCTCATACAAATGCGTTTGTTGTTGTGGGCATAGAAGATGATCGGGTATGTTTGTCAAATTCCCTAATTTTGTCAAGTACATTTGATTTTATCATCAAATTTATCATAAATAAATGAATTTCAGTCTTCCAAGTTCTATCTTTATTAATTTTTTCCGGCTGCCTATTGTCTCTTTGCGAATGCTGGGCTTTACTTGCCATTTGTTTATATTTCGTTCTTACTTTTTTGCATTCAGTTTGAATATCAATTTGATTATACTTTCATCTGTTTTGTATTATCATTCTTGATAATTCTTTATTCGGTTTCGGTGAAGTCAGTCTTATGTTATCCTCTTGACATTGTCTCCTTGAAACTCTTTTCTTGTTTATTTACCTCATCATCTAATCCGTAGACAGTCAATGGCCATGAAGGCTTCAATTTCCCTATAATGAACCTTTACGAACGTACGCTCTGCCTTCTACAATGTCGTTATGTGTCTGCTGTTGTTATGGGAGTCCCGCGTAAGTTGGATCCGGCTATTCTTGCCTCATTACCCAAAGATTTCCGTCCGCGTTATATTTACCGACCGGGCGTTGACACGGCAATTGCCACTGGCTCAGTTGCTGAACAAGACTTGCGGTTCAATGACGTCGATAATGTCCGTACAATAAATGATCTGCAGTTCAATACGAGCAGCAGCCTTATTGTTCAGCGAATAATGGACCGTCGAACGGAGTACGAGTTGCGACAGGCAAGAAAGACGGCTAAAGCTGATCACGAACAGAGACTAAAAGCCGAGGCGGCTAAAGAAATCCCTATTAGCAATGCAGCACTGGCATCAGCGGATAGTAGAGGCCGACTGATTGTTATTGAGGGCCTCGATCGCAGTGGAAAATCGTCCCAGGCCGCCCGATTACAGGAAGCGTTAACGGTAAAAGGTACCCAAGTCAAATCTTACAAGTTTCCTGATCGCGGAACAATTATGGGTAAAATGATCAATGAGTATTTGCAAATGAAGGCAGAGATGGAAGATCATGCAGTTCATTTGCTGTTTGCGGCCAACAGATGGGAACGAGTGGGCGATATTTTACGAGATTTGCAAGGGGGTACCACAGTGATTGTGGACAGGTTTTTCTATTCTGGTATTTGCTTTTCTGCGGCAAAGCAGCTTTTAAACGGCCAGCCGGCACTCGACTGGGACTGGTGCAAAGCACCAGACAAGGGCTTACCCATCCCTGATGTTATCTTGTTCCTCAATGTTTCTCCACAAGTTCAGCGGGAAAGAGGAGGGTATGGACAGGAAAGGTACGAAACACAGAGCCTGCAGGAGAGGGTACGCACAAACTTTGGGAAAGCTCAGTCAGACTTTGAAAAGCGTGGCGGGTTATGGTGCGAAATTGATGCTAATCAGTCAATGGATGCTGTTACTGGCCAAGTTGAAAGGGCGGTAACCTTGTTGTTCGAAGAGGACCCTGGACCACTGACGAGATTTTGATCTGATCTGTAGATAGCAGGTATAGTATTTGTATTGTTATCAGAGAATAACAAGCGCTTTTTTGTGTCTCTTTCAGACGTATTCAGAAATTAATAGTTTGTTAATATTTATTTATTTAGTTTTTTCTTTCTTTTTTTCCTTCTTCCATTTCTTATTTCGTTTTTTTTTTTTTTTTTTTTTTTTGATTAAGTACGTGTATTACATACGGCCACCACCGACACTCTTATAGAATTTGACCAGAATAGTAACATATAAATATTGCCATCCGATTAAATGCAAAACAACAGGTATGCAAAAATGTTTAATACGAGTTTGCTGTTATCGGGGACATATTCTCAAAAAGAAAATACATTAAAATACATAATACTACAATAAAATAAACGTCGAATTTGCAAATGATGGATGCACTGCTTGAACTTGCTTTTGAAACTTTTGCCAAAGAAATGCACCAGTGAATCTGAACTCTTTTTCTTTCATTTCCATTTTATTTTCATTACCCTCCAATTCCCTCCCTCCATTCTGTCCTTCGCAAAGGATATTATTTGCTCATATTATTAGCATTATTGCCATAATTATTAAAAACAGTTGATTGTGCAATTCTTCCTCTTTCCCTGTCTCTGTCATGCATGTTACCCAATCTTCTTTTGAATCTTCTTTTCCAATTTTCTTATTAACTCCCTACTCTTGTTCATTATCCCTGTCTGTCTCGTCAATACCCAGCGTCGAATGCCGCAAGCTCGATTGTGAAGGCTGTTGAGCATGGCCGGCCGATCTTCGATTGCCTCCATTCCCGTTGCCAAAATTACTACTGTTATTGTTTCCGTTAGAGGCCGATGTGATCATCTCGAGACTCGACATGCTAGACGGTCTCCGTGCATGGTGCTTTGGAGGAATAGCTGGAGGAGGTACAAACCCGTCTTGATCAGGGACAGGAGAAGCTGTATTAGCAGTTGATTCTGGAGAATGAGGGTGGTTTCTTCCAGTTCCTACTCCTGCTGCTCCGCCTTGAGCTGCTCCAGCTCCAAAATTTCTAGCTCCAGCTCCGTGTCGACCAGGGTCCATGCCCCATCCACGATACCCTCCGTTACCTGACTCGTTGGCTGTACCTGTAAAAGCAGGACCTGATCCGGAATTAGAACCAGTAATCGTGTTGTTTGGCCTGGCTCCTCGCAAAGCTCCTGCCCCAACTGCTCCTGCCCCAACTGCTCCCGCTCCAGCAGTAGCAGCGTCAAACCCAGATCCATTGGCTCCATTAGCAGCTGCAGAGCCAGTATTAGCTCCATTAGATCCGCCTCTAGTAACACCGGCAGTGTTTCCGTCCGGGTGAGGATTGTCAAAGTTAGGGTTGAACCCGTACTCCTCCGCCTCTTTTCTCCGTAGATCCAAGGCTGCCTGGTGGCTCTTGTGCCTCCGCCATAGGAACCATATCAGCCCAAGGATTAAGAGGACCCCAACGACGGGAATAACGACGGCTACGGCTATTAGCCCTCCGCCGTGAAGGCCGCTGCGATGGTGGCTGATGGATCCTGAGCTTGGATCGGTAGATGAGGCTCCAGGCCGATCAGAGTCGACCGTGGGAGAGGAAGATGCTAATCTTGTTGATCGCTGAGATAAAGTTGATGACGGCGAGGAGGAAGAAGCGGGAGGAGCGAGGGAGGTGAGCGTAGATACTACAGGCGAAGAAGAGGCACTCTGAGTTTCCACAGAGGTTACTGTGACGATTATAGGACCATCGCTAGCCGAGCTTGTTAGTGTCGATTCTATAGCAGAAGTCGAGGGCTCAGGCGGGATGGTTGTCGTTATAACAACCGATGACGACGACGATGACGAGGCAACGGGGGTCGTCGGGATTGGGACGCTCGATGAGGTGAGTGTAAAACTGGCAGTAGTGAGCCCCGTCGTGGGTACAACAGCAGCTGTTTGTCAGTATTTAAATTAAAAAGAATTTTTGATCAATAAGACAAGTCAAGTGAAGCGTCTCTTGCATAAGCAAGATAACGGCCGGCCGGCTTGCTGCTGTTTGGGGACAGGCACTTACTACTGTTTGACATGTTTTTTGCGCAATAGCAAAACTGTTACAGGAGCCGAATTATTGCCAGTTCCCTGTTCAATCGATCAATGCTTTGCGCCAAGAATAGAGTTTCAGTTTGAAAATTGGCTGAAATACGGCACTTGAGCAGATGCAAAGAGCTGCAGTTGCTCAGACTGACAGCGATTTCTCAATATCTCGGTCGGCGACTATTGAGTGGCCCTTCTCTATAGCGGAGGCTTTTGTATATCGCGAGACGAACAGCCGTCCAAAGCTCAGCCGAAAGACTCAGCACGGCACTGCTCGGAACCTGAGACCAGCCAGGCAAGATCCAGATCAAAGGCTGCCGAGAAAACTCGGCTGCTTGAAAAAAAAGACTAGAGAGAAATTCAGTAGCGCGAACAAACGAAAAGATCAGTAAAGGGCCGACCGGCCCAATGACGACGGCAACGTGGCACAGTCCTTATACAAAGCCGACGCGTCCAGACGCGGTACGCGCGCGAGTTCTGGCGCCCTTGATTGCTTCTTTTTGTATTGTTTCTTTGTCTGCGCTCTGCAGCGCTGACCTCGTGTGAGTGAGTAAATTGTGTATAACTCGTCCTCCACATACATTATTACGGCAAACTTCTATATTTAGGCGACTAGTCAGTCCTCAGAGTTGACAAGTCAATTGCCAATGTTTCGGGTTTCTTATACGTGCCTTATTCGTCGTTACTTGATCAATCGCCTCTTTGGGACAAACAGGGCTGAACCATTGGACAGTTTCGTATAACTTTACTTTTTCCAGTTTGTTTATTTTTTTTTTGTTTACATCTTTACAGTATTGCTAAGATATATTATCGGTAATTCTATTATTATTATTATTATTATTATTATTATTATTGTCATTTTATTTTTTTTTCTGACAAAGCCAACCCACGAACTGGCCGAATCCTCAGACTGTCGTCCCACTGAAGCGCTGCTTTTTATCGTAAAGTCCATAAACGTGCGCGACACAGTGCTTCTTCACATGGCCACAGGTTCAATTCTTACGACTACACAATAAACTAAAGAACTCATCATAAACTCTGCAAACAAATTCAATTCCAACAGTACGACAGATGTTTCTAATGCACAACAGTATACGAGTTCGAGCAGCAAACACAAACCTAAGCAAAAATATGTCGACGAAATATGGACGGAAAAAGACACGGAGAAATAATAGTTAGATCAATAAATAGTAAATAAATAAATAAAAAAAAGACTTGGTCTTTATGCCGCTCGTCATGCATTCTCAATCACACATTTTCCACTCCCATTCACTCACATGCTACCTGCCACGATCATCCTCACAAGTTTTACGTAATCCTCAATCGTTTTTGACTACATTTCTATTTAAAAAGTCAAGAGACTGTTTTATTTCCTTTCAACCACAAAAAAACCGTACGCCTCCCGCCTTGTATCACACGCTCAGCTGACATTACGATTCTCTCTCATTTCCCATGCTGGCCTTAGAGACTGAAGGGGCTCATTACCAAGACGGTGCCTTGCCGGTTTATCAGGCACTAAATCCAACCGCATCAGACTCTGGCTGTTTGTTATTCCAAGCCCTGAAACAAAGCCCGACGCTTTGGCAATGGACCCCACATTAGACCCATTGTAATTCGACCCTGTGTCTGAAGCGTTAGGCGACGTGGCCACGCTGCTGCCACTCACGTTACGAAACTTTTGTGGGGGCGCAAAGTCGAGAGACGTAAATGTGGAGGACTTGCGAAGTGCGTGCGGAGTTGGCAGCTGCCTTACATCTCCGCCCAGAATGGGACTCAATGGCGCATTTGCCAGTCGTGCATTTATATTGCTAGAACTCTCTGACCCCTGTACCCCTCTCTTGCGATGCTGTGACGGGGCAGCGTAGTCCACTTCCGACCCGAGTCCGCCGAGTTTACTGGGCGGAGGCAAATTTTCCAGAGGTCTCAAGGGCGCTGGAGGCGACCTTGGAGACTCGTAGGTCGGCTGCGCACTCAGAGGCATATTTCTAGGCCCATTCATGCGAGCGGAAAAGTTCGGCCCTCCAGTTTTTATACGCAGATTATTCGGAACTGATTGTGGCAGCCTTGGTGGAGGTGTCATTACTTGACGGTTAGGCAGGTTCCATTCTTGTGCATTTTGTGTGCCTGCTTGCGACTGGAAATACTCTTGGTAAACGCTTCGGATCCGGATTGCTCTTTCCTCATCTGTTTCATCGATTCCGTCTTTTCCGGGAGCGTAATGGCCATCGTACTGCCAGCTATTCGCGTCGGCTGTGTTGCCCAAAGGTGGAGACTTTTCGTTCATATACCTGACTGCATCATAATCCTCGAGCCCTTGGTTATAATAGGCTGCTGAATTGTGCTTAGCGTAAGCTTGAGCATAGCCTTCGTCTTGGCGAGTGTATTGGTGATTGTAATTCTCATTGTAATTCTCGTTGTAGTTTTCATTGTAGTTTTCATTGCAGTTTTCATTGTAGCTTTCATCGGTGTAGTGCTGATCATAGTCATAGCCAGGATCACTTACACCTTCAGCATTTATACGGCCATCGCTCTCCAAACGGCCATTCGCTACCGCTTCTATTCCCGCCTTGCTATGTCTCGGTGTTGGCTGAACAGAACCCAGAGATTCGGCGATGTACACTGAAGAAGCTGGTCGAGAAGGCTCTGCTGCCTCATCTTTGTCTTTGCCTTGATGAGCATCGCCGTCAGTAAATGGATCTTTAAGAGGAGCTTCGCTATGAATATCTCTATCAGCCAATTCCTTGGGCACAGGAAGATCCTTTTGCAAGGGTCTTCCATTAGGGACCGCGTCCCTTTGGACTCCCAATTGCTCTTTATGGGTCTCTTCAAGACCCGAATTGCTTGCCGCCTGGTCCACCATATCCTCCCGTCCTTCGTCGTCATTATTCGTAACGACTCGGGAAAGTTTTGATTGAGAACGGGACTCGTGCATCGCGGGAGGCGCCAGCAGATTGGTGCTTGAAGATGAAGTGTACAGCGACTGAGCTCTTGCTGATAGGGCAGAGTCCTGTGTACTGCTGCGGCGGCCACTGTTAAAACTGGTGGGCGAGCCTGAGCGCATAGCAAACTCGTCTGCTCCACGAGCCAAAAAGTAAGGCGAAGCAGCACCACCGTCATAAACATTGCGTGAAAGAGCGTTCAAAGAATCTCGAGAAATGGTCTTTTCATTGGGGGGAACAAACGGCAATTCTACACCATCAATAGCATCATCATCGTCAGCAGGAACCGCAGACTGACGTGGTCCGTCAGCAAATTTGGTCTCGCCAGGCGGAAAAGTTGCAGAAGCGGTAGAGCGTGAAATACGTGGTTCAGACTCTGCATTCGGTGACAGATTTGAGGCCCTACTGCCTACGAAAAAGCCGCTGACACGAGACGAAAACGAAGGTTTGGCCGGTTGAACGCTGGCAGTACCTCCGGAAGCCGATGGGTACTGAATGCCATAGTCCAGGCCATCTTCTAAATCGGCTTTAGCTTCACGCCGAAGACGCCGCTGACTGCGTCGATGCAGGTATAACAGCACAACAAAGGCCACAGCTATTGGGATACATGCTCCAAGGACAATCGGAAGAGTTTCGTTGTCAGAAGGCCGCTCGTCATGGTCTTTATGTTCGGGCATGAGGCCTGCCCGCGTTGAGCAACGTTTTAGGGGTCGAAGAAAAGAGCGAGTTCAATTGCTGATTTAGTCAGCAATTGCAAATTAAAAGAATGGACAGTTGTCGAGTCAAAGCTGGCATGTACAAGTCAAACAGACCGTCTAGTCATGAAAGACGGGTGTAAATCAGGCAGGAAAAAAGACTGCAACAGTTCCCGCCACCAGTCTGACGTGACTAGGCTTAGTTTTCAAGCAATTGCCTCGGAACCCGAGTTTCTGAGGATCTGTTTTGATACCCTTCGATGTCTCCTAGCTCGAGCCAAATAATACGAGTTTCAAACCCAAAAACACGTGCAGAAAATAGAAAAAGTCGTCAAGACAATAAAAGAGCGTATGTTTAAAGAAAGAAAAGAGACTTTATGCCTCTACAATGCCAATACACGAAAGCAACGCCGTTCCAAAACCCGTGGAATAGACGCGGGTTTGGCGGGTACGCGCAGACTGAAAAATAAATAAATAAGTAAATAGTGTGTTTTTATCCTCGAATATTTATTTTGGCATTATTATTTACTTTTCTCTATACTTTCTGACTCGTTAAATACTTGATTGCTCGCTTACTTGTACGCGAAACACTTATTGGGTTTCTGGGTGTAAGTCTCGTCGAGATATAATTAAAATGATATAAACAACAATATGGAAATAATTATATATTATTGTTATGCAAATGATATGTACATTTTATATAGGGGAACTGACTACTATGGCAATCCTAAATGAATCTAAATACTAAATGAATCTGTATGATGATAGTCGAGTACTTTTGGCCGCATGTAGCATCTTGCTGGATTGCTTAAAGCTATCTCTTGACTGGCTCAATACGAATCGTAATTTCGGCTGCTGGAGGCTTTTTCCGCTTTTTCAGCACGGAAACAAATGGATTCTCATCTTCATCTTCAATAGCCTCCTGATTCTCAGCCTCGCCCACTTGAACAGACTGTACAAATCGATCTCCGTTGCTAGTATCAGTAAGGCGGCGTCGTATCACCTCGGCTAGGGACACAGCGCGCACAGAATACTGTCCTGATCCCATAATGGCCACTGCCTGTCCTCCTGAAGGAGCTAAAAGATGGGAAACTGCCTTTTCCGCCGCATTGTTGACGCGCACACTGGGGCCCATGCGGAGGACCAGCTGATCCAGCTTCTGTGTCGCCATTCTCCTGAAGCCTTAACGATCATTGGACCATGGCTGCTTGACTGTACTCCAGGAAGACTGTAATTTGACCCATATGTATACACAGACAATAAGAATAATAAATAATATAGGATGTGACACGAAAATAATATACACTCAAACTAGCAAACACAAAGGGTATATTATCCACGATAAATATATGGGCTACGAAATGACCTAATAAACGCGACTCGTTTTGTCGAGTTCACACTATGTCCATTCTACGAGCAATCTCTAGCATTAAGTGGTAGTCTAGTGGTCTTTAGAAAAAGACGCTTTAAGTGCGTAATGAGCATACGTGTCGTATGGGCCGTATATTATTCGGAAATGTATATAAAGGCCAGCCTTGACGCAGCATTGCCCTGCTCTCCTGCAGGGTAAAGCGCAAAGATTAATTAATTAATTAATTAATTGATCAATTAATCAATAGCAGTCATTAGTAATTTTTTAATTAAATAATCAGTTTCTCTGAATGATGCAAGTAATGAATGACTAATAGCTGCTCACTCACTTTTCATTATATTTCTATTTGCCAGGGTTTTCCACGCCTACTTGAAACGCAAAATAAAGACCGCTGACTGGCGTGCATATACAGTTTTCCCTGCTTTTGCATTCACCACAGGCCGTTTTCCCGCGTGTGTAGGCACTGACACGCGTGAGTGCTATATACTTTTGCGTATACCCGTTCCCTTTTGCTTTCTCTGTCGAGGCCAAGTGTCCACGGACTGTATTCCGTGCACGGACACATCCGAAGCCGTGTACCGTGGAACAAGAACGTGTCTCGTCAAGCATACTATAGAGTATTATAGTCTTTGTGTTTGCTCCGGGACGAGTCTTTAGAGGGACGCCTGATGGAGGCAATTCTCGATTTTGACCGGGAGCTGGACCTTGGTCTACTGGACCGAGTTGTGCAAACATTCTATTCTGGAAAGGGTACCGAGCAGGCGCAGGCGCAGGCTGTCCTCACACAGTTTCAGGAGCACCCGGACGCGTGGACACGGGTAGACTCTATTCTCGAACGATCTGCCGATTACCAGACTAAATGTAGCCCATCTTTATACCTTTGCGAATACTAACTTTGCAGACCTGGCTCTTTCTATTCTCGACAAGTTAATCCAGACACGATGGAAGATCTTGCCAGCAGAGCAGCGTCAAGGTATGGATTCGTGTTTTGTGTTTTTTGTTCTGGCGTTGATTTATCTGTGTGTTGAGCTGTTCTTTTTTTTTTTTTTTTTTCTCTTTGGGTCTGCATCATGTAATAACCTCAAGGAATCCGCAATTTTATTGTTGCCGTCATCATTCAGTCGTCCTCAGATGAGGCGTCCCTCACGCGGCAAAAGTCTTATCTAAACAAATTGAATCTGACGCTTGTACAAATTCTCAAGCAGGACTGGCCTCAAAATTGGCCCAATTTTATACCGGAAATTGTGAGCTCGAGCAAGGTGAACCTCAATTTGTGCGAAAACAATATGGTTATTCTTCGACTCTTGAGTGAAGAAATTTTTGATTACTCTGCCGAGCAAATGACCCAGAACAAAACCAAAAACTTAAAAAACCAAATGTGTGGTGAGTTTTCCGAAGTCTTCCAACTCTGTTACGAAGTCTTGCAAAAGGCTCAGAAACCGAGCCTTGTGAAGGCGACATTGGACACATTGCTGCGTTTTCTCAACTGGATTCCCCTCGGATACATATTCGAGACTGATATCATTGAAACCTTGCGCGACCGTTTCCTTAAAGTCCCGGAGTTTCGAAATACTACGCTAAACTGCTTGACCGAAATCGCCGGGCTTCAGGTTCCTGAACAGTACGATCACAAATTTGTGACTCTGATAAATCTTGTCATACAAAGCGTACAATCGATAATGCCTCTGTCTGTTGATATAAAAGACGCTTATGAAAACGCTACGGGACCGGATCAAGATTTTATACAAGATCTCTCTCTCTTCTTAACCGCGTTTTTGGGCACTCATCTAAAGTTGATTGAGACTCCTGAGCACAAGGATGTGAATTTAATGGCACACTTTTATTTAATAAAAATTTCCCAGGTGGAAGAGAGAGAAATTTTCAAGATTTGCCTGGAATACTGGTCGAAACTTGTAGCTGAGTTGTACGAAGAGATCCAGCGTCTCCCTATTACCGATATGAACCCTATGATGTCCTTGAGCTTGGGCTCTACACTAGCAAATGGTGGTGCAGCAAACCCGACAATGCTAGCAAATATTCCCCTGCGTAAGCACATTTATAGCGAAGTTTTATCCAATTTGCGTCTCGTAATGATCGAGCGAATGGTAAAGCCTGAAGAGGTCTTGGTTGTCGAGAATGAAGAAGGTGAGATTGTTCGTGAATTTGTGAAGGAGAGCGATACAATCACTCTTTACAAGAGTATGCGTGAAGTACTGGTGTACTTGACGCATCTAGATGTCGTTGATACGGAGAATATAATGACGGAGAAGCTAAGCCGTCAAATAGACGGAAGTGAGTGGTCTTGGGCAAACTGTAATACTCTTTGCTGGGCCATTGGATCCACTTCGGGCGCCATGAATGAAGAGACTGAGAAGCGCTTTCTAGTAACAGTGATCAAAGATCTTTTGGGTCTGACAGAGATGAAACGTGGCAAGGACAACAAGGCAGTAGTGGCCTCAAACATTATGTACATTGTGGGCCAGTACCCTCGTTTCCTTAAAGCACACTGGAAGTTTCTAAAAACTGTGGTGAATAAACTATTTGAGTTTATGCACGAGCTGCACGAGGGTGTGCAGGACATGGCATGCGATACATTTATTAAAATTGCACAAAAATGTCGGAGGCATTTCGTCTGCCAGCAAAGCGGTGAATCCGAACCATTTATCAATGAAATTATTAGAAACCTGGACAAGACCACGGCTGATCTGTCCCCGCAGCAAGTTCACACATTTTACGAGGCCTGTGGGTATATGGTGTCAGCCCAACCGCAAAAGCAGATACAGGAGCGACTTATTGCAGACCTAATGGCTCTGCCTAATTCCGTCTGGGACAACATTATTCAGGCTGCTGGTCAGAATGTAGATGTGCTGAGCGACTCAGATACTATTAAGCTTATTGGAAATATCTTGAAAACAAACGTGGCTGCTTGCAGCTCAATTGGAGCCTATTTCTATCCGCAAATTGGAAAAATATACATGGACCTCTTGGGCCTTTATAAGGCAGTGAGTGGAATAATTTCTGATACAGTGGCCGCGGATGGAATGGTAGCTACGAAGACACCGAGGGTTCGTGGACTGCGAACAATTAAGAAGGAGGTTTTGCACTTGGTGGAAACATACGTGACTAAAGCTGAAGACTTGGAGCTTGTTGCAAACGCTCTAGTGCCGCCGCTCTTGGAGGCAGTACTAACGGATTACCAGCAAAACGTACCCGAAGCTCGAGATGCAGAAGTGCTAAACGTGATGGCCGTGATTGTATCCCGTTTGCACGTGCATATTACCGACAAGATTCCGATTATTCTTCAATCAACGTTTGAATGCACCCTGTTGATGATCAGTAAAGACTTTTCCGAATTCCCAGAGCACCGTGTCGCCTTTTTCAAGCTCTTACGTGCCATTAATTTGAGCTGTTTTCCCGCACTGATGCCATTGCCGGCTCCGCAATTCAAGCTGGTAATGGACAGCATTGTATGGTCGTTCAAGCATATCGGGAGAGACATTCAAGAAACTGGGCTGAACATTCTTCTGGAAATGATCAACAATTTTTCAAATACAGATGCGGCCACTGCGAGTGCCTTTTACCAGACTTATATGCTCAGTTTGCTGCAGGATATCTTTTTCGTGCTCACGGATAGTGATCACAAGGCAGGATTTAAACTTCAGAGCCATATATTAGCGAGACTGTTCTACATTGTTGAGTCGGGCCAGGTGCAGGCGCCCTTATACAATCCCGTGCAAACGAATGGAAAATATGTGAGCAATGCAGAATTCCTGCGTGGCTTTGTAGCGGATCTATTGCACAACGCTTTCCGGCATTTGAGCGCGGCCCAGATTGATGCTTTTGTCGACGGATTATTTGCTTATAATCAGGATTTGGTGAAATTCAAGCTCCATCTTCGTGACTTTTTGATACAGCTGAAGGAGTTTGCTGGTGAGGACAATGCAGAATTATACCAGGAGGAAAAAGAAGCCGAGATTGCGGAGCAGCAGCGATTGGAGCGTGAAAAGGCAATGAATGTTCCAGGGATGATAAAACCTTCCGAAATTCAAGTGGAGGAGGAAGAGCTATGACTTGACGATAAAGAGGCTGCCGCTAAGGCATCTGTGCTAGATCTACCTCCTCGGCATCTGCTAGTGGAACCTACGGATGAATGGGCTGAAGGATGGTGGTGTTGACGATTTCAAAAATCAAGACATTACATATGATTTATATATTTACGCAAAATAACCCCAAACTAGTCGATCAACGTGTCTTTTTGTGACAAGGGGCGGGTAAAACGTGCTCTTTGCAGTTTGTTTACTGGTAGAGGTTTTAATATTAAAAATTGTGTATGAGACTTGGTCCATTAATAAAGCAAACAGAGCAAGTCGAAATTGTGGACATTTCTTTGCTTTCCGCATCAGCGCTTGACTCTCCAATTTAAGCGTCAACGCTTATTTCCTGGTGTGGGCAGCCGGGCGGATATACTTTCTGATAGCGTCTCTGACATAGACGGGCGCCTTGTCAGGCCCAGGAACGCTGCCTTTGACGAGAATGACCCCGAGATCTGTATCGACCTGCAAGACGCGTAGACTGTGAACAGTGACAAATTTACCGCCCATCCTTCCAGCCATCTGTAGTGTTAGCATTCGTCTCGGCAGCAGTCATTGTGGAGCAAGATTGTAGCGGTATAATAAAGCGCGCCCAAGTCTAGCCAGTTTTAATAATTCCTACTAGTAGTTCCTACTAGTGATTCTCACTAGTAATTCCTACTAGTAAATCTCACTAGTAATTCCTACTAGTAATTCCTCTAGTAATTCCTCTAGTAATTCCTACCTTTTTCCCGGGCAAAACTCTTCCCGGAGTCTGATTCTGGCCGGTAGACCCAGCGGATCTGTGTGACAGCGAGTGGCCATGCGAGGCCGGAAGGCCCTTGAACCCGTGCCTCTTCATCACTCCAGCGAACCCTTTCCCCGTACTTTTGGCCTGCACGTCAATGTACTCGCCCTCCTTGAACCAGTCGCTCGGGATCACTGTGCCCGAGGGCAAAAGGCCCTCTGGTCCACTGACCTGGAACTCGTGGATGAACCGCTTCGGCGCTACATTGCCGTGGGTAAAGTGGCCAAGCAGAGGCCAATTAATCTGGTCCGGCCGCCTCAGTCCTGCGCCAATTTGGACGGCATAGTACTTGTCACCACTCCTCCGGCTCTTGCTCTGGACTACTTGCACTCGATCAAACTCGAGCACTGTGGCCGCGTGCAGTACTCCCTCTTCGTCATAGATACCCGTCATTCCGCGCTTAATAAGAATCGCACCTGAACGATGTGGCAACTGCCTCCGCCCGTGCGCCACCACGTGCGCTGACTCGAGTAGTGTGCGTTGGCGTACTTGCACCTGCTTTTTGGCTGGCAATAGAGGAATCCCACTAAACCGGTCGAGTGCCGTTTGTGCCGCTTGTGCCGAGCGGGCCGAGCGGGTACAGCCCGCAGTAAAGTGCCGTTTGGCTGACGCGCAAACGCGGAACGCGCGGATGCGTATCATTGCAGAAAATTGCCGCTCGCCTGTACGTCTCTGCCTGAAAATAAGTGCAATTTTGTTGGAATATGTTGAAATACATCTAAATATGGGCCAAACCTAATTATTATTTATGCAACTTATACACACTATTGCTTATGAAGCCTATACTCACATACAATTATTTATATAGGTTGTAGCTAGAATTAGTAAATTTAACACAAAAGTTCAACAGGTTATGAGCCTGGATCGTTAGCCTTCAGAGCCAACAAAAATTTTTTGCTATCCAAAAAGCACTATCGTTTAATTAATTCTGTTCTCCCTTATCACCTGACAATCCTGTCATAATGGAAACAGACGCACCACTGAATATGCCTGCTCAGCCTCAAGGAAATAGCAGCTACTCTGCTCAAACAGCCCCTACGAAAATCTCTTTTCAGAAGCTCCGAGGCTCTGAAAACTACGATATATGGGCGCAGAACATGAAGGCCCATCTCAATGGGCTTGGCTTGTTTGGTTACGTCTCTGGCCGAATTAAGGAGCCAGAGAAGAAAGTCAAGGAAGTGAAGGACGAAAAGACGGCCGAGATCGAGGACGACACGGCGTCTATCCTCTCCGACGACGATTACGAGGATGTAAGCGATGAGCTAGCCACCTGGAAGCGCAACTGCTCCCTAGCTCTAAGCTACATCTTGAGTAATATATCTGTTGAAATCAACAGACGTGTGAAAAGACTTACAAGTCCCAAGGAAGTTTGGAGACTTTTGAAAAGGGAATATGCGCAGGCAGGTTTCTCCTACGTCGGTACTTGCTACCAAAATTTCTTCAGCCTGAGACTCCCCAGTGAACAGGCTAGAACTCCAGAGGAGTACTGCCGTAAGTTCGTCGACCGCCTAGAAACCTTTGAGTCTGCAGGGGAAAAGGTCGGAAGATATACACAAATTTATACTTTCCTTACTGGTATAGAAATGGAGTATAGTCAGTTTGTCCAAATACAAAAAGACACCTACGACGTAAAGAACCCACTAGACCTTGACGTGATAATAGAACGCTTTCTAAATCACAGTCGTGGCCGGGTTGCAGACTCCGAATTGGCATTAGTCGCCAAAGGAGCCAACTACAAGAAAAGGGACCAGTGCAGTTTCTGCAACAAGACTGGACATCTCTCGGAAAATTGTTGGAAAAGGTTCCCCGAAAAGAGACCAGGAGTTACAAAAAGGGGGCCGAAGGAGGCGACCAAGACGTTTGTTGCCTCTGCGCAAGTTTCTTCTTTTACGGCAGTGCCAAATACAACGGCATGGATTGTGGACTCAGGTGCTACACAGCACATGTGTAACAGTCCAGCTTGGATTACGAACCTTAAGCCCACGAACAATCAGTGGGTGGAGACGGGGTCAGGCAAGACTCCGGCCCTAGGAGTTGGCAACGTCACACTCAATGTGCGCAAGCCAAGTGGTGTGGTAACGCAACTCACATTTGGCAACGTACTTTATGTGCCAGCTCTGCCCATCAATCTTCTCTCCATGACAATACTTGTCGAGCGAGGTCTGAACTTTGAGATACGCTCTGAAGGGCCTTTGGTCAGACACGCAGGAGAAGATGAGGTACTTACGAAACTAATCAGTTATAAGGGCCACTGGATGTTGGATTGTATTGGTCAACCGACAAGCAAAAACCAGTCCAAAGACGAAGCAACAGCCCTTATCGTAGCCACAGAGAATGTCTGGCACAAGCGTTATGGTCACGCTTCGGCCAAAACAATCTCTCAGACGGCAAACCATGTTATAGGCATGGACATTGCCCCGGCATTAGAGCCGGAGGGTGCATGTACAGTCTGCGAACTCTCCAAGTCGCACAGGACAGTACATCGCCAGACACTGGAGCGAGCTACCGAGAAGCTCGACCGAGTCTACATGGACTTAATGGGTCCAATGAGCCAAATATCCAGAGACGGATACCGCTACGTAATCATCTTGACCGATGAAGTCAGTCGTTTTCGCTGGATCATACCTTTGACCTCGAAAACAGCTAGCTCAGTTCTTTCGGCAATAAAGCTCTGGACTGAATTCATCAAGAATTACTTCAAGGCAATGCCAAAGTCCATTCGCACAGACGGCGGTCTTGAATTTACCTCTGCTCAACCCTGGCTTACATCACTGGGAGTTAAAATTGAAAACACCGTGCCATATACGCCTGAGCAAAATGGAATGGCAGAGCGTAGCAACGGGCTAATAAGTGAAAAGGCCAGGGCACTCAGCATCGGAGGATGTTTGAAGGAAGACATGTGGTATGCAGCTATGGAGACAGCTACATATCTCCTCAACGTACAATTCACCAAAACGCTGAACATGACACCTCATGAAGCACTTTATGGGACACTGCCACGAGTGGACCACATTAAAGTGTATGGATGCAGAGTATATGTCCACATCCCACATGAAAAACGTGTCAAAAGCGACAAACTAGGCAGTCGTGCACAGATTGGCAAGCTGGTTGGTTACGAAAGCCATACCATTTATAAAATCCAGCTGCCAAGCGGCCAAACGACACGGTCAAGTCACGTCAGGTTCGATGAAAACACCATCGATGACTACACCGGCAACAACATCAGCAGCCCACCAAACTTTCAGGTGCCTGATGAAGAAAATGCTGCCTTGTCCCCACTCCTGACACCGCTGCCGTTGCAGCAGCCGGAGGGTGAGGACAGTGATAAAGTCACTATCACCGAAGGGCCGCCGACAACGACAGCAGCGGACAGGAGTGAGGAGGACTCATCAAACAATGAAAAAATCCAACAAGCTAGCAACACTCACGCTGAGCCGGAGCAAGCTAACAACACTCACGCTGAGCCGGAACAGCAACTGACAATAATTAGTGAAGCACCTGTGCCGAGCCTGCGTCGGTCAGCACGTCTAAACGAAACGCAGAAGTCTCTACTTACTGTTGCTCATGCAGTTTACATAGAGCCGCAGACTCTCCGAGAGGCACTCGAGTCCCCACAAGCTCGGGAATGGACCGAAGCTTGCCATGCGGAACTCAAGTCGTTAGACAAAAACGAGACCTGGACGTTAGTGAACAAGTCCGACATTGAAAAGGGCAAGCACGTCTTAAAAGGCAAATGGGTCTTTAAAATAAAGAGAGACACAGAAGGCAATGTGCAAAAATACAAAGCAAGATGGGTTGTAAAAGGTTATTTGCAAAAGGAAGGAATTGATTACCAAGAGACCTTTGCGCCTGTAGTACATACCGCGACGTGGAGAATGGTATTGGCCATTGTCGCATTCAAAGATCTGGAATGTGACCAGATGGACTTCGAAACCGCTTTTCTGAACGCACAAGTACAAGAAGAAGTGTACGTCGAACAACCTGTCGGCTTCGAAACCGGAAAGGACCAAGTATGCAAGCTTCGCAAAACATTGTATGGACTAAAACAGTCTCCACGCGAGTGGTACAAATGTCTGCGCCAGATGTTCAGGCAGCTTGGGTTCATTCCCCTTAAATCCGATAACTCAGTATTCGTCCGGGACGAGAATGAAATAATTCTCGCCCATACAGACGATTTGCTGGTCATCGCAGCTACAGAATCAAAGTTAGCTGACATTAAAAAGGAAATTAAAACGGCTTACGTAGCCAAGGACCTCGGTCCGGCGAACCTTTTCGTCGGAATACAAATTGTACGAGACAGAAAGCATAGAAGCATAGAGCTTAAACAAGAACACTATGTCACTAATATGCTTGAACGCTTCGGAATGATGGACTGCAAGGCCATCGAAACCCCAATGGCCGAGGATAGAGAGGCCATTGGTGGACAGCCCGAGTCAGAGCCGACCAAAGAGATGCAAACGCAGTACCAGCAACTCATAGGTTCGCTGCTCTTTGCGTCGACTCAGACGCGACCCGACATAGCCTACGCGGTTAACACCCTGGCTCGACATATGCACCGGCCAAGTGAAGAGCACTTGACTGCTGCCAAAAGAGTCTTGAGATATCTAAAAGGAACAAAAACTTACAGTATCAAGTATAGATTCAGCAAGGACAACATGGACCTAAAGGTCCATACGGACTCGGACTGGGCAGGCGACCCAGACACCAGACGGTCATGCTCTGGTTTCATACTCTTGGCCGGTGGAGGACCTGTGTCGTGGAGATCAACTCTCCAAACGACAGTGGCTCTCTCCTCCACTGAGGCCGAGTATGTTGGCTTGTCGATCAGTGGCCAAGAGGTGCTGTGGGCCCAACAGCTCCTCTTGGAACTGAACTACAATGAGGACGACAGATTGCCTATGATTGTCCTGGAGGACAACCAAGGCGCTATCGCCCTCGCCAAGAACCCGCAATTTCACCGAAGGACAAAACACGTAGCCATCCGATGGCACTTTGTCCGTGAGCTAACGGAGTCAGAAAGAATAAAAATCAAGTACATACCAACCGCTCGTATGGCAGCTGACGGCCTTACAAAACCGCTCCGCAAGCTACTGTTTAAAAACTTTACAAAGTTAGTTGGAGTGAGCGAATAAAGTAAGTAACCTTACCACGTGATCCGCGCATACAGGCTTACCGTGCCCGCCGCCTGGGAGGGTGTGTTGGAATATGTTGAAATACATCTAAATATGGGCCAAACCTAATTATTATTTATGCAACTTATACACACTATTGCTTATGAAGCCTATACTCACATACAATTATTTATATAGGTTGTAGCTAGAATTAGTAAATTTAACACAAAAGTTCAACAAATTTGTTACTGCTGTAGAATTGATATAGAATGAAATATTTGTAAAAATATAGTATATAGGCATAAAGCAATATAGAATAAGGTAAAGGAAATATTTAAAGGAAATATTTAAAGGAAATATTTAAAGGAAATATTTATAAAATATAGTATATAGGCATAAAGCAATATAGAATAAGGTCAAGAAGGAAATATTTATAAAATATAGTATAGAGGCATAAAACAATATAGAATAGATATAGAATGAAATATATTGCAATATAGAATAAAGATATAGAATTATATGTTGCAAGTGTATTGTAAAAATAAGATTTGTAAAAATAAGATTATTATGATAATATGTTGTAGATATAGTATAAAATACAGTACACTTGGACTTGGCATACTTTATTATGTCAATAGATCCATAAATACATTACCCCCGTCCCCACATACGAAGGGACTGAGCCAAGCCGAACTGCTGCTTCTGCTTCAGTCATTTCTCGACGGCAATCATACCTTTCCACTGTGTCTTTGCCCGTTGTCTGAGACTGATCCTTCCTTTGCCTGAAATTCACGTCAGCGGCAATTGTTGGTGCAGTGTTTAATCCTGTAAAGTATGGCCGCAACACCACCCATAAGCGAGGATCCGCCCGCCGTGGCAAAGCAAGACACGGACCCGTCAGTGGCTACTCTGAAGGAGGCCTTTCCTGATATTGATGTATGTCTTGATCTTTAGTTTTTGGTACAATGGCGGCTATGTGTGATGTTCCGTTATCCTATTTTCTCATACTTGCTCGTTCTTGAACTCCTGCTTTTCTATACTCTCTGCTTTTCTATACTCTCTGCTGTTCTTGAACTCCTGCTTTTCTATACTCACTGCTTTTCTATACTCACTTGCTCCCTCTTTACGGCGCGTATATGTTACTAACTATCAATCAGACCAAAGTCATCCGCGCCGTGTTTTCCGCTAGCGCGGGTAACGTTGAGCGCGCATTCAACGCGCTGCTGGGTAAGCCTTGATGATTTAGTATTAATTAAATTGTTTATTTAATTAAGTATTTAATTTATTTAATTAATTATTTAATTTATTTAAATATTTATTTGAATTTATTAGTTTATTTATTTATTTGAATTTATTTGAATTTATTTATTTATTTATTTATTTGTTTGTTTATTTATTTGTTTGTTTGTTTGTTTCTTTCTTTCTTTCTTTCTATATTTAAATATTTAATATTTATTTAAATCTGTTTAAATTATAGATTTAAATTAAATATTAAATTCACCAACTAAAATATACCAATTATATACTGACACTGGCAGGCATGTCTGACCCGGACTATACGCCAGAGCCTCCGCAGCGACCGCCGAGGCCGGCGTCTACTCCGGCGCGTGACCCTCTACCCCAAGCGAATGTGGCAGAGGCAGGCGCAGACCCGGCAAAGACGCAAGAGCAGCTGGATGAGGAGTACGCGAGGCTGCTGCAGCAGCAGTTTGAAGAAGAATCGCTGCAGGAGCGAAGAAGCTTCCCCCGGGAGCGGTATCAGGGCGCAGGACGGTACACTGATCCAACACAGGACCCGACACAGGAGCGGTCGTGGTACGACGAAGAGCTGCCCAAGATTCGTGACCAGGTAAGCCGTGGCTTCAACGAGACAAAGACGCGTGTCTCCTCGTTCGTTACAAGGCTGCGAGCCAGAATAGAGGGCGAAGAGGAGGAAGTGCCGAGTGACGCTTATGACGCTCCACGCGTCTCTGAAGCGCAGAGGGAGTACCTCCACTCTCGCTGGCAGAACCAGTGGTCTGAGCGCCAATCACAGGACTCGCCTAGGCGGGCGGCCACACGGTCCTCTGCTGGAGGAGACGCTTTTGATTCTGATCCACGAGTTCTCAGCGACGACTT
This sequence comes from Novakomyces olei, assembly GCA_016906335.1. Classification (NCBI taxonomy): domain Eukaryota; kingdom Fungi; phylum Ascomycota; class Novakomycetes; order Novakomycetales; family Novakomycetaceae; genus Novakomyces; species Novakomyces olei. The sequence continues at coordinate 677,250 of JADEYG010000015.1, forward strand.
GTCCAGGCATCTGCAGCTTCAGGACGAGGCTTCAGCCGGAGATTTGGACACTGGTCCTCCTCGACCGGCTCGGCCTGCAGTGCCAGCAGGCACAAATGCCTCTGCTCTTGCAGGAGCAGCAGCGAGTTTGGGGGAAAAGAAGAATCAGGATGCTGTGGCCAATGCTCGGCTGCGGACAGAGAGGCGGCAGTCGTCCAATCGATGGGAACCTATCTCCATATCCGCCTCGTCTGATCCGGCAGACGATGATCCGTTTGATCTCGGAGACGATGACGATGACGATGACGATGATGCCTTTCTCAACAGAGGAGCAAAGAGTGCAAGGGAGAGTGTAAGGGAGAGTGCAAAGGAGAGTAGTGCAAAGGAGAGTAGTGCAAAGGAGAGTAGTGCAAAGGAGAGTAGTACAAAAGAGAGTAGTACAAAATATGATGGTGGAGCAGCCGGGAGTAAGCAAGCCGATGACGGGGTCAAGGGAAAAGAGTCAAACAAAAGTATTCTGGAGAACGAGAAAAGCGAGCCGTCAAGTACGGCAGATGAAGAGCAGCTCACCTTGCAAGAACCGATTGCCTTGACGGATAATACGGACAAGAGCAAATAGAGTACGAGGTATTATTAGTCATTCACGCACGGCCATAATTGTTTGTGTAGGAAACAAGGGAATATTAATATATATCGAATCGCTTCTTCTTCCATAAGCCTATTCGTACTCGCTGTTATACTTATAGCCTCTAATGTTTGTCTACATCTATTCTTTTGGTTTTTTTTTTTTTTTTTCCTAAATTTTTTAATTCATAAAATCCGCTACAAGCGCCGCGCATTTCCAATAAATCCAACCAGATTCTAATGGGTCATTAAATATTCGTACCATTTAAACCTTGTTTCTACACGTATACGTTTCGCCCGACTTTTGGAATTGGTCTAGTCTTCCATTGTACCCCCTGAGCCTCTCCCCTTCCGCCGCAAATATAATATAATAACAAAATAGCCGTAGATGAAGATAATCTGAATATAGATATCTGTATAACAAAGTGAATAAAAACAATGAATAGAAAATGAATAGAAAATGAACAGAAAATGAATATAGAAAATGGCCAAACAAAGCAAGAAAACGGCAAACAATCAACCCCTGGACAATGCCCGACTCGTTAAATATATTTTCAAAGCCAATCAGGCCACATTAATGCACACTAATGCACAATAGTAATGCACGCAGTCCCTCTATCTGCACCAGCCCATATTGGGCAGCAGCTCATTGTCTCCAAAAGGCGACGTAACAAGTCCATCATCGTCGTCGTCGTCGTTGACGTAATTCCCCTCTGAATTTTCAACCTCGTTCAACGCATCCTCATCGGCCAAAACCCCACCGGCGCCGTGGAGCAAAGCGCTCATTCCGAAATGGCCAATCAGAGCCCTTATTCCGGCATCGTAGACACTGCCTCCGGCTACATCAGACGTGACAGTCTCCATTGCCGCATTTGAGCTGGCGAGACTGGACACTGTGTCCCTGCGACTGCGAGTAAACGCTTCGCCATAGCTCCGATCGGACTCGTGGAAGGACTGGTCCAGCATTAGCGACCCGGCTTCTCCATGGGTCATGACGTCGGCAATAGTCGGCAGAGTGGTGGGTAGCAGCGGCCGTGTCTCCCGGCAAGACAGGGACCTTTGCCGGGTCTCTGCACCACCCAAAGCCTCGGCCCGATCTTGGCCCGGCAGCTCTCCCGTACGCCGGGCCTCGGGCTTTATAATACTCTGAACAGCCGTATTGTAGCTGCGGCAGGCAGTACATTTATGGCCCAAGAAATGATGAGCAACCTCACTTCGAGCCTGGCAATCATTGCAGAGGACACAGGCAGTCCATGTATCATACGGACTCGGCATTGCCTGCCTGGCAATCTCTAAATCAAGCAGTCTGAACGTATATTCCATGTTGCCCAGGGTCTTGAAGCAAGTAGGGCAGCGGTAATTGGTCATCACGTACTCGTGATAACAGCCCTGGTGGATCGAGTGCCCACACGGCATAAAGACGACAGTCTCTGTGCTGGTAAAGAGCCACTCTCCGCAGATTGGGCAATTACACTCTGTCGATCGCTCAATGCACCGATGGGATCCCTGTAGCGAAATTGCCATACAGACATTGCACGTTTTGCAGTGGAAATAGTCCTTTCCGAGCCCACGGCCGATCCGACATATTCCACAGTCGTTGCAGTGATAGATGTCCTTGTTGGGCGTATCGTCCCACAGCCTGCATCGATCGCAGTAATACGCAGCCATTCGAGAATGGCAAAAGGCACAGTACTGAGCCGCTGGTTGGGCTTTAAGGCAAATCATACACAGCATTTCACTGGTCTCTTTACGGTTCAGCTGGTGCGGTTCACTACGCCCGTCATTGGCCGATGCAAATTCATCATCGTGGCAGAACCTGCAGGGCGTCCATACACTGCACTGTGAGCAACGAAGCTTGCAACTCCTGCGGTAATGCTTGCATCCCAGAATATTAAGGTCTTCGTTGTAAAAGGTCTTTGTTATATCCTGCAGCGTAAGACTCGAGGGCCCAAGAGGCGCACTCCGGTCCGAGTCGCGGAACGCTTTCACCTGAGAATTGACGTATCTCTCACTCAGTACATTCTGCATTGCCTGTGCCCGCTCCCGCTCTGATAAATTGCTCTGCCGGATCATGACTAGCCGCCTCCGCATATCCGCCTGCTCCTGTACGCTCACGTCTCTCGACAGGCTGCCAATTGCTTCCCCACGCAGCAAGACTGGCGTACTAGACTCTGTATTTGTCACAGTACTAGATACTGTATTTGACTCTGCTGCTGCAGATGCAATGCTCGGCCGATGGTGAGACCCTGTGGCCGGCTCAGTCTGGACCATCCCGTCCAGGCCCCTTGTCTCCTGTGACTGAGAGTCTTGGCTGGAGGATCCTTGGTGGGCTAAAGCAGCCTGCTCCGAGTCCCCGTCCCTACTAATCGCTAGACTCTTCTCTGAGCCGCAGAGAGAGCTTTGCAAAGACGCTCGGCCCGTCTCCACGAGCAGTGTGGCAGTAGAGCCCTCTTCCTCATCACTGTCCCCATGCCCCGAGTGTGAGGGAAGCAGTCCCTCTTCAAAGGACGACGCGTGCTGCTGAATACGCTGGGCCACGTCGCGTAAGAACGGTGGCACTGACAAACTGTCGGACCAGGACGCGTAGAGCTGTGACAGCGATGCTGGAACCAGCCCGGAGATAGATCTCGATCCCGGGAATAAGGAATCGCCCTGCCCGCTGCCATCGCCAGTGGGCGATGGCAGGCAAGTCGGACCCGGCTGGCGATGGAAATCTAATGGCTCAGAGAGCCGCTGCTGCTCGTGGCAGCTCAAACAGGCAGAGCTGCTTCGGTGCTGCGAGTGCCTCAGCAGAGACGAATCGTCGGCCCGTTGGAACTCTGTCATCGGCCGTTGCTGTTCATAAAAGTTGTCATATAAACAGTCGTCGTTTTTGGCTACGTATACGATCCATATAATATTGGCAAACCGATAGATTGATAGATTCTGTTATTGGGTATAGCTATATTATACTATTGTATCATTGTATTATACTATTATACTATTATACTATTATACTATTTATTATATATGGAAGCATGATTAATTCTGTTCCCGAATGTCGGCGTAAAAAGACCGATAATGCCGACTATCAGATCTATAAAATAACCGCCAGAAATCGCAGGTCGGGAATGGACAATTTCAAAAAGGCACTTGGCCTTGGCCAGAAAGAAGTCAATCAAGCACCTATCACAGACAGCCCGTTTCCGTTATCGTCGTCCCCATTGGCCTGCTGGACCTGCGAAAGCGGGTGCGAACAGTACCCCGACTCTGTGCTGAAGAACGTAGAGCGGAAGCAGCCACTCTACCACTCGACAAAACCGGTACGAGACCCTGTTGTTTTTGTATTTTGGCTCCATTGTTGGTCGGACGAGCGTGTAGAGCGATTGTCATTTCTCAATTGTCGATTGTCAATTGTCAATTGTTAAATTGTTTTGTGCTTTACCGTTGACTCTTTTGTATGCGTTTACTAACAAGCATTCAAACAGTTTTCCGTGTGGTTTGTCGTTGCTACGGGACAGCAAGACTGGGAACATTCAATCGAAGATGTGAAACACTCTCACGCGCAGGCAATCAGCACATCGTTACAGAGACCGCACGTCAAAAGATTTCTAGATAAACTGGAGAAAGAGAAGCCCGGCTGCAATCGCACTGTCATTAATAATGCTAATATTCCTCCTTCTCGAGGAGCACTTCAGCGTGGCGAAGACTATAGCAAAGCTCATGGGTATTCGCAGTCTCTAGAGTCTGGCACCGATGTCTGGGTTTTGCCTTTTTGGCTTCGTTTTCAGGGCGTTACTCCCGAAAACGTAGATGCTATGATAGATTTTGTCCTGGACGGCAGTTATAAAAGTCTTCAAACGTCCGTCGAACTTGAAGGCATGGCAGTGCACCGGCTACCTTTTGATAGTATTGTGTTTATGTGCAGCCACAAGACAAGAGATAAACGGTGCTATATTACGGCTCCGTACTTGCAGCGAGCTCTGCATGATTGCCTCGACGCAAAGGGAATTTATCGCGATCAGCCTCATAATATGGGCGAGGCTGGCGGTGTATTCACCGCGTTCATAAGTCACATTGGGGTATGTGCAGTGTGAAAAATTAAAATAAAAGGGCAAAATTAAACTTGGAAAGCAAAGAAAACAGAAAAACAAAAAAAAGAGAGAATAATTTAATGAATTGAATAAATTTTGGAAATAAAAATTACTAAAGCTCAGGGTCATAAATTTTCGGGAAATGTAATCGTTAATAGGTCGCCCTTCCTTCAAGCTTCCTCGGATGAAATCGTTGGATGGAACGCGGGACAGGGTGAATCTATTTGGCTCGGACTCGTGCAGCCTATACATATCCCGACAATAGTAGACGAGACGATTATAAAGGGGCGGGCTATACCGTCCCTTCTTCGCGGGGGTCGGGCAGGTACCGGGCTATCGTGGTGAATTGGCACTGGTATAGATATTTAGAGTGTGCACATTAATGTAGTATATAGGTGAGCCAACACGTTCACATACTTGTAGCGAAAAGACTTGGAAATTTGGCGCTTATTGAAATTCTGGAAAACTAATAAGGATGCGTATTACATGAGAGAAAATATGCATTGAGAAAATATAGAAGTTGGAATAGCTGCTTCATGTTGAACAAAACGCGTAAATGAAAGATTTCCAATGGAAATCTTACGTCAGAGTCAACTCTTTTTAGCCTCCGTTAAGTTTCTGCCCAACGATTTGTCTGCAGAGACTAAACTAAGCATTGTGATTTAGGTAGTAGGCAAAAATCGAAATAAGTTTTGTGCGACATCAATACCTCTCTGTCCCCAAGACGTCCCCAACCCTTTACCATCCACTGTTCTCATTAAACTTTTGATCGATGGATATTCTAGTACCAAACGTTTCGGCTTATTCACACTTTTTTAAATTTGTACCGAAACTGTTCAAGGGCGGCAATGGATTTCCGACCGTCTATAACTTGCCGGCACGACTCGCCCACAATAACAAGAGCCAAAGGTACTGTCCATGCTGACAGGGCCAGTATATACTCGACACGCTCATGTCGGACTTTGAGGTGCCCAAGGCACACAACAGCCATGAGTAAAAGAACCATGGCCAGCAAAATGTTCAAGTAAGGCAAAAACTGGCGAATAGGCCCGGCCCCATAGCTTTTTTCACTCCCACGTTCGAGGTAAAATACGACAAACAGATTTATTGTTATATTGCTCAAAGCCAAAAACGAGAGCTTTGCCTGAACTGCGAGAGGTAGTTCTCCGCATATTGTACGTACGAAAATAGGCCTTAATGCCGCCACAAACAATACAGAAATAATCGCCAATAACCACTTGATCATAATCAGTCGCTTGTTAAATTTCACAGTTCTACTTACCCTATTGCGGTGGTATTGCCGCTCATTCTGAGCCTTGAGCGTGGCGATTAAAGCTTCCTGCTCTGATTACTAGTAAGCAAGTGGAAGGATACCAGGATAGATTCGAGCTTTACATCTAAAAAAATTCAAAAATCAAATCAAAAAATAATTCAAAAATAATTCAAAAATAATTCAAAAATAATTCAAAAATAAAAATAAAAAAAAATTTAAAAAAAATGGAAATAGAAATTAAAAGAAAAGCCTACCATTCTCGTCTAGCAGTGTTTCCTCTGTGGTTTCCGGGCCGCTGGCAGATTCGACGTGAGCTCTTGCGCGCAAAAAGCTCCGCATCCCAAACCTTTAATCATCAATCAATGTACGTAGTATGTGCGAATATTACATATTATTCGTGCCGTAAGCTTTTCCAAAGTCGATCATATATAATATTACAAGATTATACAATTATATATTATAGAATTTTATGATAAAATAAAAATAAATTAAAAATAAAAGTAAATATATATTCTATAGCGATAAACACAGCGATAGTCGCGTATATTATAATAGGCAGTCCTTTAACATCGCAGTCGGTTTTATATGGCAAAAGAAATGTACGGCCTCCACGAATGAAAGGCTGGATATCGACACGGGTGGAGGCGCCGTTTGTGAATCACGCATTTGTTGGAGGCTTCAGCTATGACGCTTCGCGAAAGTGGTACTTTCCGCTGAAATGTAAGCTTCAATGCCGTTTATACGTAAATTGCTATTGTCTCCGCGTCACTCATTGGCTGCCTTTGTACTGTATACTTATCATCCCAGCTGCCGGAGCGCACACGCAATTGACGCCGACCGGGTACGCATTCCCTTTGAGCGATACTGCCGCCGATCTTCCGCGGGATTTCGCTGCAATCTCACGCAGGAAGGAACTGGTACGTCTGCTGATAATGCCGTGATTTATTCGTTGTTTCAAATATTTATACGTTTCAGCCCTGTTTTGTCGCTTGAATCCTTTACCGTTTATCGGGCGTCAATTTATCCACTGATATTTGCGTCATTTAAACTGTGTTTCTTGTTGCTCGGGCTCGTGTGTGATATTAATCATAGACATCTTCGTTTTTCGAAGACCACAGCTTCGGTATCAAAGTGCCTTATGGCACTTTGGGCGAGCTCACGGAAGACTTGCAAAAGTACCATCAACTGTTAACCAGAATTTGGGAGAATCGCAAGCATGTGGACAGTTTTACTGCCCCTTCAATCTACGGCGGCAAGACGTTACAAGTCGCGGTGCACGTGGAAGGATTTGTGGATGAAACTGGAGACCGCCATCGTCTCGTTTTGTCTCTGTTTGACACAAACACTACCTTTGCCAACGTTGATAACAATGGCGTTCAGGAGAATGCGAAATACAATTTGCCCAGCCCAGATTCGAGGCGTGACTGTTGTAAAGTCATAGACGAGGGTTTATACATTATTCAAACACGATTCAGTTGTGACCATCGGTCGTTGTACGTACTTACACAGAGCTGTATCATAGTATATTCGCTGCATTGGTCCTTTCAATCAGAAAAGACACAGTACGATGCAGAGACTAGTGGAGGCAGTGCTCCAGATACACATTCACCGACTAATGGAGATAGCTTGAAGGCGCAGGTGAAGGATCCCCGGTCCTCTGCCATGGTAGATTTGGTCCCAATCAGTCGCATATACAGTCTTTCTGGAGAGCATATGGTCCATGTTTGTCCAAGTCCTTACCGGGATGATGAAGTGGTAGCCATTGATGCTAATGGGCTATTCACGGTCTACAGGGTAGTCGAGAACAGCAGGCCTCTGCATGACTTGGAAACCGACTCGCCACTGGCAATTACTACAAACGCCGAACTTATTTGTCATGGCAGCGTCGCGTATCACCATAAATACTTGCTACCACGCGTTTTTTTTGGAGTACATGACTCTCAGATACTTGTTCCCTTTGAAGACAAGCTTTTGGCCTTTGAGGTACCAAGAAACGAGTCTTGTGATCAGGTTGTTGCGGGTCCGCAAAGACGGGGACTAGAACGCTCAAATGAAACTGAAGTAAACGACAAAGATTGCCAAAGGGCTTTGGCACCGAAACTGTTTCATCGAGCTCGCGGCTCAGCAATGGTTCTTGAAGTTTGTGTCGATATAAAGTATGGGCGTTTGTACGTATTGACTCGGCACGATATTGAAATTATTAATCCCGAAAATGGTTCTTTTCCTATGCTGTGCATTGCGCACCACAGGGAGGAGCCGTGGCTTTTTCTACAATGTGCTTTTAGCACAGAGTCAGGTTAGTTGAAAATGGTGTCCGAGATATCAGTACAGACATTAGCATATTTATTTTTTTACTGCTTATTTATTTATTTGTTTATTTCTATTTATAATGTCGATTTGAAAACAGCTAACACAAACAGAGAGTGCCTTAACTTTATCCTCAAATTCGACGTTTATCGCAACAATGTATACAGTTTTATGGCAAGATTATGTGTACACCATGCCACCGTGTCTCATACCCTTTAATGCCGGAAAACCGGTTAGGAATCTGTGTGTTTTACCCTGCACAATGGCCGAGACTGAAGCAACAGCAGTCGGTGCACTGTTAACGGTTATTGCGTGGGTAGGAAGTAATTTGCTATGCAAAGTCTTCTCCTTGCGGCACTTAACCTCCTCTTTAGAGCTTGAACCGTCTCTAGAGTTCGGTCGTTTGGACCATGAAAAGAGGATGAATGGGCAGGAGACCGATTCTGTTACTGGACAAGAAGGCTCGCAAATACCGCTGATTCGATCCGAGTATAAAGGTGTGAATATTAGCCTGGTCTACTCTTCTTCTCGCATCGAAAGATATGTCTTCCCAGACTTTCCTAGTAAAATGTCACGGGCATGTTTGCTCAGCATAATTAAAGCTGCTACAAGTCAAGCAACAAAACAAAGTGGTTACGATTTTTCACTGCTAGATTTCGTATCACCGCTATCCTTTGAAAAGGAAACCGTAATTCCAGCATTCAAACAGGCTTCGCTCGAATCAGAACTTTTGTTTTCCACGCGTGGCCATCGTAAAAGTATTGCTGGTATGGCTTTTATGGAGGAAATTGACCCTGAAGCTTTGGAGCACCAACTGTCTTCATCCTGGTCCGTAGCTGACACTGATTTTGCACCGGATGAGAACGACCTGGACTTTGTTGCAAGTGCACATACTTTGCAAAGCTTGTGTGTAGACAGTCTGGAAAAGTTTGGAGTCAAGCTTGAGCTAAACAGTCTGGCCGAGAAAATGCAAACAGAGACGGTAAACATGATTCTGGAGACGTTTGATACGAGCTACGATGAGTGGCGATTACAAGAAGAAGAGCTGCAAAAGCAGCAATTGGCTTTGAGTCAGCCGATATTTGACGAAGCTGCATTGTCCAGCCAAAGGCTTCCTCCAGAGATTCTCAGTCTCTCACAGATAGATCACGCTGCAGATGATGGTGATGGTAACGATGAGGTTCGGGATACACCAGCGCAGACGAGCCGTAAACGTCGTAGGCGATCGAGTTCAAATGAGATTGATTCGCCTCGTCTGTCTTTTGCTTCGTCGCAGCCTGTTCCAGGCCGATTCTCTGCAAGTTTCAGGCGTGGAACACCAAAACGTCGAGCCGGTTTCTGAATATAAATATAAATATAAATATATATCCAATTCCTCCCGCACTCGCTCATAGCACCAGTAAATCATTGCCCAAAGTTCAAGTCTCGCGTAATTTTGCTACAATTTCCTAGTACTCTGTCAAAACTATGTGCCTGAAACGACTTACTGCCAATGCTTCTGGGTCCACGCCCCGTTCGATCAATGTTACGCAAAGCGATAGCGCGTGTTTATCAAGTCCCGTCTTGAGCAGATTTGATATCTCGAATAAAGCTGTCTGTGTAAGCAGCGCATGTAGCGAGCAAACAATTACCATCAACTGCCTCATTAGCATCGTCGCGTGCAGTTTGCTCCGACATGGCAAAGGGCGTCGACTGTGGTTTGTGAATAAACACAGCAGCAGCAGTTTATATATTTTGTATAGTGTTTTGTATATTTTCCCGTAATATAGTAGAACAAAAGTTTAGCGCGTACATTCAATTTGTTATTTATTATTTATTATTTATTATTTATTATTTATTATTTATTATTTATTATTTATTATTTATTATTTATTATTTATTTATTGTTCACTTTATTACTTTTATGCAGATGGGTTATACAGTGGAATAATACAGAGAATAATGCGGGTGAGCCGGCGTAGATCCTATCCCGAATATTGTGCGTGGAAGGTCGGCCGCTATTATAATAGAGATAGTGTAATATAGACATACTGTATATAGATAATAGAGGTTAAATAGACTGCCATCCAAAGCATGCGACTCGTGAAATCAGAGCCGACTGGAAGCAGAGACGACTAAAAAACCAAAAGCAAACCGGCAAAGCCATTAATTCAATGCTTTAGTATGGCGACTGCGATTCAACGGGAGCGGCCGCGTTTTTACTGGCCGCCAATGTTTTTCGCTTTATCGCTGCTTCTGCTGCTGTTTCCCACTGCATGTCTCAGCCAGCTCAGCGGATCGCCGGAGCAGCCGATCGCCGGCGGAGCAAGGCAGAGGTCTTTGTCCGGCCGCATTCTGCACATTACCGACTTTCATCCCGACAAATTCTACGCTCCCTTTTCCCTGGTACAGGACGTTTGCCACAATACGACTCGGCGACCTCCGAAATTTGTGGATAGCAAAGACGAGAGCCTCAATGGCAGTGGCAATGGCGATGACGACGAGGGCCAAACTACAGGTTTCTGGGCGCCTCCGCCTGGAAGCTCGTGCGATGCTCCCGCCTGGCTGGCGGAGCAGGCTGTGCTGGATATTCGCAGGCGAGTGGATAACGGCACTTTTGCACCCTTTGATTTTATAATGTGGACGGGCGATTCCGTGCGGCACGATCGTGACACTCAGCATCCTCGCCTTGTGCAGGAGATTCTCCATTTCAATGGCTGGCTGCTGCAGGTACTGCAGGCAGCTTTCCCCTCGACGCCTATTGTCGTAAGCCTCGGGAACAACGACGTGTTCCCGCACAATATTTTTGCCGCAGGACCCTCCAAGCTGACAATGGCACTGACTCGGGTGTACCGTGGCATTATCCCGGACGATCAAGTGCACATCTCTGAACTGGGCGGCTTTTACTGGCGTGAAGTTGTTCCAAATGCTCTGGCGGCAATTAATTTGAATACTCTTTATTTTTACAATAGCAATTCTGCTGTGGACGGCTGCCACCTCAACGACGCTAGTGATCCAGGCTCTCAGCAACTAAACTGGCTCGCTGCCCAGTTACGCGTCCTGCGTGACCGACGAATGAAAGCCTGGATCTTGGGTCACGTGGCGGCTATTGAGAAGGACTGGTACCCGGACTGCCTGGGCCGGTATGCCAGACTCGTGCTCGAGTTTCGTGACGTCATTGTCGGCCAAGTGTATGGGCACATGAACACGGACCATTTCTTTTTCATTCAGCAGGACGACGATTTAATCGAGCGGGGAATGTCGTCTGTACAACATTTGGACAGTTGTCCCTTACGGCAAGAGCGTACTCGACCCGAACATGAGGAGCAGAGCGATGAGAATGATCCGCCACTGGCCAATCTCCTTGGCCAGCCGGTGCGGGCAAAAGTGGGTGCTTCTTACTTTGACAATCTGCGGGACTCTTACCGGAGTATACCAAAAGTGCCTCCGCCCGCATTGACTTTGCCCTACAATATCGGGTCATGGCGAGATAGATTGGCTCGGATTTTGCAGGAGACTTTTCCCCTGTTCCCTACAAGCAAAAGGTACAAGCGACCGAAAACAAGGGATGAAGTTGTTCGGCAGTACGCGGTGGGATGGGTCAGTCCCAGCGTGGTACCCGTGTACTATCCCACTTTTCGAATAATCGAGTACGAGACAGAGGATACGGGAACCGTTGCCGATTCGGAAACGGGCGTTGGTCCAGTTGCAGATTCTGAGCAACACGATGGGGCTGAGATTGACGGGCAAAAGAATAAAGGGCAAAAGAAAAATAAAGGGCAAAAGAAAAATAAAGGGCAAAAGAATAAAAAGGGTAAAAAGAATAAAAAAGGTAAAAACCGCAAAGGACGTCCACAGCCTCCAAGGCTTCCAAAGATCGATTACGGCCCACCTGGCCCTGCCTATGAACGGCAGAAATTCACGCCATTAGCTATTACACAATACTATTTCAATACTACAGCGTTTGGCTTGGACAGACGGCAAGATTATGTTGAGCGCAATGGTCTGCCTTGGTCAGTGTTTTACGATACAAGGGAAGCTCCGGCGTTTCTGCCCGACCTTACTGTTCCCTCTCTTATGCGTTACGCTAGGCAGATGGCTGGTAAAGAGCCTATCACCCGTGATCGGACGGGGTCTATCCCCGTCTCTAACGCCACAAGGATTTGGCTCGAGCGAAATGGGCTAAAGTACAATGACGCTTTTGGCGGCAGTCACAGTGACGGAGGTTTCGATCATGACGGAGCTTACAGTCAGGGTTCGCGGCAAGCGTACATATCCAAAGAAAAGGGGAAAAAAAGGTCTTGGGAGAAGGAGTGTGATCGGTTGTGGGATGAGTACAGATTCAAGGCGTATGTGGGGTGTGAGGACAGTCGGTGATTGGTCTTTGAGCGTACGATCAACACGTGAACAAGCTTGTGAAAACTTATTGCATTTTATACATTATTCGTCGACTGTTTCAAAATGTGTATTTGTATTACTGTTTATATACTTTAAATTTGACTATATGGTGTCGTCTTGGTTTTTATTATACGCCGTTTTGTCGCGTATATTATTATATACATAACATGCGTTTCAACCACAGAGTCTCTATAGGTTGCGCATTAGCTTATTTCACCGATATTCCAATTGATCAATGTATCGTCCTTTCATGATAACAGTTCATAAAGTCGTTAAGCCCGTTGTCTATTCCTCTTCTTGCTCAACATCAGCGACTGAGCTCGTTTCAAGCTGCTTTCTATACATTGCCGCAAGCTCTTCAGCGGTAGTCGCCTCCTCGATAGACTTGTCCGATCGTACTCGCATAAACCGGGGGAACCGAATAGAAAGGCCACGCTCGTCTGAGACTTGGCCAACTGCTGCTCGGTACACTGGCGAAAGTGTAATATCAGCGCCCCGAATCTCCCATACCTCTCTCGGCTCAAACCATACTGCGAATTAGGATATATAAGCTAGAGAAAAAGAAGGGAAAAATAAACGAAAAAAGAAGGGGAAAAAGGACATATATATATATATATAAATCAACAACAAATAAATTCAAACAGCACGCAAAATGAAACCCAGAAAATTAAAAACAGACCATCTGGTACGAGAGCACTATCGACAAAACTGCTCATTGGCGATTTACTGCAAAATCCACTTTCGAGGCTATATCGCACGTTAAGATCCTTGTAAAAGGCATCAGTAAACCCGGATATGCATTTGCAAACTGCCTGTAAGCTGCCGTCCTCTTCGTTGCGGATAGCAAGAAGTATTGGTGAGTACCAGCCTGCTTTTCTCCCCATTCCTATATTGCATTATTAGGATACATTGTATAATTGAGACTTGATAGAGGTGAAGAAAGGGAGAGAGTAGAAACTTACCGTACCATGCACCGATGGGTACTAGATCCAGTGAGTCGGAGCCTTTATCATAGTCTTTCTTGACCTTTAGCCAACCATCGGCTCTGATATCGGGCTGATAAGTAGCTAGTAGCGGCTTTTTCCTAGTCTTCTCAATTACATCACCGTTATCGAGGGTCTTCACCATAATTCCTTCACATTTCTGGTCAATTGCTGCCTTCAAAAACTGCCCGATTTCGTCTTGGTCATCGGTGTCTATACTCGATACAAACGCGAATCGATTCGTAACAATAGGGAAAAGTGATCGAAGAAGATCGCGTCGGTCTCGGAAAGGTCTCTCTAATAGTTGCTGGATTGTCGTTTTAGTATTAAATAATAGCTATAATGATAATAATATTATTTAATAATAAAGCATAAATTATGATAATATTTGAAAACAATTAAATGGTGTAGACTAACAAAAACAAGCCAAATGCTATTTACCTCTCCATTCAAATACATCAAGTCAAAAGCGAATATGCACACATTGATCTTAACATTGGCAATTTCCACGTCCTTTCGAGCACGGCCTGAAAGCGTTTGAAAACTGGATATAATTAGTAATAATACAATTAGCAGTATACGTTTTTAATGCTCCACTTTTGTCCACGGCAACAACCTCGCCTAATCGTTAGCAAACACGATGTTCATTGTCGATAAAGCGGCATACCCTCAATAATGAATGAATTCACGTCCCCCGACCTCATTTGTGGTACCAGCTCTATAAGATCCGGGTACTTTGATGTCATATCCTCGAGATGCCTAGAGAATATTCTTACATTTCCCTCAGAATCACAGTGTATCTGGGCCCTCTGACCATCATACTTAAACTCACACGTAAACTGTCTCTTGTCAAGCCTTCCCAACATATCTGAAATATCACGCGTAATAATCCCAAGCATAGGTTTTACAGGGACCCCCACACAGACTTGGAAATGAGCCGCAAGCGATTCGACTCCATAAGCGAGTAAAGCGGGCACAATATCATTATAATTAGGTCGGCGAGCAAAACAGTATTTTACCACTGCTTCCATTTGTTTAAATGTTTCCTTGGCATTACCAATTGCTGGCAGTGGCCAATCAACATCTTTTGGTTTTGTGAGTGTGAATGCTCTTGAAAGAGCAATTAGCATTGTAGTTTTCACCGCCCCAATGCGTAACTAGAATTAGATTGTAAAACAGAAAAAAAAAATTAATCAGGTTGATGTAAAATGAAATTGAAACATAAAACTAAAATTAAGACCAAATGAACAAATAAGCATGCAAATCATACTCACATGCTGGAGTAGTGTGCGGGCCATATAGCGCACTTGCTCGCCTTTGCAAGACATTAAAAGCCTCTCCACTAATCTTTGCTTCTTTTCCTGTCCTCCTACTCCCTTTGTGTTTGCAATCTTGCAAAGTAAATCATAGACTTGAGCGATTGTTAATGGCTCTATTTTCGCCAAAGTCCGAACGGATATTTGTGCTTGAAATGCCACATCACCAGGATCGCCGTACTTGTTCCATAAAGTTTTTAACGTTGGGTTAGAAATCCCGCTAACACTTTTCAAGGCGCGATGGAATATACTCGGTCCCAGACCTAGCTCGAGATCCTCGTAATTGGGAGCAATAGAGTTTGTAGTGAGCCATACTGCGGGCAATAATGATTCTGGATCGTTAAGGATAAGAGTCCGTAAAAAGTTTGTCAGTGTATCAACGATAGATATCCGCGATCGCGTAGAATTGACGAGGACAAAGCACTGAACTAAAAGCGCATATGTCGCACGGCCTTTAGAAAACGCAGTGCATTGTATTTTTGGATCAAACTTTAGTGGATCAGTATTAAAGGGTATTTCAGCCGGTAAGTCAGGCGAATCGTTGAGAGAAATTGTAGTCTTGCCCTGATCTGATTTCGTCTCTTTCAAGGGTGAGCTTTGATTTTGGCTTGATAGCTCTTCTTGTCGCTGCAGCTCGAGAGCAAATTTCCAGTCATTTTCTTCTTGACTCGAGCGGATATGATCCGTGTCTTCTGTAACGGCTGCCGGTCTTTTTTGCTCTGACTTTTGCTCTGACGTAATTGGCGGCTTATCTGAATTGTTACAGATTATAAATTGGTCCAGAGAACCATTACAGCGATCCACAATCCGGTTACTTTTAGCTGCAGTTTTGGAATTTGACCGAGGCGATTTCAAGTCTTGATCAAGTTTGACACGCTTTGTCGCTGGAGGCATCGCGTTGTCGGCGCCTCTCGAGGCCTCTAATGTAATATGGGGAAGATAAAGCGTTAATCATTTATTTGTTTATCATTTATTTGTTAATTTATTCTTATTTTCATTTTCAGTAATGTTACGTACGATCTGTCTGCGTTATGTTTCCAGGCACGTGATTATACGCATTTCAACGCGTGTGACGAAATAGGTAATTTTCTTTGTTTAATTCGCTAAAGAGCCCTCTCAGGCAGAAGAATTATTACCGTTTTTACTGCTCTTCTACGCGTATTTGCTACGGCGCATTGGAGTCCGCCTTCATGTGTTTTATGCATTTCTGATGTTTGATTGAGGTGTGAATAGTTATAAAATACTCGAAGAAAGCGAGTATTCGCAAATGTACTAGTGTAAGGCAGCTATCCTATGTATAATAATATACTGGCGGTACTTTTCGGTACCAACATGCATTTCCATAGTTCATATCATAAATATGACGATTAATTCATACGATTAATAAATTTTTCTAATTTCTACCTCGACGACCTAGTTTGTTCCAAACGGCTTCAATTCAGGTCTGCCAATAAAACTTTGGGACTGTCATTGTGCAACAAGCATACCTTTTGCTTTAAAATTAGGGTTGCATAGGGCAAATTTTGAACAGTATCATCGACATACTGTGTTATCATGCTGTAATGCCAATCAGCGGTCAATACGTCAAACAGGCTTGAATGCATAATACTTCATTATAATATATAGAATAAATACAAAATTGTTTTGTACATTGTAAAATTTATCTTTACACTCATCACAAGTGCAGAACGAGGCCAAACCATACACTAAAGCAGCATTTCAGTTGATTTGTAGGAGAAATCCATCCTGCACTAGCCATCCAAGTTCCAGGCAAGAATCTTCTTCTTGACTTCTTCGAATATGGTGAAATTGAGCGAATTAATAAGAGCGCTTCGCATAATGCTCACACTGGAAAGTTAGTAACGAGGTCAATTAGAATGTATAAGTACCCCACGCCTCTGTACATGGACTTTGAGAGCCATGTAAAGTCGCGTAGCTTTCGAGGTTTTCTGCTTGAGAGCATATCACGCTGAATAACCGATTTGGCTGTGTCTATTGGGAATACAAGGACCCATGAAAGTCCTCCGCAAAAGGCACCACTAACGGCATAAGCCCATGGCGGTGTTTCTTTACCGTGTGGGGAAAGCATTCTTTTTGTGTATTCGTATATGGAAAAGTAGAATGCTGTTCCTAAAGAATCACGTGCTATAAATTAGTATAATCACAAGTGACTTGTAGAAAAATAGAGATAGTTATGGACCATAATGAGGTGTGGTATGCGAAGTATGCCCCAAAACACGTTGGAAAAATCCAAATTAAAGACAATGCCAAAAATTAATATTGAAATGTAAATCTAAACTAAATTTCAAAAAGAAAAAGACAAAAATGGCAGCGTTGTATTACCAACGTGATAAGAATAGCCCGAATACAATCCAAATATGCCGTGAGATTTAATTATGCTTCGCATAGCCTGTATAGATCCCCGGGGTCTGTAATTTTCGGTCTTCAGGCCGCCAGTTGACTGAGCCACGAGCAAATCTAGTTGTGACGCGATTTTCGTCAGTTCAAACGGACAAAACAAGGTGGCAATCTGGAAGTAAGAAGCGATGAAATAGCCATATAAAAATATATTTAATATTCACTTACCACGCTGCCAGCAACGAGACCAGAAACAAAGTACGAAGGTATAGATACAAGGCGCTCCCTTTGCCGTGCAGGCAATGTAGGATGAAGAAATGCAAGAGACATCAGCTTTGCTCGATCATATATAGAAAATGATATAGTGCGAGCAATAGTCACCGATACCAGAGGTACAGTGACTCCACGAAAAAGACCCATTAATCCCTCTTGTGCGCGTGTAGCTCGAACACAGCTGAGAATTGTGGGGTAATGAAAAGTTTGCATCCTCGTCTTGATCGAATCTAAGGGAAATCCCACAACAGTAGACACACAAGAGCTTAGGGCTGCCGCTGAGCTTGTGGAGTTTTTGTAAACGAACCACATGCTCGGGTGCATAGCCGGGTTAACGGTAACCTGAGCCGGCACTGCTGGCGCAATGCTTTCAACACCCTTGGGTGTGTCATTGTGCGGCATTGGCCAGAGGCTCTGCTTGGGGCGAAAAAGAAAGAATTGTTTCAAGTCAAACTCATACAGAGATCAATAGTCGTAAGTAACTAATCGGGATTCGTGGGAGGTTTTGATCAGATTCAGACTGCCGCGCGTTA
The DNA here is from genome assembly GCA_016906335.1 of Novakomyces olei. Classification (NCBI taxonomy): domain Eukaryota; kingdom Fungi; phylum Ascomycota; class Novakomycetes; order Novakomycetales; family Novakomycetaceae; genus Novakomyces; species Novakomyces olei. The sequence goes on from JADEYG010000015.1 coordinate 695,346, forward strand.
GCATAGATGCTAATGCTTTGCCGTTAAATTGACCGTACCTATTGCGCAGAAATGAACCGTTCATTTGAATAAATATATTTTGTGAATAAACTTATTTTTGTAATAGGCAGCTGTTGGCCTATAGATTATCGCTCAGTACATGTAATAATGATACAATTTAAGAAGTATTATATGAACTCTGACCCTGTCTGCGATTACTATTATTAATTTTTTACGTTTTATCTACTCCAAAGATTATGTCGTAATTTAATTTTGATAGTTTTTGTTTCATACTATTCTAATTAATACGCTATTTATATTTTTGATTGTGAGCAGTTGATATCACAGAGCGTTTCGCTCACCAATGATCCATGTCCTTCAGACGCAATGACGCACGCCCAAGAACGGATGCTGTACAGCGTGAAGCGGTACAGTCAGGGACTAGACTATCGCCTTGGAACGGGCAAGCGGTAACAAGCAGTGGCTGTGCTTCCTTGGACGCAGTTTTGGGAGTTGGAGGGCTTTTCCTCAATTCGATCCTGCTTGTCCAGGAATCAGCCACTACAGATTTCAGCAATACTCTTTTACGTTATTTCGCAGCTGAAGGTTTTATGCAGGGTCATGCAGTTTTCGTAGCTCACGCACAAGGAGAGCAATGGATACATAGACTGCCAGGTTTGGCCGACAGCAAATCTGCTCGCGCTTCGGAGAAAGAGGCGCAGAAGGAGCGGGAGCAGTTGCGTATGAAAATCGCTTGGCGTTATGCTTCGCTTTCTCCGCAGACTGAAGGTAGATTTGGTAGAGATTTTGCTCTTAATTTATTGATTTATTTATTTATTTATTAATTAATTAATTATTTATTTATTTATTTATTTAGTTATTTATTTATTTATTTATTTAGTTATTTATTTGTTTATTTGTTTATTTGTTTATTTGTTTATTTGTTTATTTGTTTATTGCTTATTGTTTTAGTTTGCCGTATCTGTATATGTTTTCTTTTCTGCTCATACTCCAATACTGACGGCAGTATTTGACAATGCTCCCGAATCTTATACCCACGTTTACGATTTAACATCATCGTTGAAATTGACGCCAGCTATGACGTACACAGTCAGCAAATCGCTTACATACTGTGCTCGAGACGAAACTTTATTCAAGCTCATTGATGAGATCAAAGTATTTATCTCGAAGCACAAAGGCCGATTGGTGCGATTAGTACTACCACAATTAATGGCGCCAGGTCTATTTAGTATAAAATTTACTGGTCTTCTGCGTTTTATTCATGCCTTACGAACCCTTGTAAAGGCAGCACCGCAAGCTTATGGTGTGAAATTGGTCTGCATGATTTCTATACCCACAATGGTCGTAGAGCGGCAAGTCCCTGCTTTAAATTGGGTGGAGCATTTGGTTGATGGTGTAGTCGAACTGGTGCCATTTCCTCCCGAAGCGGCAACCGTAGACTCCGCCGTTTCTTCGCCCCAGGGATTGCTTAAAATACACAAAACTCCTTCTTCTATGCCGTTTGACGGTACAAGCGTATTAGCTCGAGGAGAGCATGCTGGTGATCTTGCCTTCAAACAGACGCGCAGGAAATTTGGTATTGAGAGCTGGACTCTACCTCCAATGGGCGAAGAGGAAAAAGAAAATACTTCTACCGCGCTTGATTTTTAGATTATGAATGCGTGGAATGAATGCGATTTTTTAAACGAGATGTGATGGAATGTGTGCAATAGCACATTGTAGGGTTTTGAAGAGACTGGCGTTAGAAGACTTGAAGGCAAAGCTACTATGTGTTTACCTGTTTAATAAATTGTTCATTTATTTGGTTATTTGGTTTTTGTTTAACCTACATCCGTTCAGTACAATTACTAACAATTCTGGTAATCTGAAATTGAAAATCGTTATCGTTGAGTGTCATGCCAAAACGATGCCGAGTCTTTTGTGACTGTTCGTTATCACTGTAATCTATGTGGAATTCAGCTGTGGATTCACATAAAAAGGTGAAGGCAACGCTCGACGCAAAAGCCGTTGAATAATGAGTGCTCTCCAAGAGCAAATGTAGCCATCAGCTAGGGCTGCCATGAAAAGACAAACGAACCCTGAGTCCTGAGAGGCAGCCAAAGTGTCCATCGACTTGCTGTTTCCCTTTCTTCTGTCTTTTTTAATTCTATTTGTTTTTGTTTCACGTGTTCCTCCCTTCCAATAAGTATACAGCAAGATATGAAATCCCCGCGGCAAGCCCGCCAATAACCAGTGTTTGTGCTGCAGAGAAAATAGCAGTAGTCCGTGAAGGGATGAGCAATAAAGACTTTACATATCCGAAAGCGAAAAGCGTAACGCTGGCGACTGCGATACTAACAAAAAGAGCAGTGGTAAGTGATGACAGGAATAAATAGGGAAATAATGGAATTAATCCGCCGATAAAGTATGAAGCGCCGATTGTTATACCGGAGAACAGAGCAGTACGAATCGTGGGCTTTTCGAGCCCACGTAACCCCAGAATATAGTCCACCAAGTCGTCCGAGTTTGCGCGTAAGCATTCGGCAACAGCAGTAGCGGCGCAACAGGAAATACCGTTCTCGTGTAGACTCTCGACTATCTCCCGAACACAAATTTCCTGGTCCATTTCGTACAGCTGCTCAACCGCCCGCCGTTCCGATTGATAGTGTGCATTTTCCGAGTTACCGGCCAGCCAGCCACCAGCGCCCATGGATAAGGAGCCGGCAATAAGCTCTGCCAAAGCACCAGCTACAACGATTTTATTGCTGCCGAGGGAAGAGAGTCCAGCGGCGAGGGCAAAAGGTACTTGCAGCCCGTCCGACAGGCCAATAACAATGTCGCTAATAATACGAGGGTTCTCTTTAATAATAGATCCTGCAGCCGCACTTTTTCCACTCTTCCCAGTACTGTCTGATTTGAATGAGCACTGGTCTCTTGCGCACTCTAACAGCGGACGCCGGCAATCGGGGCCGTTCGCCTCAACGCCAACCTGACTCGGCATTCTGCTCGTGCCAATCTGTCCAAATTTTCCGCCAACGAGATCCGACAGTCGTCGACTGTAGCGTAACGGAAATCGGGTAAGGTGTGGGCGGATACAGAGTCAAATAGAATTTGGAACAGAAAACGACAAGGTGTTGTAGTCGGCCTTTGCAGTTAAGACTGAGTCAGTCCAAAGTATTTAGTTGCTAGTCGTGTGTTGTAGACTTTTAGTCTCCCTACTCTCTACAAAGCTTCTTGTAGAATTCTAAACTGCTGCTGCTCATATATTATTCTTTATCATATGAATCTTTTGGACGCGACGTATATACTATATACGAGCGCTGCGATTGGCCAGAACGCTGTCAAAAGTGGGAATTATTCCGCTTCGCACCTTATTCTCAGACTGATTAGGTAATATGTCTCCACGCAGCGATCTCTGTACAATGTTTCCATTGCGAATGAGAATAAGACTGATTATTCCTCAACAATTACTGAGGAAATGATTGGACGCTGCGCTCACTAACACGTGCATGGCGGAGCAGGAAATTGGAGATACCGTGAAAACAATTGTACAAAAGATTTTGGATAATAGTGTAATAGTAATGCATGCATGCTATTCGCTATCTTTAGCTATTGCTCCAAACCCTGCGGATTTTTTATTTCATCTATCTATATATTTTTGGATGTATAAAAATTATAAAGCTTTTGTGCTTAAAGTACCGTTTGCTTTGGGTGACGTCTGTCATTCAATTAACCCCTGTCACTGAGCATCAAACATTCGATACTTGATGGCAAATCTACTACAATTTATATTTAACAATACACATATGATGATATATGATGATAGTTGATGATATGTAGGATATCACGATCCAAACATTAGAAGTTAAAAATAACCACATTCCCAATCTTTTTGACTTGGATGCAAATGGAATGCCTTTGGTAGCCGATAACAATTCACTACACACAGGTTTCGTTTTGTCCATAGCGTGCATAATAAGGCAACACCGTCTTTCTACGGATTATGGTGCAAAGAATGTGGATATTGTATATGCATGAATTAATTCTAATTTACAAAGTCTATGCTGCGCGTTCAGTGGAGGATTGTTTGTCCACGCGCTGCAAACATTTAATCAGCGTATGATGAGCCTAATATTTGGAATACAGGAAAGGCGTCCGATCTCTTTGATCGCTTTCGCTCTAAAAGCTCTTTGAATTCAACACAAAACACATTGAGAATCGCAGAGGAATACGGCTGGTATGTGAATAAAACACGCAATATTAGGGTTAAGGTAAAGCAAAATCTCAATCCTCATATACAATGGCGATATTAATAAAAATAATAATTATACGCTGGCAATAATCAATGACGTCCCCATGTCTGGCACAGTGCTTACGGTAGGATTCCCGAGCGAGCAGTTCTTATTAGGCATAGATCTGTCAGTAATTGCACGGAAGAAAAACACGTCATCATCTCACCGCATTGATGGATTTCGCAACGTCCCGTTCGGAGTTCATCTGATATACTATGCAGTTATCGGTGCCGGCAAAGATGTGTCTGCTGACGCAACAGGAATACGCAGTGGCACATGGATCATTGTTGATCCCAGTCGCCCACAGGCTGAATTACAGTGGGATTCTACTGCAGAAATGCTGATCTTATCAAAGGAAGAGGAAACTGTTTCAGAAAATTTGCATCTACTTGATTATCCATTTGAAGACAATAAGCAATGGCGCTCGCTTTCAGATGAAATAACAGCGCCATTATTGACTCGTATATTCTCTGAAATGCCGGATTGGACTTTTGATTCCGGAACAGACGCAAATATCGAGAGCAATAGTGAACCTCCTCGGTTACATTGGAGCGAATTTGACACCCGACACTCTTTCGCGACTGGTGCCAAAGGTGCGACGCTTACAGAACAGATGCTTGACAAGACGTGGCTGCTACAAGACAAAATTGACTTTTACTGTAAAGGGGATGCATTGCAAATTATTGGTGAGCTACAGCTAGCTTTTCTGACTCTATACTTGGTCTCGAATTTTTCTGGAGCATTGCAATGGCGCCGCCTTGTGCGACTATTAGCAATGTCGAATCGAGCTATGACCGAGCTGCCTGCTCTATATGTAAAGTTTTTTGGTAGGGTCATTGCTACGCATTAATGTCTAATTCATTCTCATGCTAATTCTGATTCTAAATTTAATTTTGATTTGAATTTCATTTTCATTTTCATTTATTTTATCTCATTTTGTTTTCCACATTGCTATTTTATACACAAATCTAACTCGTGCTGCAGATACTCTAGAGGCAGAAATAGCAACGTGCCCACGCGATGTCTTTCTCGATGTATTACAAGAAGCCGGCTTTATGCAAGGCGCAATGCTGCGAATGATAAGAAACTCTGAAGATTCAGGACTGGGTGAAGATGATTCTCCCGCGCGTGCCTTACAAGCCAGACTTGTCCAGCTGTGTGCATTTGTGCAACATCGCCTGGGACTTGTTTTAAATTTAACGGCACAAGAAGTGCAAGATGAGTGGGACGGTGATAGTGACGAAGACAATGATGATGGCGAGATTAATGTCGACGACCCCGAGCGAGAAACTGGAGAGTACGCTCCGGTAATTGTGGATATTTGAAATGTAAATAGCGACCAATGAAAAATAGCAAAAGAACGGTGTTTGATTATGGTACAAACAGGGTGCATAACAGCAGCAGTGAGTACGTAGAATGGTAATTGGATGCATGACACATAATGAGATGTGCACATAATTACATCATGACTAACGTACTGGTGATGCCAGCAAGATCAGATATTTATTGTCTATAATAATGCCATCCTATATTTGGCCACGCCAACACCAACAACGACTACATACTACCGTTTCCCTATAGTGAAGTTTGAATAAAAGTTCATTTCAGAGTGAATATCAATTCAATGCACAATTATGAAATCTACGCCCAACTGCAGTTAAAAAGCGTTTGGCATACATTCACAAAAGATCCCGATGGTTGGGAAAATCCGGCAAACCTGCAATTGATTTATATTGCCTCAGTTTCCCCAACGGACCCGTCCTTGCATGTCGTCCATCTATGCCACCTGCTTAGCCAGCATATTAGGGTTAATCTTTTTGCCGTCGCGGTTGTAGCGAGCACGGACGGGCGGTGTGCGGACGCGGCGGCCGACGCGTGAGCGGACACGGACAATATGGCCGTGGATAGCGCAAGAGACGCAATAGCTCTGCTTCAAGTAGAGCTTTGGCAGGGCGTACTCTTGGTACACTGAAGCGTCCGAAATATCACGAATAGCTGCCGACTCCACCATGTTGCGGACAGTGAAACGCTTGATCGCTTTGTCCTTCGGAACCATGCGAGAGCAATTCGAGCAGCGGATGTTCATAGTATGGCCGCGGCCCTTCTTGTTGCGACCATGATTTCTGCGCTTGACGGTCATCTTTGTCGATAGTGTCTAGTTGTTGTGGCCTCAGGTTTGTCTATAGTTGTACTATTCGTGACGTGTAGGGTTGAGCCCTATGACCAGGCCATACCCAGGCCATTATCGCGTTTATTACATACGTACATACATACATACATGCATACATACATACATAAGGAACGCGTATGTATACGAGTAATAAAATAATATTAGTTTAATACTCATGAAATTTAATACTAATGAACTTAATACTATGAAATTTAATACTTTGATAAAACGCCAGAGCCAGCGTGTCTCGATTAGCAAACGGAGGCTCAAGGAAGCGTCTAAACCAAAAGTCAAGTCCGGGACAGATAGGACAAGGCTTATAGTTAAGAATAGACTATAGTATTATAACGCTCCATTCCACCCTCAAGACTTTTATTGAATATGCACGTAGCGCTCTACTGTCTCGACCGGTCGGTCTTTGGACCCTACAACAATCCTTTGCCGTCAAATCTACTCTTGGACTACGAGACACTTGTAGCCGGCTCCATTAAACCCAATCATATGCATTAAGAGTTCAATAAACTACTTCAACTTCTTCTTTGGGCGCAGTTGGTTGGTATGTCCACACTTGCGCTTGCGGCAGTTGGTAGCACGCGGGGGCAGACGGGCGTAGCACTTGCGGCAGATGCTCTTCTCGCAGTTATACTTTGAAGCCAAAGCCTTGAGCGAGGGCTCGATGATACCGCCACGAAGACGCAGAACCAAGTGGAGGGTAGACTCCTTTTGAATGTTGTAGTCGGATAACGTGCGTCCATCTTCCAGCTGCTTGCCGGCGAAAATTAGTCGCTGCTGATCCGGAGGGATCCCTTCCTTGTCCTGGATCTTGGACTTGACATTGTCGATCGTGTCAGAGGACTCGACCTCTAGGGTGATGGTCTTGCCAGTGAGGGTCTTGACAAAGATTTGCACTAAAAGGTCTTAGTTTACAATACAAAAACGCAGCCTCTTACTCTTGCCGACGACAACTCGTTCAATGCTTTGTGTGCGTGGTTGTGTGGTGTATACACTCACCATATTCCTCAGTATATGAAAGGTTAGGGTATACCCTACCCTAATTTATCCTCGAGTCACATTATATGCAATACACAATATTATCGATAATAAACAATACTGTGGTTTGTAGCAGAGAATACGAGTCAATATGCCGGTTGAACACACAAACGACGGCTTCAAGCGCTATGTACAGGTCGGCCGTGTCGCCATGTTCACTCGCGGCCCACACACAGGAGCCTTGGTAGTGATTGTCGACATTGTGAACCACCGATCTGCATTGGTGGACTCGCCATTGCGTGATTCACGTGTCCCCCGGCAGGTGGCCAACTTTAACGATCTTACACTCACGCCTATCGTTATCGCAAAGTTCCCGCGCGGTGCCCGCTCTGGTGTTGTCACAAAGAAATGGGCCGCTGCTGGAGTGGACGAGAAGTGGAGCTCTTCCGCTTGGGCCAAGAAGCTGGCTGCCCGTGAGACCCGTGCGTCTCTGAACGATTTCGAGCGATTTCAGTTGCTGCGCGCCAAAAAACAGCGCCGGTTCATCGTTAACAAGCAATTGGCTAAGGCCTAGACTTTTTCATATTGCGCTAAATTCGGTTTTGCACACGGATGGCCCTTGCAATGATTCCCGCATGCTGCTGTGCCGGTGAAGCCGGCGGCAGATTATATACGGTTTTGCTCTTTTCCGTAGTAAGACGTATACTCTTACATGCTTTATCTCCCAACCTTTAGGGATTGTAGATTTTGGATCTATGTAGTAGGCGAGGACTGACAGAGTGGTGACTAGAAAAGTGGTGACTACTTGCTGCCATGACGGCTCGCTTGTGTGCTTTTTGGATGCAAATAAAAGCATCACCATACGGTACCACACCTCTTTAGAATGCCTGAACCGGTCTGTGCTTGGAAGTTGACCGTCAAAAATTGTAGAATGATGTAGAGTTAGTTCGCCCTCGTTTTGAATTACGGGCAAGCGCAACGAGTTTTGTTTACCAATAATTATTGTAAGCAAAATTTAGGGTTAGTCAGGGTTAACAATGGTAGTGAGGGCTATTCAAAGGGACCTGATAACTCTGATATAGCCAATTTCTAGGAGACGTATGTTTTTACTGCCCGCTGCAAATTTGCTTTATATTATGTACTGTATATATTCTTTTATACAATAATATCCACTCATATAATGCTATGGTCAGATGCGGTTAGTAGCGATTATCAAAATAAATAATTATCACTATTTGACTCCAGATTCGCGATTAACTCCACAGTTAATCGCAAATGGTGTGACGAGCGGCCATTGTCCAACGCCATGAAAACCGACGGCAATTAGTGCGCATATAGCTAATAAATGTGGCGTGCAGACTTTTAACGTCACAGTTTGGCGTTTTAATTGAAAGAGTTGTCGGCTCAAGGATCAAGAGCGAGCCAAAATGAGCAACGGCCGCTCGCAAAGTCTGCGATCCAATCTGCTCACTTTTAGATCGCCCGGGCGAACAGGTCATAGTTCAAGCGCGTTTGAAACTTTTTCTGCTTCGGATTTTGACAAATGGCTCTCGCGTATCCGCAATACTGCGGAGGCGGCGAAGCAGCAAGTGCGCGACGCCGATGACAAGTTTCGTCGGGAAGAAGAGCAGCAGCAGTGGCGCGAAAAGGCAGGATCAACGCCTTTATTTATCCTGAGACCGGTAGAGCTATCCTTGAATGGACAGGAAGTACCGGATTCCTCGCCCCTGCTTCCAAAGACTCAGCCAAGAGAAACTCAAAAGGCCATTTTGTCACGTTCTGCATCAGAGTCAGACGAAGATTTAGTCGTTTTAGACGATAGCGATAGTGAAAACGCTGTTTCTGATCGCAAAGAGGAGGAGAATGATGAAATGAACAGTGAAATTGATCATTTCAATGATGAAATGGAACAATCTGAGCAAGAATATACTTTTGAAATTGATCAAGTAGATGATGGCAAATCGAGTGAGGTCGAAAGCGAAGATGCAATGGCTGAAGATTATGAGCAACAGGATTATGATGAACAGGATTATGATGAACAAGACTACGATGAACGGGCTGAAAGCAGATCACTGGCTGGCGAGGAAGGCCCTGCTGAAGGTGATTTTGGGCACCAGACAAAGACTGGAACAGGGCGAGTCGACAAGGATGAAAACGATGACTCTTACGGCGCTTCTTCTCCTGGCTCTGAGAAATCTGGGTCCGACCAATATCGTGATGATTTAGACGACGCTGGCAATGGCTTGGATCACAAGTTTACGTATGCCTCGTCCCGGGAGGAGAGTGAAGGCAATGAATCAGAGAACGATGGATATTTCGAGGAGGGGTCTAGAAGCGATTCTGGTCATGACAGCGTCTCGTACGAAGAGGAAAGCGAGACTCGTAATTCAGACCGTTACGATGGTCGATCAAGGTATTCTACTTGGGAGCAAGGCAAAGGCGCGGAGTATGAAGTGGCTGAAGATAGCGAACATGACGACGAACAAGATGATGAGGGATATAAGAATTATGACAGGGATGAAGAAAGAGTCTATGAGCAAGATGAAGAAGATGAAGGAGAAGAGGAGGAAGGACCCGGTTACGAAGGGAAAGACAGGCATCAAGATGAGTTTGAGTATGGTTATGAAGAAGAGGCCAAATTGGAAGCAAAAGACGAGCAAGATGAAGACGAGCAAGATGAATATGGAGTAGAGCCAATTGAACTCGGTAAAGAAGAAGGGACGTCTTACACGAGAGAAAGCTCTAATGATCAGGTGCAGAGCGGCAAAGAATCAAAAGATGGCAACAAGTATCATGTTATTGACGACTCTGACGATGAGTCTGAGCCTCGATCGTATAGCGCACGTGAGGAGGAAGACCACTCAAACTTTGAGGACTTTCAAAGCTCTGAGGGAAAAAACCGGACTGCAGTATTTGGCCTAGAGTACATGGACGATAAGGGGTACGTGGGCGGAGATTTGTACGGCAACGGCATCCTGCCCAAAGGCCCTGCAAATGAGAATGGCAGTACAAATGAGAATGGCCCTGCAAATGAGAATGGCACTACAAATGAGAATGGCACTACAAATGAGAATGACAGTGCAGCGGAAAAGCATCTAGATGCGAGCAGTAAAGAGACCCGGGTTGGCCAGCAAACCAGCAGTGCCACACAAGGCAGTACGTTCCCCGCACATGGCCAAGACGGCGATGGCAATTTGGCGCACGGGTCCGTGTTCAAGCCGATTAATACTCAATCGGAAACGGACCCCACTGCCACTGATGAGCAGGGCCAACCCAGGGCACAAGTGGGCGAAAACGGGTCTATTGGAGACGGCTCCAAGGCCGGAGCAGATTACAATATAGTCAAATTTCTGACTTGTGATTTCCCTGCTCACAGTGCACACTTCCACTCTGGCGGGTTCTTTGATCCTTTACAGCACATGGACGACTCTGGCGGCTCCGTCTGGCCGATCCCTCAGCCTCAGCCTCAGCCGGACAGTGTCCACAGCGTCCACAGCGTCGACGACCAGCACAACAGGCTGCTCTCCTTTACCGACGCTGTCCTTTCTGCGTCACAGCACCAAGTGCCAAACGATGAAGGCAGCAGTGAGCATTCGTCTTTGCCTCTAGTGACCCCACAACTCGAGTTTCCACCGCTAACAGAGCAAGAGCTTGGCCAGGCACAGTACACGGCAGACGACGAGTCAGAAACAAGCTCCTCTGCAAGTGTACTTGACGCGTCTGTACCAAACAGCCCTCGGCCAGACGAATCTCTGCAACAAGATAGGGACAGGGCACAAGGCAGAGGCCAAGACCTCGAGGGACTTGTACTAGCCTATGGCCAAGACTGTGCCGGCACAGTCTTGGCTCTGCAGGATCCAGTCAAAGAGCCCAACAGCTCTCTCAATAGCACTATCAACAGCACTATCAACAGCACTATCAAAAGCTCTTTCAAAAGCACTCTCGAACGGGACACGGGCAGTATCCCCATCCCAGTAGCAAACGGCAGGGCTGATTCCATTATTGCTCCTGATCAACAGGCAAACCTGCCACTCACTACCGACGGACCACAGTCTGATCAAGGGAGCATGGCAAACGACGGCCGAGTACTCGAGCGCTTTGAAAGAGACAAAAGCTCTGAGCAAGTGGCAGAGAAGAGCGAGACCGAACCTGCTCCACCACTCACCGAGTCTATTGGGCCTATTGAGTCTATTGGGCCTATTGAGTCTATTGGGTCTATTGAGTCTATTGGGCCTATTGAGTCTATTGGGCCTATGGGGCCTATTGGGTCTATTGAGCCTATTGAGGCCTCAAGAGACGGTATTAAAGCAGACGAGAGCAGCGTGAAACGGGTCAGACGGAGCAGTTTCCGTGCGAGTGGTGAATCGCCTCTCACAGACAGGAGCTCAGTACAGATTGTAGTGCGCAATACAGGGCAGTTGCACAGACCGGGCGAAGTGCAGCCTCATCAGTCTAAAGGGGACAGTGCCCAGTTGGCTGACAGAGCAAGGACAGCGAGCTATATGAGCCTGGACGCGGCCGGCAATGGGCAGTCTGGTCTAACTGATCTAAATCACGGACCTTACGTTCCCGTTTCCCGTTGGCAGAAAAAGTCGCCGACTCTTGATTTGCCTTTAAACCGGCAGCAAAGCAGTAGTGCCGACGGCAATTCTATAAGTCCATCTCGAGGGCAGAGATCAAAGAGCCCGGCTCTGGACCCGAAAGCCCAAGAGTCCGAGACCGATCGCTGCCGTTCTGCCGATGCCGACAATAGGGAAGCCAAGGCAACTCGACTAGGCCCTTTGCAGCCTGCGCCTTTAGCAGCCGTAGAAGCTGGTGCCAGCACTGGCCAGGCACCTCAGGTGCACAGGAAACGTGGACGGCCACGGAAGATCAGACCGGGCAATGAGGGCAATGGAGCTTCTCCAGGCCCGCCAAAGAAACGCGGAAGGCCGCGACTCCATCCAGTTAAAGATGGGAAAGCCGTAAATGCGAGCGACACTAAAAAGTGACTAGTGCACTCGGACTAAAAGTGACTAGTTGCACTCGGATGTTTGGTACTGTAAATAACGGACGTGAGTTTGGTATTGTACATAACGCATTGGCAAATAACGTATTGGCAGCTTGGCTCAGGAATTGCCGCCTTGACCTATACGTGTAGCGGTTCAAGAGTGATACACTGGCAATGTATACCGTTACATGCTTACCGTCTGAGCTTGCCTGGAATAAATACAATCATATTTGGGCCATTTTTGTATAAAATTGCTATATAAACTGTGGGCACAAGCACTACAGCCTGACGCTCTTGATAACGTTTGATTTTATACCCGTCATTTCGCCACCGTAGCGCGATACGTCTTGGCCTCCGCGGTGAATTGCTTGACGAGAAGCCAACCGTTTCTTTGCCGCATCGTACCGCTTACGTTTCTTAACCCTAGGGTTACGGTTCTCCTTGGGCCGATGAGGAGTTAGGCCACGGTTCTTTTCGATATCCCGGTTAATCTTTCGTTTGCCTTCCTCCATAATCCGTTCAATTTCGTCCGCCTGGTATCCTTTCTTTCGCAGATCGCGTTCCAGATCATGGATTCGTTTCTTTTCCACTTTGGCCATCTTTGAGGAGTTTGCTACTGACTGGTAATACTCCTCGTCGGAATCAAGAGGGTCTTTGGACGACCTTTTATCCGACGTTTCCAAGTTTGCTTCATCGTCGCTAGTTTCACCTGCGTCCAAATCAGCGCCCAACGTGGAGTCTTTTCCACGTCGTTCTGCCTCCGCCAAAAGCCGTTGCTGTCGCTCCTTTTCACGTTCTCTGTAGGGGATATCAGCATCGCCAGATAGACCGAGCTTGTTGGCCCTTTTGGCTGATTTCTGGTGAATCTGGTTGGCGTAGAAACGCAGAGACTTTTTCCGCGCATTCGACTCTTCTGCTTCAATATCATCCAGATAATTGGCCTCTGAATAATCGTTGCCATCTTGTGTATGCCGGGGCCTTTTCCTTCCCGGTTTTATACGTTTAAGCGTCTCGTCCAGGTCCAAATTTATCTCCGGCAGAGTCGATGCCGGCTCAGGCTGCGTTGCGGTACTAGGTTTATCTTGTCTATCGCTCAAGTCACTAGCTCTATCGGATAAAGAACCATCAGATAAAGAATCATCAGATTCAAAAGGCAAAGGCCTTTCCTTGGAAACGTTATGCAAAGACTGCGAGACAGAATCGTCCTTTAGGGACATTTCCGCCGGAGAAGACTCGTCGCTGTCTTGAGTGAGACTGGGCGGCAGGCTGGCCGAGGTTGCCTGCATGTAAGCCTCTCTTGCTTTCAAGATCGACTCCATAATAGGATGATGACGGAGATTTTCCTCACGGGCGGTTGCATCGGAGCAGAGAGCAAAATAGCACGAAAGACAGGCCAAGTAGGTTCTCAAAGCATTACTCTGTAAAACACCAATTTTCGTAGTATTACCATGCTTATTAAAGTCTGCGAGTTTCGGGTAGAGATCAATCATTTCCTGAGCAAAAGCTCCGAGTTCCGGAAAGTAGAGATCAAGTAGCCGTTCACGTTCAGCTAAAGGCATATCAGCAGAAACAGACCGAGGCAGGGATTCGATCCGTGTACCGCGCGAAAGCAATTTTGTTTCATCGAGTCCCTTTGCGTCTTGAGCAGACCCATTTTTCCACAGAGCCAAGTCTGCTTCAATGTAGTCTTCTGCTTTTAAGCGCTCTCTTTGCCGTTGCTGTAACCGTCTAACTTCAGCTTCTTCCAACTCTGCATCCTCCTCTGCTTCCATCTCGTTCGCCCCATAATAATCGCCTTTAGTCTTGCCCCAAGACTCGTCGTATTCGCCTTCATCCTGCTCTTGGCTATACTCGCCCTCACTAAACGCTTCGTGCTCCCCTTCTCCATCAGAATCATTATCGTCGTCGTCGTATCCTTCTTCGCCGATGCCAAGAGGAAGAACTTCTTGGTCGCTAAAGTCATCGGGCCGTTGAGACTGAAACGGATCTAGCGCTACCTTGTCGCGCGCTGCATAAACTAGACATATTAGATTCAAGCGCCTTTATCGAATCACGCAAAAACTTACACTCGTCTTCCGAATCAAAGGCATCTTGCGCCGTCTCGATTCGCTTGCTAGGCAGTCCCGGCTCAAAGTCGGCTACTGAGGCCTTTGCAGGCGCCGCCGACCGTTTGTGCTTTCGAGCCATGTAAATTTTGCAAATAATTATTGGTAATTATTTGTCTGATCTGGTGAAATTCAAGAATTATTTTATCGTACAAATATTAAATAATAAATAATAAATAATAAATAATAAATAATAAATAATAAATAATAAATAATAAATAATAAATAATAAATAATAAATAATAAATAATAAATAATAAATAAATATGATACTAACAAGTATGATTACGATAAATATGATATTTACAATAATACAACACTCGGCACACTTATACTGCAGCACTTTTGTCTCAAACGAGACGTGCTGCTTATACCATTACATCTGTAACAACTACACTGTAAATCAAAATGTTTTAATACCCAATCTATTACATTGGACTTTTAACATGTGCCGACCGGGGTCAACACGTCGTAGATTTAGACCTACTTTGGCGGGTTGTATACAATCTTTCGGTTCTTGATACCAGCCCATTTGAACTTTTTGACCCAAACGGAAAGCGCGTACATGGCAACGACAAGAGTCAGAGCCTGGAACCCCATCTTTTTGCGCTCATCGTGCTCTGGCTCAGCCGCCCAATTCAAAAAGGACACGACGTCCTTGGCGTACTGGCTAGTAACACCAGGCGTCCCATCTTCATACTCGACCAACCCATCAAACAAGAGCCGGGGCATGGCAATCTTCGTGCCGGGGAAGTAAGGGTTGAAGTACTGTCCCTCGGCGATAGTCACACCTGGCGGAGCCTCGTCAGGGTAGCCGGTAAGCAGAGCATAAACATAATCCGAGCCGCCGTGGCGAGCCTTAACAATCAGGGACAAGTCCGGTGGTAAGGCTCCCGCATTGGCAGCACGAGCCGCCTCCTCGTTTGGATAAGGCTTTGGAAGGTAATCAGCCAGCTTTCCAGGGCGCTCAAACATTTCACCCTGGTCATTGGGTCCGTCTTCATACTCAAACTGCTGCGCCATTTCCCGTGCTTCGTCGACGGTGTGAGTGTTGCCCACCAAATTGCGCCAGGCCACACGTTCAATAGAGTGGCAGGTAGAGCATACTTCACGGTACACCTGGTAGCCGCGGCGGAGACTAAAAGTAAGCAAACGGCAACAAGACAGCGAGCCAGGCAGTAAGTAAAACAGCCAATCAAAAACGTAAAATCAAACGGCAAGTGCGGACAGAATGTAATGCAAAAGCAATTGTAAAACACAAGGAAAAGACAAAAAAACAAAAGACAAGAGCAATTCATACCTCTGATGATCAAAAGAGCTCAAGTATCCGTCCTGCGGCCACGGATAGTGTGGAGGATGCATTCCCTCCTCGGCCGGAGTCATTGCACTGATCGGGTTCCCATACAGATGCAAGTAAACGGCGCCAGTTGCCAGTGAAGCCGCAGTGGCACCGACTAAAAGAGCGTTCGATGGAGCGGCCCGGGCAGTAGCAGACGAAAATTGCTATATTACAGACAAGAGACAAGTGTTAGCCCGGATGGAACGGAAAGATAGAAAAGCTGTGCGCTTTATACGTACCCGTAACTGGCTGCGCGCGCCAGCGCCTCGCAAAAACCCGCGCGCAAACATTGAGGCAACGCCGGTCTGAATTGGTGTTAGAACGGGCCAACAGAAAAATGGTTAAAATGGAGAAAAAGAAGAAGGAAAAAAGGGAAAAAAAACGAAGAAAACAAGAGTAAGGCGATTCTAGTGTGGGCAATTTAAAATATATATTCCAAGAGTCTCACCGACTCTTGATCCTTAATTGGCGCTGTACTTGCCTTTTTTCCTGCACGATCCTCAAGTTGTATGGGTGTCTAGTTACCGTTTATTTTACGCTGCTCTTTTCCCTATACGCCAGAGTTTTGCGGCGTACTTGATTGGGCCCGGAGACAGTCGGGAATGGAAAACCCTGTTTAGTAGTGCGCGTGGACGTATACCAGACGGCGCATTTCTGGATGGCCAAGTAAGGCTATAGCCGAATACACATTCTATTAAGTATAGATATAGCTATAAATATAGGTACTACTTGTACAGCAAAATTAAGATATTCATAACTTGCGCTTAGTAAATGGTCGATTCAAACTGAAGCCGATTATATAGGCGACCAGCGGGCGTAGCACAGCTGGGAGTTGCGTCAGACTGAAGATCTGAAGGTCATGTGTTCGAGCCACATCGTCCGCACATTTTTTTATTTATTTTTTTTATTTGGCTTTTTCCGTGCGTCATTCATTGCAATTTTCTATTCGTCTTGACGACAAAGAGAAGAAGCGTGACCGCTCGTGTTCAATTCTGCTTGTGTTTTTAATTTTTATTATCTATTATCTATTATTTTTTATTTCTTTATTTATTATTTATTTCTTTATTTAATAATTATTTCTTTATTTAATAATTATTTCTTTATTTAATAATTATTTCTTTATTTAATAATTATTTCTTTATTTAATAATTATATAATAATTATTTATAGTTTTCTTTGATTTGTTTCCATTTCTTCCCTGTAGTAGACCTGTTAGAGCTGTCAAAATCCTTGGACTCTAATGTCTTGCTGGTGGCTAATTTATCATTAAATACACGAATAACGATGCACAAGACAAACAAGCTGGCCGCCTGCAGCAGGGGTTTATTGGAACCATTTTAAAGAAAACACGACGCTTCATGGGACGGGATACTGTGATAAACTACGCACGCTTCCGTGTCTACACAGTAGACGAGCACAACGGTTCCTCAATTCTATTCGTTTTACGCGTGTTATTTAAGCAAACCCACGATACAAAAAAGAAGGAGACTTTTCCGTCAAATCCAGCAACTAATCAATGCAGGCTTCTTGCGTGAGGCACTGAGCCAGAGCCAAATCATAAAAATAGAGTGAAAGGTGGAATAGAGTGAAAAGTGAATTAGAGCAGATTAAACATAGATTAAATTGAGCAACAGGAGTGTATATCGAGTCGTAGTATTACAGAGCCGCTTTCCGGTACAAGTCGAGCAGCGTGGCGGTGCTCCAAGCCTGAGTGGGAGAAGAGTCGTTGCAGTAAGCGCCGTCCTTGTTGGTAAGCTCAGCCAATCCGGCCCAAGGGCTGTCTGCAATCATGCGACGGTGGGCGGCCATTCTGGTGAACAAGAGGCACCTGACGTCTTGGGCGGGCAGCTTACATGAGGCAAAATGCAGCATTGCCTGCAAATAGAACCCAGTGAGAAACAGCCACTCGGGTCCGTTGTGGTAGTTGCGGCCCTTGGCGGTCAAGTAATCAGTACTGTCGTCCGAGTTGTGGTAGTATGGGCGGTACAGCTTATCGCTCGGGTCCAAGGTGCGCATGCCCGCGGGTCCACGCAGGACAGTGTCCGCCAGCTGGAGGCAGAGCAGAGCGTGGTCACTGTCAAAAAGCTCTGGAGCAACAGCCATTGCCATTGGGAAATTGGACCGGAACTGGTAGTCCTCAAAGGGCACTTCAGACAGGTAGAGGTCCTTGTAGATTCCACGTCTGTTGACAATACCCTCGTCCACAGCATAATCGCCATCCTGATCGTGTGCCATTGGGATATAGTAGCACTTTTCAAAGCTGGCCTGGACCAAGTCTTCCCACTCCTGCAGCCGGATCTGCCCAGCACCTGCCTTGGCAAACTGGCCGCCCATACCCACACTGTCGTAAGGGTACTGGCCCTTTTGCTGCAGCTCTCGCACAAAGCGGAGAGCGCTCTTGAGCAGTCCTGTAATCTCTATAGCCGCTCCGTCCCGTGGACTGCCGGGCTGGCCCTTGTTGCCCGCTCGCTCGCTGCTGCCCATCTTGTCCTGCCAAGTGCCACAGTTTGCCCTGTTCCTTGCAATCGGCAGCCCTGTCGTCCAGTCAACGTCGACACTCACATTAAAACCGGCATCCGTCATGTCCTGGTCCAGGCCAGGGCCGGCATTGGCCTCTCGGTAGTGGATACCACCAGCATGGCTCTCAAAGACTTCTTGCATTAGTTGTATTATGCTCGACTCGTCCCGGAACGATCGGGGATCCTCTGTCTCTGTAAACTCTGTCTCTCCACTTGGGAACCGTCGCTTGACTCGGGCACTCAGGATCTCTGAGCCGTTTGGCACAATGTGCACATAGTCCTGGACGGCCTGCATCCAGAACCAAACAGCGTCCCGAGCATTGTACCGTGGCCGGCGGCCAGAGTCGAGCAGGTTCGGGATCATTCCATGCTTCAGCGTTGAGGCAAAGGCCAGGATATGAGCACGAGCCTCCTCAAACCTGTGCGTCGAGATGAGAAGGCCGTTTATAGAGATAAAGACGTCCCTGCCCCAGCACCGTGCCCAGCCAACGGCAAAGTGAGGCAGCCCTGCAGCCATCGAGGGCACTTGCTCATCTGGCACAATCGACACATGCCTCATCTGGGCCACCATCTGCACACTCGTCATGGCCAGGTCCTGTACAAATGCTGACCCTGCCGCCTTGCCGCTAGTGTACCCAGCCTTTGCTGTAATGCTCATACTCTCCAATGTTTTTGTATTGTCGATATTGCCATTATTATTGCTATTATTATCGATATTATTATCGATATTTTTATTTTTATTGCTATTATTATCGCTGATGTGGTGAGGAAACAGGACTAGAGCTCTGTCACGGGCCGCATTGAATGTGGCAAAAATCAAGAGCACAACGAGACGCGTAAACACTCGCAGGGGCACTTTGTGCAGAATCTGCACTTTCTCCCTGAGCACGTCTGCCACAGGCTTCAAGCCCGGGAGCAGACTGCTCTGCTTTACGAGCCGGTTTACAATGTAGTCTGCCACCCATCGGCCCTGTGCCAAATGCTTTGCCAGCGGATGGCCCATATTATCTGTAGCCGCCAGCTCTCTCAGTGGAGGCTGGAACCCAGCGAGTCCGCAGTAGACAAGAGACCCGTATCCCGGGATATTGTAGGCTCCGTCCTCGCCGTCCGTCACCTCTCGCTCCTCTGCCTCGCAGCGGTAGAGCAGAGCGTTCAGGTCTACAAGACTGCAGCCAATAAGTGCCTTTCTAATTCCACTAACCATAGCCCTCTCTGTCTGGACAGAATCGTAGTCATTGCCAGCCAGCCGAGTCCTTATGATGCAGATGCTGCCTGGCGGAAATGGTGCTGGAGTGCTTAGTGTCGTTCCCGAACCCGTCCACTGCAGCACTGGCGGATCGAGGACCTGGATCCCTGATTTCAGACCGTACAGGTACTCTGTATCGCTCTGGTCGTCGTACGAGTCTACATTGAGCCTCACACTCAGCACCGTCTCACACTCGAGCTCAGACAAAAAATCTCTAAACGGCTCAGAGGCAGAGGCAGAGGCAGTTTGCTGATGAAAGGCAGAGTGAGCTACGAGGTAGTACCCTTCCTGAGTGGCCGGGCACACTCTGTGCACTGCCAAGTAAGCACCACTGACCTGCGAGTAGGACTGCGTATATCCCTGGCGAGCCATTTCAACATGCAGCGAGTTCAGTTTGCCTTTGACTGATCCGATACCGGACAAATTGCCTGGCGAATCAGTGGCAGACCCGTACCGACGCTTCTCCGTCACGAGATTGAGCAGGTGCGGAAAGATTTCATCATAGCCACGTACACTGCCAATAGCACAGGCGGAAAAGGCGACAACGGCCGCGTTTGGCAGCGTATCCTCCGGCGTCCGACGCTGCGTCGGCGTCTCATTGTCGTGCGTGCAGTCCATAAACATGGCAGGAACATTGCTTGGTCTAATTTCCCTAACCCTAACCCTAGACAGAGGATCAGAATACACAACGTCGGCGACAGAGCCGATGGGCAGCCCGCCATAGTGGTACACAATCTGGCCCAGCTCGGCCTCGCTCCAGGCCTGCATCGCTTCACGCACAAGACTGGCGATTCCCAGGTTTGTCATGTACAGGATATCCATCTCCTCACTTCCAGTGAAGAGCTCAGCTACCACATACAAGTCGGGGCGAATCAGCCTTGCTCTGTCTGTAAAGTACGTCGCCACATGCAACGGCGTTGAATGGCAATTGTCGATTCGGAAACCGTGGAAAAGCTGTGCTGAACGCTCCGTATACTCGAGCATATGCTTCCACAGAAAGGGATTGTCGTCTGGTGCACTGCCGTACCGCAGTTTTACACAGTCGCCCCACACAATAACTTCACGACGAAGGTAAGCACGCGACTCTGGGCCGGCAAAGTCAATCAATGGGTTCGCGTTCCACAGCCACCCGTTGTTGGCCAGAGCCAATGATCCAGGTGGATGGTCCTGCGTCCTTTTGTTTTGTGGTAGACGCGTGAAATACGTTTCAATAAGTGGAGAATTACGCGAAATTGGACCGAGTTTGGGTCCGTTATCGTCGAGTCTCATGTACTTTATACGGTTGAACAGCTGCTCCAGTATTGTCTCTTTCTCAGTATCATACTCGCGGTAAAAAACGAGATTAACTTCGTCTAATAGGGCATCCAGATCTTCTTCTACTTTATCACGAGCATCAAACTCTTTGCCAGCCAGAGCGGCCAGGTACTGCAGTGCTTTCCCAGTGTCTATTGTTTTTTTGTAGCGGCCGCCCAGAGATTCCCGGCCTGTAACCCCTCCAAGGTCTAGAAAGACACGGACACGATCACCCGGCGAGGCTTGCAGATCAAGATCCAGCGGGTCAATAGCACTGTGATCAGCACTAGACCAAGCTTCCAGTATGCGGCCTCGCTCAGCTTCAACATTAATGACAAAAAATTCCCACAGTTTGATGACGCCAATCACATCAGTTCCGATTTCATCAACAATTTTTATCAGATCATCAACGCTGGAAATAACAGTTGGAAGGCCCCGCTGTTTGAGCTCACCCGAAAAACGGAGCAGCTCCGTGTCAAGCTCGTACGCACACTGCAAGTGCGGACTGTTGTGGATATTATACCCGGCCTCCGGATGGTCCAACAGCCAATCAGAATTATTGGCAGTATGGTTCCAAACGACATCTGACATTGACATGATCCCAAGCTCCGAGTCCAAACGGTGCAAGAACTCTTTTACTTTTTTCTCTTTTTCCTCCCGACTCAATTGGCTTAGGAAAAGGCTGTCACTAAAACTGTTTTGATCATAGATACTGTAAGGCGAATTGCTCTCGCCCCGCTGCTGCAAAGGCGTAAAATGAATCATATTGTAGCCTTTAGTATGGGCCAATTGCATTTCCGGCCACCATTCAGAGAGGGGGCCGGCCCACTTGGAAACGACTGTTTGTAACGCCAGTCCTTCAAGCGGTAGATTTTTGCCCTTTGTCGTGAGTGCCGCAGAAACCACAAACTGGGTCTCTTTTGTCGTTGCCCGCTCCTGCGGTTTGTTCTCCTTGCCCCACTCCGCAGTAGGCTCATATTCGAACCATATAGCAAACGATCCGGCCTGGCAGATTGATATATCCACAATAGCATCTCTCTCGAAATCGTAATCAATTCTGCCTGTTAGCACGAATTCAAGATTTTCGCAACCCCAGGGAAGGAATCATTAAACCAGATGGCAAAAATGAAGCCAGAATGCAAAGTAAATAGAAATCGACACTAGTCTAATAAGAAATACGAATTAAATAGCATTTAGCGTTAATTAATAAAAAAAGGCAAAGACTGATGCAAAGTACCCAATTTCATGCTGACTGTGCCGGTCGTACTGGCCTCCGTCTATAGGATAATTCGTCTTCAGCACCGCGTTTTTAGTGAAAGGGCTTCCACCGGGAATTAGAAGGCGTAGCGTGTACGGCTCAATGGGCGAGGGCAGCTAAAAGATTAGCACAAAAGCTCATTTGAAGAGGAATCAGCAGGGCACTAATTGGTGCAAAGAGTGCGTGAGCACTGGAACCCTGTGCAGGCGTGGCCCGTGCAAAGGCAAAGTGCACATGACAAACCGGCCAGAACGATCACCGCCCACTCTTACCTTTATATACTTGCCATAATGCTCAGACACGCCATTCTCGTTGATCCGCATAACGTAGACATCGCCAGTGGCGTTGCCATTGGCCAAAGGGGCCATAGCTCACGCAATTGCTCTGTCTCTGCGACTTGTACCTATTCTCGCATACGTTCGTTGCTGCGTGTTTGATTACTGGACGTCATCGACAAAAGTACCCATACTCTGATCGGTTACATTATGGAACAATGCGTATCGTTCACAAGTATCGTACCGTATAGTGTTCTGTTTTAATAAAAGTGTCCTATGCTTTATATTTAGAAGCCGTCGATTCACGTGTGGTTATCGATCAGTGTTAACCCTATTCAATGATAGGTGATTTACAGTTGATCATATATAGTCGATTTTATTTAGGATTATATTTAGCAGATTTTAATTAGTTGATTAATATATTTTATAATTCAGAGTCTCTGGTCTACAAAAAAGTGGGTGGGGCGTGATGTCAATTCTAACCAGGTTTAGACTGTAGGAAATGCGCATGTTCGTTCAAACTATTGCTCAATATATATCATATATCATTCTCATTGATTATTTGCCACCCTGCTACCAATTATACTTTCCAGCTTGTAATAGATAATACATGTTATTGAACAGACTACAGGCAGATGTGCGCTAAGGCATATGCATTTGCAAATACTGTTGCGTACACATAAAGCTTGTTGAACATTACAATACTATCGAAAGCGATACGTCACTCAAATGGCAGAATTTTGACACTATAATTGCCGTATAACTAACTCTGTCTGGAGACAGGTTGACAAGATAAAACTGCCGCCAATTGAAGAGTGGGATGGGTTCATAATTAACCACATCACTATCAAAAGACGATAAATTACAAATTTAAAAATTTAGAAATAATTAAATAACAAATAAATAAATAAATCACTTTCCCCGTATTTGATCGATATTCATGTCCCTACAATGGCATGGAGTACCGAATAAACTGTATTGAGACGCGTACATGTCTTGTTAACGTACCAGCGGCACTTTTAGATGTGCTCAGTGTGCCGGTTCAACGATGTGCCATCGAACTGGTTCAGGGCAGTATAACTTTTCTCGCTGGAATTAGCGGGTTCGCCAGTAGCAGCGAGGATGTTATCGACATTGATCGTAATTTTGCGCGACTCAATGGAATGGCAGATACTTCCCTCGTCATGTGCCGCGTCCTTGAAGATGTGCCGCGGGCTTCGTCTGTTCATGTGGCTCCTAAAACTGCAGACGACTGGGAAGTTATGGTAGGTTTTTGATCTGTACCTGCTGTTTATTACCATAGATTTCTATCAATTTCGGCGATCCGTACCCTAGTCTAAGCTTTACATTTCACGTCATCTCTTACAATTTGCTTTGCCTATTAGACTTCAATTCTAATATCTGATTTAATTTAATTTATTATATATATATTTTTCTCACCTGCTAGGACACAAACAGCGCCGTGCTGGAAGCAACGTTACTCGGCCAAGTTCGTGCGGTAAAACACGATGCGGCTGTAGTCGTATACGTCGGCGCCACCTTTGTAAATGTTGTATTAACGCGTGTGGACACGGAAACAGCTGCTGACTATGGAGAAGTTGCTTGCCTCTACGGAGACTCGGAGGTTATAGTTTCCCCCGTCGCACGGCGAATAGCCATAGCAGACACTGCGTCCCATGCATCCCAAGGATCTGTTAGAGCCGCCTTTTTGGAGCCTGTTCGAGTAATCAATACGGTCTGCCAATCAGGATCGCCGCTGGATCAAATTAGTGATCAAGCTCTGGTTGATAAAGCAACTCAGTCTCCACTTCGGAAATTATCCGTCTACGTTCACCCTCTGCTACGGGTAAACGGACTATTTTCGAGGCACGCACTACTGACTATTCCCGATGCTGAGTCGAAAGACGACAAAGCTGAGCGCGTGGCAGGAATAGTTGTACGAGTGCACAGTAGCAAATGCGTTTTACCAGGCTATGCTTTGCTAAGTATTCCTTTGTCACGGATACTCGGCGCACGTACTGGTACGGTAGCGATTCTATCCTCTGCACCGTCTCAGGGCAAACCACCGTCCAGCATTTCTTTTGCTCCAGCAGCGGGCTCACAAAATAGATCTGTGCCAGACGTTCAGAGACTGCTACAGCCATTTCTTGGCGGTCCAATTACAAGGGGACATTTTTACGTTGACGACAAGTGCAGAGGCGTTTTATCCTGGCGGAGTAAATTTCAATGGGCAAGTCTGTCGATAGACGTGCCTCAAGTAGAAATTGTGCCCGAAACACAGACAGCTGGTCCTGCACTAGAGTCCCGCGCAGAGGGAATCGAGTATGGCTATGAAGATTTGCTGGATAACATTGTGGATATCTGTGCAAATGGGGACAATGCTCTTGTCTGCGGCCGTCGCGGATCGGGTAAGTCTAATATACTCAAATGTGTACAAAACCGACTGGAGGATACGCTGCACTATACACTTGTCCTGCAATGCAAAAGGCTGAGCAATGAACGTGCGTCTGCTGTGAAGGAGACTCTGCTTAGTAGTCTACAGAAATGCGTATACAACTCGCCGAGCGTGCTTCTCATGGACGATATGGATGCTATATTTCCAGCTGAATCAGAGGTATGTACACCTGTAAAAATTAAAATTACGCTTCAAAAAATTAAGATTAAAAACACAAATACATAAATAAAAAAGCAAAATTAAACATACAGAATATAGTTTTATAAATGTTTATATTGTATCATATTAATGACCAGAATCAAGACTCGACCCGGTCGAGAGCTCTGTCGGAAACGTTCTCTGAAGCGATTACAAACATGCCAAAATCAGTCTGTTTAGTGGGGTTTTGTCAGTCAAAATCCTCCGTGCACTCTGCCTTTTCCATAAAACATACGTTTTGGAGCGCTTTGATGATAAAGCCGCCATCGCGAGATGCAAGGCGTAGAATCATGCTCAATTATCTGGAAACCCTCGGCACCAGTGTTACAATGGACAGCTTGCAAAAGACGGTTATCGATACGGATGGCTTTCTTCCTGCAGATATAATTGCACTGTGTGATAGGGCGCAGTATGAGTATTTTATTCGCTTGGCTCATGAAAATAAGGACGAGGGCGCACTGGAAGATGCCGACTTTTCAACGTGCTTGAAGACGTTTAAGCCAAGTAGCTTACAGGGCATAAATACTCTAAAGCCGTCCGTGACCTGGGACGATGTGGGCGGTATGGCTGATTTTATTTTCGTTTATTTCTTCAGTATCATGTTTCCGTTGTACTCGTGGTATATCTAATTGATTTCTTTATTGATCGTCTTTCCAAATCTCTTTTGTTTTTTTTTGTTTTTTTATTATCTTTGATTTTGCTTTGATATTTTAATTTTATAACTAATACAAATTTTGATTTTGATTCTAATAATGCTATTTTATTGTTCACTGTGGCACAATCCGTATGCTAATGCAAGGCCTGACTGAAACAAAGCGCGTGCTTCTAGAGACTCTAGAATGGCCCACGAAGTACGGTCCCATATTTGCAAATTGCCCCCTCCGATTGAGGTCTGGTATATTACTGTACGGCTACCCCGGCTGTGGCAAAAGCCTTATAGCCGCGGCAGTAGCTGCTCAGTCTGGCCTTAATTTCATATCGATTAAAGGACCAGAAATCTTAAATAAATATATCGGCGCCAGTGAGCAAAGGGTTCGTGAACTGTTTGAGCGGGCGACGAGCGCAAAACCTTGCATTTTGTTCCTCGATGAGTTTGAGTCGATTGCACCTAAACGAGGCCACGATTCAACGGGCGTTACTGATCGTGTAGTGAACCAATTGCTCACACAAATGGACGGCGCCGAGGGTCTTGATGGAGTCTATGTTCTTGCAGCAACGAGCCGGCCAGATCTGATTGACGCTGCTCTTTTGCGACCCGGTCGACTGGATAAATCAATTCTGTGTGATATGCCCAGTGCTGATGATCGTGTGAGTGTAATGCACGCTCTTGCTCGCAAATTGAAGTTTCATAGCGAGGTTGATTTCCAGGCAATTGCCTTCCAGACAGAGATGTTTTCGGGGGCCGATTTACAGGCTCTCTTTTACAACTCCCATTTAGCGGCCATTCACGATTACACAAAGGACAGTGTGCAATTGCCGATGGAAAAGAATAGAGATTCTAACCGCAAAGCTTCGTCGGCAGAGAGAAAGCCTGTCTGTTTCAGGTTGTGTGATGGTCACAGCGTTGAAGAGCTGTCAAACAGGCTGAAAAAAATGGAGAGTTTCGATGGTAACGAGTCTAGTACAGAGCCAGTGGCAGAGCTTAATGGTGGCTTTATAGCGGAAAAGTTGGAGGAGACACCGGATATCGTTATACGCTCTCGCCATATTGAACAGGCACTAATAGAGACTAAGCCTAGCGTTTCTGAGCGCGAATACCAGAGGCTGTTTAGTATTTATACCCAGTTTATTTCAGGCCGAGACGGAGAGATGCCAAATGGTGTACCTTCGAACCAGGTCGGAGGTCGGACGACGCTCATGTGATGTGTAGTACAAATGGGAGAAAAATGGGAATGGAAAAAGAAAAAGAAAACGTAAGAATAGAAAATGAAGCAGCAGTAATATTCTGATAGAATGCTACACCAATAAGTGAAGAAAGTAGCAAAATTAGCACTTGAATACTATGGAAATATTATTGCAACAAATATATCTAAATCTAGCTGATATCGATGTTTATAATTTTGGGTGGATCTTCCGGACGGTCGCGTCTGTCTACGGGAAGGTCTTCAATTCGTTTAACAATGTCCTGTCCGGAATAGACACGCCCGAAAATGGTGTGCTTATTATCAAGCCACGGTGTGGCTATTTGTTAGTATAAATAATGAATAATAAATAATGAATAATGAATAATGAATAATGAATAATGAATAATGAATAATGAATAATGAATAATGAATAATGAATAATGAATAATAAATAATAAATAATAAATAATAAATAATAGACTGGGCGTGCTTCGAATGAAATCGTATGAATATTCTATTGTATACAAGCATCTCTCAGCTCACCTTCAGTTGTAATGAAAAATTGGCTTCCATTCGTATTGGGCCCTGCGTTGGCCATGGATACAATGAAAGGCCGATCGTGTCGCATGTCCGAAATTTCATCCTCAAAAGGATGGCCCCATATGCTTTCACCACCGGTGCCATCTCCCAGCGGGTCGCCTGTCTGTATCATAAATTTACGAATAATCCTATGAAAGATGACATCGTTATAATAATTCGATTTTGCGAGACTAGCAAAGTTCTCGACCGCTTTTGGCGCCTTTCCAGGAAACAGCCGAATGCTAATATCGCCCAGTGTAGTGTGTATAGTGGCGCTATTGGCTGTCAGAGTTTTCTTTTGAAGATTTTGAGCCGCACGCAGCTCATCAGCCTGCGGTGCTTCGTTGAAGACGTCTCGATCCGCTATTTGCAGTTCGTCATCAATGCCTGTAAACAGATAGAATCTGCTGCGTTTAAAAGCTGTGCAAAAGATAGTTGGGTCACGCGTTTGTGACTGCTGTAGCAGAGGATTACTGCTGGTAAGCATCGCTGTCGAAACATGCCGTGACTGCTTCATTGCTGAATGGTAAAGCCCGACTTGGCAGAACCGAAGTTGCTCGGATTTGCCTAATAATCGAGCGCACCTGTTTGTCACAATATTTACAATTTTAACTCCATAGAGTGACCCATAAATTATAAAGTTATCAGACTCATCAAACACGACATTAAGCGAGGCCGCAACCGCTGGTGATTCCGCAATTTCGCGCTCATACGTTAACCTCCGGCCAAATTCTAAGCTTTCAAAATGAAACGCCAAGTCTTCTGGAATGTCTTGTAACTTCTCTGCCATTTCTAGCGACTCATCGTACTTTTTGACTAGCTTTCCCGTCTTGAAATTGAATACCCTGACTTGCCTGTCTGGTAAGGAGAACGTGGCAAACCGTGAACCGGAATGCGACAGCGTCAGTGAGACGGGAATCGATTTGGCCTTTTTAAAATCGTACAGGTCTGTTGATGACTTGAACTCAAAAACGTCTTTGGGTTTTGCAAAGGGGGACCGTGGCTGCCAATACTCGACCATTCCAGAATCGTCGACACTCACTACACAGTCGTGTTGCGCATTGTACCGCATAATCCTTACGGGTGCACGGTGGATTTTGTCTACGACTAAGGGCTCGTCTTTGATGAAATCGTAAATGTTTATACGTGGCGAATTAGCATCGGACCTTGGCTTGTCAGGAGCTATAATATTGATTATAATTAAACAAACTTACACTGCGAGTAATTGCCGTGCGTGGCCAAACGAATGTAGCCAGCAGACACTCCGAGGTGTGTATTCAAGCGTGAGCATAAGAGTCATGTCAAATGTAGCAACATTAAATATTTTGACTGCACTAGGACTTTCTCCACTGGCGGCGGCGGCAACAGCGTACGCTGATCCATCAGCGGACAAACTCGTTGACGAAATAGGCCCGAGTGAAACGCGAAAGTCTTTAACAAATTCAATGCTCTTGACCTGTTTCTTCCAAAATTTTAGATGGCCGTCTTCAGACGCAGTCATTATAAAATCCAATTGCTCACAAACATCAATATGCGTCACATTAGCGCGATGCATAAATGACCTCGTGTACCGTTCAGAAGCAGGTAAATTGGCGAGAAAAACACGCTCTTCAGGTAGAATTTTTCTCTTCTTGGCTCCCACGCCATTGCCTATCGGCATTGGTCCAATGTCTAGAGTTAGATTTATTCAAAAGCCATCAAAGTCGGAAATTATACCATTCAAGTCTGAGGCTTCCGATAATTTGATAGCAGGACTGCTGCCATTATCCTCTGTGGAGGCATTGCGCTTGTGTCCACGGTCGCTCATCGAGAGCCACGAATTAGACACAGTTTAAATGATACAACTTTTTTGGCAATGGCGCCCTATCTGCCTTTGCCCTGTCATACTAATTCTTTCGCCTATCATATTATTTACATATACAGAAAGGAACAACGACTACGAATAATAAAGTTAGGGTTAGGGTTAATAATGCTCTGTTATCTAAATTACCCGGGCACAAGAGTACGACGCGAGCGTGCCTACAAATGCCATCAATGTAATATGCTAGTTTTAATCTCGTTATAAAGCGCCAAAATACCAAAATCTTGACTAGTAAATAGGAAATTTGGAATCAACAGATTTGCTCCACTGGTAAAGGCCTCCCGTAACATTGAATATATCCCTACGTCCCCATTTTGCCGTCAAAAGATCAACTGCAGAGATCGAGTCGTTGCCATGACGGCAAACAACAAAAACGTCTCCCGCTTCCGGCTCATCAAGCGTATTTAATATATCCAAAGGCACATTAATAGATCCCGGGAGGCTGCATATATCAAACTGGCCACGGTCTCGAACATCGAGCAGCGTGTAGGAACCTTTTTCCATTTTTTTGTGTAATTGGGCAACGGATACAGAGGGAACTTGGCAGTCTGGTTGCATGCAACTTGAAGCTCCGTAAAATTTGAGAGAAGTAATCTGCGGCGCATCGCCACAGACCAGGCAGGTAGATTGCCGCCCGCGTAAGCGTACAGTGCGAAACGTGGGCGCTGGGCCCTTGCTACTAAACAAGAGCATGAAAGGCCGCCAGTCTGTAATCCCTTCTGACCCTGCCACAATAATCTTTATCGCCTCTAACGCCTGGAGTATGCCTATAGTGCCTACAACAGGTCCCAATATACCGGCATCCCCACAAGCTTGCAGAGTACTAGCCGGCGAGGGTTGTGGGTGAATACACCGGTAGCAGGGGCCATTCTGATAATGGTAGATGGCCAGCTGACCTTCACTGCGAAGAGCAGATCCGGATACTAGTGAGCGGCCTGAGAGCACACAAGCATCGGAAATAAGGTACCGGGCCGACTGGTTGTCCGTGCAGTCAAGGACAAGGTCATATTTGGCGACGGTCTCGAGTAGCGTTTCCGGTATAGCGTGATTTGGATAAAGTACAATCCTGATATCAGGGTTTATTCTGTCGTAGTCAGACATGATCAATAGGAACATTAACTTGGACCAAAAAAGCGACAAAAATAAAAATGAGCTTTGAATGCTTACTCTAGACATCTCCGCCGTGCTGATTCACATTTTAGAATGCCAATAGAATTAGGCGTATGCAATATTTGCCGATGCGTATTAGACAACTCTACCGTATCACCGTCCATTATCCCCAAAGTGCCTTCCCGTTAGTTAATAAGGCCGGTAAACCCAACACTATCAGAATATTACCGGTACCAGCAGCCGCTAGGTAGGCAAGTGCAGGGCAGCCTAAGCCGCCAGCACCAATTATCAAAACAGAGGCCGATTTCAGTCGCTTTTGTCCTTCAAGTTGAGCATGTCTTTTATATTAAACTTGATCATTTAAGACTATTTTCAAACTCATTTTGTATTTTATTTGTATTTTATTCTTTCAGACTCTTCATCAAATATCGTATGCCTGTACCTTTAAGCCCGATTCCTGGCACAATCATCTGTCGGCCATATCGCAGGTACTCATGTAGCGCGAGACCATTGACATCGTCTGTGCGTTCATGCTGCAATCGCTTCAACTCTGCTCGAAGAGCTCGGTTCTCCTCTAATAAATCTGCCATAATAACATCTCTTGATGAGTCCTTTTTTGGCGTTTCGTCCAAGTATTCAGCTACATCTTGCCCATTGAGATCGCTTCTTTCCCGCGTTACGGACGACATTACAAGGCAAGAACAAGAGTATTATCGAGCACCCTTAAAACTAGATACGAGACCGGCATACAGAGAAATTGGACTTGTCGTCTGTCACTGTTTGCGGATAACAACGCGCAAAATAAGCAGCGCGCTGCTCAAACAGTATCAAACACGGATTGCTATCGATGCCAATTTAAATTTAATTAATGATATAATTTTTAGATTAGTGCTATTCGTTGCCTGCAGATGTATAAAAAATAAAAAATAAAAAATAAAAATAAAATAAATAGACGCTGCACAAAAGAATACTTTACCAATAAAAAGGAGTAAAAATACAAAACAAAAACACATAATAAACACTCATTCTTGTAGTATTATATCGCCTATCCATATCGGTTAGATACAAACAAAAGCCATCTATACATGCTGGCGGCCTCGATACGGCTCGCAAAGCACATTCAAGCCATACAATTCAATGGCGCCAGCAACAAATTATCCCTTTCTCGATGACGTCTATGTCTTTCTAAATTCCACGTTAAATACGATCTCGGATGGGATCAATAGTCTTCCCGGATCAGAGATCCTTATATGGTATATCAAGTCATCCTACCAAAATGATCCGGTTCGTACATTCGTGGAGTTTTTACTGCTATTGTTTGCTATTCGCTATGTCCTTTCCCCTCGACGGTCGTCGGAGAAGAATGTTGTCGTTTTCACGGAAAGGGAAGTCGACGAATTGGTGGCAGAATGGCAGCCGGAGCCTTTGAGCGAGCCCCTGAGTGCGAGGGAAGAACGGCTATTAAAATCGGAGCCTGTCATCATCGGACCCAGTTTGCCTAAATGCCGACTAGAAACGGGACAGCAGGTCCTTAATATGACGAGCATGAACTATCTCAATCTTATGAACAACGAATTTCTCGTGGACAAGGCTCTGAGCACTATTAAAAACTACGGCGTGGGTGCTTGTGGTCCACCAGGGTTTTATGGTACACAGGATGTTCACATGAAATTGGAGAATGATATCGCCGCGTTCCTCGGCACGGAGTCGGCTATTCTGTACGCACAGGCTTTCCAAGTGGCTAGCTCTGTAATTCCATCCTTTGCCAAACGCGGTGATTTCCTCGTTGTGTAAGACTGACATAAACGTTTTTTTTTGTTTATTTTTTTGTTTTTTTTTATATTGATTCTTTCTTTATTGTTGATATATTTGTTGGGACATTTAATTTTTTCATTTCCAAGTGCGCATCTATCGCTTTACCAATGGTTTCATTTGATTTTTTTTTATCTGTTGCTAATATTTTAGCGACGAAGGAGTTAATTTCGCTATACAAAAAGGTATTTTCCTGTCCCGCTCAAACGTCCGTTATTTCAAGCACAACGATATGGAGGACTTAGAACGCGTTTGTGCCGAGATATACGAGGATCAGAAACAATCAAGTCGGCCTCTGACGCGTCGCTTTATAATAACAGAGGGCATGTTTGCCGCTTACGGCGACCTTGCCTCCCTGCCAGAGTTGGTAAGCAATGCTTTATGCAACTAGTAGTCTTACATTTAACAGCTTGACATTAAAATCAAATACAAATTCAGGCTCATTCTTGACGAAACATCGTCATTTAGTGTTATCGGGGACACTGGCCGGGGCCTGACAGAGTATTATGATATCGATGCTAAGTCAGTCGATATTATTATTGGCTCTCTGGCCACTACCTTTTGTGCAGGCGGAGGCTTTTGTGCAGGATCACTGCAGCTCGTAGTGCATCAGCGCACTACAGCTCTGGGCTATGTTTTTAGTGCGTCCATGCCGGCATCTCAGGCTGTAATTGCCTTTGAGGCAATTGCTATGATGAAGGATATAGTGTCTAAAGGAGACGGTCCTTTTGTTGCCCTGCGAGACAACTGCCATGCCTTCCGTGGAGTATTGGCAAAAGTTGACTCTATCGAAATTTCTGCGCACGAGGACTCTCCTTTGATCCATCTTCGTCTTTCAGAAAAGGCTTTAGCTCGGCTGCAGAATCCCGACTTTGAAGTTCAGGAAGATATCTTGCAGGACGTGGTTGATGAAGCACAGGCACACGGAATTTTGCTCACGCGTGGCAAGCGGATTCCTTCGCAGGATGTATTCCCTATTCAGCCCAGTATCCGCATTGCCATTACAACAGGTCTAACCAAGCGAGAGATTGAAAAGGCGGCAACGACTATAAAGTCTTTATTTACCCGAGTGTTGAAGGCACGATCCCGCAATCTTGGATCATCATAGAGAAGAAGTGTTTTGGCAGCGATGGAGACTACCTCGCATTATATAGTGTACGATACGTGGTACGATTAATTAATATCTAGGCATATGAGCCAGGTGCAGATTGTACGAGCCAGTTGCTCGATAGCGATCATTATTGGACTGATCCATCTGCGCGACTAGTATCCATAGGTTACAATAATTTACGACAGAATTTAATCCAGAATTTTTATAGAGCTTATTGTGTCGTCTATTATTTGTAGATTGTCTATTATTTGTAGATTTTCTATTATTTCTAGATTGTCTATTATTTTTAGATTGTCTATTATTTGTAGATTGTCTATTATTTGTAGACTGTCTATTATTTTTAGATTGCCTATTATTTTTAGATTGTCTATTATTTCTAGTTTATATATTATTTCTAATTTATGTATTATTTCCAGTTTATGTATTGACTACAATCGTATATACACGCGCCTACTCCATATCCTCATCCATATCGGCATCGATAAACACGAGCTGCGAGTCATTCTGTGCCAGCTGCCAGATCCCCAGCTGCTCGTACTCCTCCACACAATGACGTAGATGATCTTCTGTAAATCCCTTGGCGAGTATCCGAGCACGAACATCGCTCATTCGCAAACTGCTCTGGAAATGGGACCCGTCCCCACTCGCCATATCCCGAACAATCTTGTAGATTTTGGAGTCAGCGGTATGATCGGCTCCGTGCTCGACTTCGCCCTCGTACAATGAAGTCTTGGAGGCCTCCATAAGCCTCAACGCCTCATCAACGTCCTCCACAATAACCTCGTCGGCAAACCGCAGCCGGGCCAGTGCCTGAGCCATACGCACTATGCCGAGCAGAGTACGAGGAGTCGTTTGTGCAAATTGACGATCAGCTGCCTCATCTGCCTTCTGATTCCTCCTCAGCCGGACATAGGCGCCCACACAGTACTCGCTCACTTGCTTGGGAAGCACGGGCCTGTACGTTCTTGCACGGGCAATGTACTGGCGAAAGACTTTGGGCTCGAGCACGGGCGATGCTGTTTCCGGGTGGCAGTTGTTCATGTGCACAAAGGCAATATGCTGAGCCAAGCGCTCATCATCCTGCCTCGAGGGCGTATCAAGCAGGAGAAAGAGCACATCGAACCGGGAGAGCAAGGCAGCAGGCAGATTGATATTCGCTACGGGCGATAAGCGTGGATTGTACCGGCCATAGAGCGGATTAGCTGCTGCCAGAATGGAAGTTCTGGCATTAAGAGTAGTAGTAATCCCTGCCTTGGAGATGGAAATCGTTTGCTGTTCCATTACTTCGTGGATGGCAGTCCGATCCTGATCGTCCATCTTGTCAAACTCGTCAATACAGCAAATGCCATTGTCTGCCAAAACAAGCGATCCGCCCTCCAGGACCATTTCGTCCGTCACTGGATCCCTCATTACTGCCGCAGTAAGGCCGACGCCGGACGAGCCTTTCCCCGTAGTGTAAACGGCACGTGGAGCAATCTTGGAGATGTACTTTAGCAACTGTGATTTGGCTACTCCAGGGTCGCCCATGAGACAGACGTTAATGTCGCCTCTAATCTTCATTCCGTCGCCCATTGTCTTTGTTACTCCTCCCACTAGCAGCAGGAGCAATGCCTTTTTCACATCTTCATGCCCATAAATCTCGGGGGCAATCGACCTTGCCAGCCGGTCGTACTGGTCTCCTCGAGCCTGCAAGTCGGCAATCTGCAGCACCGTCTCCTCCGACACTCCCATCAAGTCGTACTGTTTCTTGATTTGACGAATGTGGTGGGCCTCGAGGTACGTGTCCGTCAACAGGCCCGCCCGGACTGCCTTGAAGCCAGTGTAAGGTGTCGGCAGGAAAATGCCTCCACAGTCAATCAAGTCTCCCGGTGAGACTGATCTGCAAACGGGGCCATAAAAGTGGACTACCAGGCTGCGCGGGATATGGCCCACGGGCACCTGGCTCGTGAGTTCCTGGACCCGTGCCTCTTGAAAGGCTACAAACTTGCTGGCTCGAGTTGAAGGGAACAGAGCGCCTTTAGCGTCGTTGCGCCGGCAACGACGCGAAGGGCACTGGGCCAAAGGCGTAAACTGTTTAGTGCCATGTAGTTCTTGAAAGACTTCAAAGCCACAGCGATCACATGTAAATGTAGCGACTTCAATGCTCGGTTTTACATCGCTCACTCGTGTAACAATGCCGCGAACCCTAATCAAATGGCCTAAATGTGCTCCTTTGACCTGTCGCACTGCAAGGGCCTTGCCGTATCCGCGAGCGGGTATATTGGCGGGTACAAAGTATACGGTGTAGCGACGCAGCAGTACTGGCGGGAACACTGTCTCCCCGTCCGCTGTTTCCACGTCCTCTTCCGGTCCTTCATTCACGGCACGCTGAGCGGCTGCCTGCTGCAGCTGCAGCCTCTGCTGCCGAATCACATCGAGCGGTTCCGTGTCAAAGACAGTATCGTCCGAGGGAGGAGGGATTATAGCGTCGATACAGCGGCAAAAGTGTTCTTGGTACCGCTTTGTGTTTTGCATTATTGCGTCCAGAAGGTCGTGTCGCGGAGACTCATACTGCAGGTTAGTCGCTGATAGTGTAGGCTAAAGACGAATTGTAGAATAATCTGTAAACTATGCCTCGATCACGTTACCTCGTTGAGATCGTTGAGATCAATGTACACTGTGTCTTCTGTACGATTCGCTACATTTTGCTGATGGTTAGCAAAGGTAAGAGAGCCACAGACTTGAGCTCGCAGGCAAGCTTGATCTTACCAGGATCGACATGTATTTCGGATGGCTGTCGTCCACTTGCATATGTGCCTCGAGCTCGAAATCATCGTCAGCGAACGGGTCTGTGTCCGCTCGAGCAGCGCCTGTCTTTTTGTAGTTTTTAAGAAAGTCGGTGATGCGGGCTACACGTGCAAAGTCAGCCCATTGCAATCCTTTTTCCACTGTTGAAAGGAGAGGCAGCTTACCATCCATCTGCTCATAGTCAAGGCCCGGAATACGAGTAACGGGCAGTCTTGCCGTTGTCGCCATTGCGGTTTACAACGCGGCACAAGTCTGCGACAGAGTGTTGCACGTAAACCAGACACGGTTTAGGGAGCGTATTTGCACTGCTCTGCCTTTCGCGTAACGTCGCGTCGCGTAACGTCTTAATTCGCGTTGATAGGGTTTTCCCGTATGCAAAGGGTAGACGAACCAGTAATATCTCCTACGGCGATTACTTTATATCTGTACAAAGTGTCGCAACTGTATCAGTAATTTTCATACGGGTTCACGTGGTTTCACTCTATATGGTTTCCACTATATATGATTTCCACTATATATGATTTCCACTATATACGGTTTCCACTATATACGGTTTCCACGTACTCCTGTAATGTAATTTTTATGCCTTTCTGCCGCTTAATTTTGCTATATCCACGCCGTCCTAATTTCCACTCATTTTCTTATCATGTGAATATGCTCTCGACCCGAAATCTTTGTGTTTATTAAAATGGCGATTTGATTATGAGCGGTAACCGCAGCGACGCCGTGCATCTCGGTTTCACACCGCTCGAGCGCACATGGCAGCGTATGCTCGGGCCCACTCACGAGGAAACTCAAGAATTGATTGGTGAAACGGATCGTAATGACTACGGTACAAGGAGCCCACGGCAAAAGGCGTCGCGCAAGTTTGCGGCCGGCTCAACGAAACTGGGGACTTTTGCCGGATGTTTTGTGCCGACGACTTTGAATGTAGTGTATGCATCCTTGGAAAATTTGGTTTATATTTCTGAAATTATACACATCACTAACAGCTTCTTTACTAGTTCTATTTTGCTGTTTTTACGTTTCACTTTTATCATTGGTCAAACAGGGTTCATCGGTGCCACGGCTATGCTTATTATCTCGTACAGCGTAAACTTGCTATCGACACTTTCTATTAGTGCCATTTGCTCGAATGGAATTGTCCGGAAGGGTGGCGTGTACTACGCCATCTCACGCACGCTCGGACCTGAATTTGGGGGGTCGATAGGGATTATGTTTTACCTTGGCCAGATCCTAAACACCGGTATGAATGTTGCTGGATTTGTCGAGCCTTTGCTCCGAAATTATGGAAAGGTATATGACATTTGTATTTCGAAAGATTCACAAACTGGAGAAACCGGGGAAAGTTTTTAAAATAATGATAATATATGTGGAAGGCTATAGGAGCGGCCATGGGCCGTGTAATGCGATTTAAAATGCTTGATTTTTTTTTTGCCGCCTTTAAACTATGTTTACCTCAAACATATTTTGAAACAAACTTATACTAATAATGATAGACTCTAGGGGAACAGTCTCAGATAATTCCAGACGGATACGTAAGTCTGTTCCTTTTCTCTTTTTTCTAATATTTCTTCTTTTTCTAATAACATATGCCCTGCTAACTCTTTCCAAAGTGGTGGTCGTTCTTGTACAGCACCGTTCTTCTCATGGTGTGCACAATAGTCTCATGTTTTGGAGCCAAAGTCTTTTCGAAGACTTCAAATTTGCTTCTAATTGTGCTCACTGTTTCCTGTCTTTCCATCCCTGCCTCAACACTGTTTGTTCGGGAGTTTGATTTAGGTGATGGACTGCGGTACATTGGCCCTAACTGGAGCACTTTTCGATCAAATTTATGGCTGCATTTACGTGATGGGGCGGCCGGTAGTGAGCGGGGACATGTCACAATTTCCTCAGTATTCGGTGTCTTTTATCCGGCGACAGCAGGGTACTTCGCCGGCTCCTCCATGTCTGGAGACTTGCGAAACCCAAGCAGGTCTATCCCATTGGGCACACTGTACTCTCTACTGACTACCTTTACGCTTTATTTCGTTATAATCGCTAGTGTCTCTGCCAGCATTCCTCGGCAAGTCCTTTACTCTGATGCAGATGCTTTGCAAAATGTAAATGTGGCACCTGTGCTCGTACTCCTCGGAGCTCTTTCGTCCGCCTTGTTTAGTTCTATTATGGGCATTGTTGGAGCAGCAAAGCTCCTGGAGGCGATTGCCAGGGACGATTTAATTCCGATTTTCCGTGTTTTTGCAATGAAATCAGCGCGTACGGGTGAGCCAGTACGCGCTATATTAGTCTCATACTTGATTGTGCAGGTAGCTATCTTTGGAGACATCAATGAGCTGGGTGCCATGATCACAATGACTTTCTTACTAACTTTTGCTATCGTCAACCTGGCCTGTCTTCTTCTCAGGCTCGCTTCCGCTCCAAATTTCCGACCTTCTTTCCACTATTTTTCCTGGACGACTGCCACAGTCGGATTGGCAGTTAGTTTTGCCGCCATGTTCTTTGTGGATGTGCCTTATGCATCTGCAGCAACCTTGATTTCTCTTGTTCTTTTCATTGTAATTCACCATACTTGTGGACCGGAATCGCAAAAATGGGGAGACATCACCCAGTCACTGCTGTACCATCAGCTCCGCAAATATTTGCTGCGATTAGATACACGGAAAGAGCACGTAAAGTACTGGCGACCTCAAGTGCTTTTACTTGTAAATGATCCTGTCCGCTCGCGCAAGACAATTGCCTTTTGCAATGCAATCAAAAAGGGTTCCCTTTACGTACTCGGTGCTGTCGTAGTACATCAGGGCGAATTCGATCAAGTACTAGCCAAAGTGCATCAAAGACACGCAGTATTTCAACAGTCTATCGACATGACTCATATTAAAGCCTTCGTCGATGTTACTGTAGCCCCCTCGTTGGTGTGGGGAGCGCGTAGTCTCCTATTGCAGTCAGGACTCGGTGGCATGCGTCCAAACATTGTTGTAATGGGGTTTTATGATCGGCTTACTAAAGTATCTCCGGACGGCATTTTATTGGATCCGCAATTAATTGAAGATGCAAACACTCGGCCAGATGCTTGTCATTCTCAAAACCCAAATACTAATTCCAGTTCTTCCTCTGCTTCGGACAACTCGTGCCCCAGTTTATGTGACTGGATGCATATTGTGGAGGACACGTTGGCTGGAGCCTTTAATGTGATGATCACTAAAGCCTTCTCTCAGCTGCAGTTACCGGAGGAGGTGACGGATACCCGATGCATCGACCTTTGGCCCATACAAATGTCGTGTGCAAATGATGCAGATGAGAGGGTAACGACGATAAATGCTGATACGTACACGATGATTCTACAGTGTGGGTACATTCTCCACACGGTCCCCGTATGGAGAAGGTATAAGCTACGCGTCTTAATCTTTGTTGAACACGCTAGCCAGATTCAGGAGGAGCAGATGAGGCTGCAAGAGCTTTTAAAAAGGCTGCGAATTAGTGCAGAGACCCATGTAATTGCTCTAGACTGGCCACAAAATGCAATTTACCAGACAATCGTTCGCGGCTCTCCAGTAGCAGAAGCGTACGTGCATTGCATGTTGGGCTCTCACGAGTGGAGCAGGATCAAAGCCAGACAGGATCAGCAAGCTCAGCACCGGCTGAAGAGTGCAAGCAAGCCGGCCCTGACCAGCTGGAATGGTGACCTAGGGCAAAAGGCTCGCCGACGGAGAAGCCTTTCCTCTGTGCCCCCAGTGAGCAGGCCACTGAGCATGCGACTAATGCCTTTTATTCCGGTAGTGGAGGATTCCGATAGTGACGAGGACGAGCGGCTGAGCAGTACACTGAGCTTGGACCATTCCAATGCTTTTGACCAGCTCGGCAATACAGAGGAAAGCATTGACCCTCAACTGCACAGAACTGACGAATTGCAGCAAGACGTACTCGAGACGGAGAGCTTATTGTCCTTCAATTCGCTGCCGCCAAGGGCACAGTACATGATTTTGAACGAAGTAATGAGACGGTATAGTGGCACAGAGGAAACGGCTGTAACGCTGACGACACTGCCGGCACCGCCTCAGCATTGCTGGAGGTCACGAGCACAGAGTGCTGACTGGATTTATAACATGAACATCCTCACACAAAATTTGGGTGCAGTCGCCCTGGTTCACAGTAAATCGTTGACTGTAACGACAAGCTTGTAGTTTGCATTATAACTGCCTTGCATAGTCTCTAATTTGTGAAAGTTTTATCTACCATCCAAATTTTTATTGTTTAATTATATTGTAACTATTGCTTTGACAGCAAATTGGACAGCAAATTGTTGTTAATGGTTTGCTGACGCACACGTGCCATCGCTGGCTGTCGTGTATGTGTTTATTAGCGACGTTTTGTTACAATACCAAAGAAATGCCCACCGACTACAAGTCTACTTGGCAGACAGTTATTGGTCCTCGGTCTAATAACCCAAGTGTAGCCTAAAATAATCCAGAATTGAATTTGCATCTGATTATAGATTAACCCACTACGTTACTTACTGGCGCTTTTGGCGCTATCCTGCCCCGCAATGACGTGATTTACACAAAGCAGTAATATGTCGCTCGCAATAAGGTCTAGAGTACGTCAAAATTACCTATTTACTATGCCGATAATATAAATATATTAACTGGTCCTGTCAAGCGGCAAATTAATCATCTTCATCTTCATCATCACCAGACAATTATGCCTGCTCTTCGATTGGGATCAGACGCGCCAAACTTTACGGCCAAAGCCACTGAGGTCGGCGAGCTAAACTTGTATGATTACGCTGGCAATGACTGGCTGATCTTTTTTTCCCACCCGGCAGACCGTACGCCTGTCTGCACGACTGAGCTGGGTGAGATCTCTCGTTTGGCTGACGAATTCAAACGCCGCAATGTTAAACTGCTGGGATTGAGCGCCAATGGCCTCGAATCTCACAAGGACTGGGTCAAGGACATCAATGAAGTTGCTCACACCGACTTGCATTTTCCCATTGTGGCCGATCCTGAACGCAAAGTCGCTTTACTCTACGACATGATCGATGAGCAAGACGCTACCAATGTGGACGAGAAGGGGATTGCCTTTACTATTCGCTCTGTGTTCTTTATCGATCCAAAGAAGAAGATTCGCACTATTTTGCAGTACCCAGCCAGCACCGGTCGCAATGCAAGCGAAATTTTGCGCGTAATTGACGCTCTACAGACTTCTGACCGCTATGGTGTGACTACGCCGGTTAATTGGCAACCGGGTGATGATGCGATAGTGCCGCCTACCGTATCTGACGATAAGGCAAAGGAGCTGTTTCCCAACTTTCGCTCGGTCAAGCCTTATCTGCGTTTTACCCCGCTGCCAAAGTAGGTAATTCATATACTCTCCTTTGGTGTGGAAAAGCGTAATTCAAAAAGTAGAATATTAAAAATTTAATGAGGATTTTAAAATTGGCCTATTGAGTATCTATCCAAAGGCGGCGAGTAGAATCTTTTTTTTTTTTTTGCTGTAGCGTTGTAATTTGAAAACCTGTCACGTTTCTTTAGATGATAATGATTGATGAAGTAACGCCGATACAGGGTCGAGTCTATAGAACGAGTGACTTTATTGTGAATGCTAAAAGCGCAAAAGACGTCAGATCCGCAAAGCACACGCAATAACGTGAGAAAGTGTATTTGGATCTTCTTTCCAACGAACGTCAGCAAGTGAGACTCCATTGATTGGAAAGAAATATTGTTCGAAATATTATATAATATTATTATTATTGTATGTGCAATAGACTTCTCTATCCCGTCGCGTGTAAATTGTGCCCTACGAGATTACTTGGCAAAATTAACGCAAAACCGGCGAAATCGCAATCGCGTGCTTAGCCAACGCGTTTGCGTCGCCCGAGACTTCGGCGGTGTCTACCAATGAAATTCGTTATGGGCATATGTAAACATAAGCAAATGCCAAACGTCTTTCCTATAGACAAACTGATGGACGGATTGCATTTATAAAATCTTTGCAGCAGGTAATTTGCATTATCAACAGCCAGAATTTCTCCCGCTGCACTGTATTATTTTAGTATGTCAGGTGCGAGCGATATGGGCATATCTCCATCTTTATCACGCTTTTGGTGGGTACCCGAAATCTTGTCTGCGAAGAAATAGGAGACTTATTTAGTGAGCCCTGAATATATGGAGACCTGATATGACCATATTGTGCTTATTCTGTCTTTATTTCGTCGAGTACTTGCTATAGAATGATACTTAAAAAATACGATTGATTATCTTATCCTTGACATTCGTGATTTTTTATCGCGCTGTATCCAAAATTTTTTATATATATATTTCCTCAACAAACACAATCCACTAGAGCAAAAAAAGCCATGAGCGAGACTGAAACGTTTCTCTTTACTTCCGAGTCTGTCGGCGAAGGCCACCCCGACAAGGTACGCGTGCTATACCCTAATTTTTTGATGTGTCTTGCTATTCCACGATCTTTTTCAGCAACTGGTGTTTGCCTTTAGACGCCTATTTTCGCAAAGTCGCTAGTCCAAGCACTTGTCGGAAACTCTTCACAAGCGTCTGAAAATTTGGTCCAACACGGAAATGAAATGAAATCGATTTCAATTCTTTTATTCACAATTTCTTTACTTTTTTACGCGACCATTTGTTTAGCTGTGCCTGTGTTTATTGCCATTATTCTGTATAATTCCGCTATTTTGCTGTTGCCTTTCTACACAAAATGCTCTATATTAATGTTATTTAATATTTATTAATCCTCGTTGGCCACGTATTTTACACGCAATCCGCCACGTCCCTTTTTCCATTATTTTTTACGTCGAATTTATTATAATAAATTTTCTGTCAACTAACGCCCGCAGATCTGTGACCAAGTTTCCGATGCCATTCTCGATGAGTGTCTCCGAACTGATTCCCTGTCAAAAGTGGCGTGCGAGACTGCGGCCAAGACGGGTATGATTATGGTCTTTGGTGAGATCACGACGAAGGCGGAGATAGATTTCCAGCGCGTTATTCGCGACACAATAAAGCATATCGGCTACGACGATTCCAACAAAGGCTTTGACTACAAGACATGCTCCGTGCTTGTAGCTATCGAGAAGCAGTCTCAAGAGATTGCTCAGGGTCTGCATTATGACCGCAAATTGGAAGAGCTTGGTGCCGGTGACCAAGGTATCATGTTCGGCTATGCTACGGACGAGACGGAACAGCTTTTGCCCCTTACAATTGTGCTGGCGCACAAGCTCAACGAGTACATGAGCCGCGGCCGTCGTGATGGAACCCTGCCTTATCTGCTCCCAGACACAAAGACTCAGGTTACGGTTGAGTATAAGAAAGTTAACGGTGCACTTATTCCTCTACGTGTGGACACTGTCGTCATCTCTGCACAGCATGTAGAGCACATCACCAC
Source organism: Novakomyces olei (assembly GCA_016906335.1). Taxonomy (NCBI): domain Eukaryota; kingdom Fungi; phylum Ascomycota; class Novakomycetes; order Novakomycetales; family Novakomycetaceae; genus Novakomyces; species Novakomyces olei. The sequence goes on from JADEYG010000015.1 coordinate 738,960, forward strand.
GGAAGATCTTCGAAACGAGCTGCTGGAGAAAGTTATCAAGAAGGTTATCCCGGCTAATCTACTGGACGAGCGTACAGTCTACCATCTCCAGCCTTCTGGCCGATTTACTATCGGTGGACCGCAAGGCGATGCTGGCCTCACTGGCCGCAAGATCATTGTTGACACTTATGGTGGTCACGCTCCTCATGGCGGTGGAGCTTTCTCTGGAAAGGACTTTAGCAAAGTAGACAGGTCCGGTGCTTATGCTGCCCGCTGGGTCGCCAAGTCGCTGGTTGCCGCTGGTCTGTGTAAGCGTGTGACTGTTCAGTCATCCTATGCCATCGGCGTCCCAGAGCCAGTCTCGCTGTATGTCGACTCGCACGGAACTGGCAAGGTCTCTGATCATGAACTGCTGCAGGTGATTAAGAGAAATTTTGATTTACGCCCAGGTATCATCGTCCGTGAACTCGGACTCGACCGGCCTATTTATGCCCAGACGGCTAGCAATGGGCATTTCACCAATCCGGATTTCCCTTGGGAGAAACCAAAGAAATTGAACTTTTAGACGGGCAAGTGTATGGGTTTGAAAGTTTAGGAGCGGGGATTCTTTGCTGGTTCTAGCGGACTGCTTTTCTATCTGTCCGGTGCATGTTGTTGCGACCCAGACTTTTGGACTCGTGGTCAACTGAGCCAGGGAGCTTCTGCTGAAACCTCTTGTAAATTCTCAAAGCCAAAGACGATCCTCCTGTTTCTTCTCCTTTTTAATTCTTGTTACCAGTCTTCCGTTTACCGTTGCGTGAAACTGGAAGCCCTAGATCTGTTTTAATTTGTTTTATTTATTTTTGTTTGTTGAAACCCATTCTCTGCTTCAATTGTCGCTGTTCAATCATTTACATTGCCGTTCAGGAATGACGGTTATAATAATTGTATTTTGATTATATTTTGTTTATTCCTACTTATCAGACTCGACATTGATTGGCATGAGACCTGGCATTGAATGCAGCTGTGTCTTCAACCGACATTGGCTCATAAATTGTCAGAGGGTATAGAAAATGATGCAATGAGCATCTATAATTTCACGTTATTTTTTTTCCTATTTATTTTATATTGTTTTATTATATATGGCCACGCGTGGGCTATATAGGCCTATTTGACTAATTTTGAGAATTGTTTCTGGGAATTGGTTTATTTACAAATTTGTCGCGCAGGTCACGACAATTCCAAAATTCAAAAGGGGAAAAGTGTCGGCAGACTACGGGGTGGAGGGTAAAGTATACGCTCCCGGCCGTAATGGATGGATCAAGCGCGATTTCACACAGGACAGACCTGGTGCTGTGTGGGCGTGCTGCTTTAGTACTTAGATCGTATGCTTACGCATAGGCAGAATTTCAACATTCACTGTAACAATATCGGCCCTGTCGCACTGTAAAATAATTGTCCACTAGTGACTCTGGTGGACGTGTAACGAACGGGTTTATTGCCCAACCATTACTTGTAATGTTCCTGTAATTTTACGGTAAAGGCGGTTTGTTGTACGCCAAGAATAAGCTATACCAAGAAATAGTTTATCTTAAATTTTCAGAGAAAGTTCTATGCTGGTAACCACCCGGCCCTTACTAGATCATACAGTGCACAGCACTAACCCGATTGGGCTGGCGGCGGTTGACATTCGATTCAATAGTCTCAATCGGGCAAGACGTTGACTAGTGACTGGAAAAGTTCTCCAGTCACGTGTAGCTGGGGTATCCCTTTACATCAGTCATTTGCTTTGCACTAGTCCCTATAGACGGCGCGCGTCTATTTTTAAATACTATTTCAGGAGCGTTCGATGTGACGACTGTTTGCAGCGCTTTTTCTGTCTACACCTCCAGTGATCTCCGCAGATATGTGCCCTAATATATCGCGAATGGTGTTGCCAATATGCATCCGGTGATCGCCAAGTCCAATCGTCAAGTCGCTTTCCCTTTGCGTAAGTCATACTTACATCTCGCGTATATTTCAATAATTCCAATAAGATCTCCCTTACAAATGAAATGTCTCACATCCTGCAGCTATGTAACCGTCAACCGGTACATCAACCCACTCTATGACTTGGTAGAGGCTTGCCATCGTCGCCTCTACCAAGTCATAGGACTCTTGTACAACTATAAATCACGGCGAACCCCACTTGTACCGTTGGTGTGCCATTCCCGTAGTCTTACAGGAACCTATATAAAGCTGCAAAAGACTGTACTTCCAAGAGGCGCAGAGCGAACGCCCATCTCCATCTACTCCTCACTCACCTTCTACTTTAATCGGGCGCGCTATTGCTTGTCGGTCCGATTTCACGGAACTAGTACACGCACACTTTTAGCACTAGATTCCACACTTGTCGTTCGGCTGCTCGCTAAATAGTGAAATAGGTTGAGCTCATCTCTTCCATTACCAACACGTGCTCGGCTATTTTTACTCCGATCAAGGGCTTGGCCATTGACGCAGATTCTTGCTTTCCAACAATCAACGACTTTTACTGCTAGTCTTGTACTTAACTTTTTGGCCACGTCATTGGGCAGTGCTTGGCCGGCAATTTTCCTATTTTTACTGCCTCTATCATTCTCCACCTTTTGACAGTACTGTTTGACAGTTACTGTTCCTTTTCCTTTCCTCCCTATCCTCTACGTTGCAGCTAGCCTACTTGTGCAGCCATGAAGCCGTTCCTGCTTTTGCTGGGAGGAGCCTCCCTCGTCTGTGGAGCAGAGCTGCTACATATCCCGCTTCGGCGTGAAGCCCCCGCTGAACTGACCTTTGCAGATTTGGACCGCGAGGCTGCTTATGTGCAGGCAAAGTACGGAGCCTCCCGCTTCAGCAAGCGTGACAATATCAATGTTCCATTGCTGGATCTCGTTTCGGGCGGACGCGATTTAATGTACCAGGTCCCGTTGCAAATCGGCACTCCTCCGCAAACGTTCTACGTCCAACTGGACACGGGATCTTCCGACATTTGGGTGCCCGATATCGGATGCAGTTCGTGTAATACGTCAACTGCCCTCCTCTTTGACGGCCAATCCTCGTCCACGTACCACACTGACGGCAGTACTGCCCAGCTGACTTATGGTATCGGTGCCGCTCAGGTCACGAATGGAACAGACACGATTTCCCTGGCAAATCTGTCTGTCGAGAACATGGTGTTTGGATCGGCCACGGACGAGTATGACCAGGTGTACCCGGTGGCCCTCGGTATTATGGGCGTCGGGTTCCCTCACAATTCTCGTCTCGGCGGGGCCACTTTTGTTACCCGTGCGTTTGAAGACGGCTTAATTAGTGCGCCCGTCTTTGCACTAAACCTAAACAGCTACGCCACATCCCGCGGGTCCCGTGATTATACGGGCAACGTGATCACTCTGGGCGGGTATGACCCGGCCAGTGTTGATGGCGATCTCGATTTTATCCAAGGCAGCAATCAGGACTTTTACGTTGTGCCCTTCCACGGGTTTTCCGTTGACGGGGACACTGTCGGCTCTGACGAAGCAGTCCCGGCTATCTTGGACTCGGGCACTACTCTGGCTTACGGCCCTGATCGTCAGGTCCTGAGCTTCTACGAGCAGTTCCCACAGGCCAGCGTGGAAGAGGGCTACTACTACTTTCCCTGTGATGACGTACCAGACGTCTCCTTCATCATTAATGGCCGCGCTTACCCGCTGACCGCTCAAGATTTGGTAAACGAAGCCATTGGCTCTGATGGTGTTCGCTACTGCATCGGCTCCATTCAAACCTCGAGCCTGTCCCTTGACTCTTCCGCTCAGGAAGCTTGGCTGCTGGGTGACGTCATTTTGAAGAACGTCATCTCCGTGTTTGATCTGGCCACTAACCGCATTGGCCTCGGCCGCAAGACTAACGGGTCCACCGTCGATGGGGAGTACAGTGTGCTTCCAGACAGAGTGCTGACTGATGCGCTTGGCAGTGGGACCGGAGGACCTGCGACCTATGTGCCCTACTATCCTTCTACTGGATTCGATCTTTCCGGGCTCCCAGACGTTAGCACTGAAGTGATTGCTACCACCGATTTCGACTTTACCGCTGAGACTGTGCTCAGTACGCCCGCTGATATGGTGGCCACTCAAGTCTACTGGAGCGTTATTAGTGGAGTAGCCACGGGCCTCGATGGCTCACTCTTCGTGACTGGGCCTGCGTCTGGGCTTTACCCTACTCTTACGGCCAATCCGGTGGCCGTTACTGCTGCCGCCTCTGGTGCACACTCAGGACGCAGTGGAGGACCCGTTAGTGCTGGCCCTGGACAGTCTGCCGCCAGCTCTGAGAGCGGTTCTGGGTCGGCTAGCTCCGCTAGCGGATCTGCCACTGCCGCTGCTCAAGACTCTGGAGCTTCCATGACAGTAGCTGCCTCTATTTCGTCAGTGGCGGCTTTTGTCGCTGCAGGAATGCTATTTGTCCTGTTTTGAATGGAAGCGAAACTTGCGGGCTGAAATGAAAGCAGTTTGTCCCATTATTAATCCATGTACACAGGACTATGATGCCCTCTGTGCCAGAGACAGAGAGAGCGGAAAAAAAAAAGTGACTTTTTTGATGTATGACAGCATGTTACTACGCTCGTGTCAATAATGTAAAGTTTTCAGTGCAAAACTTGACGGGCAAGAGAGTGGTACTATTTTTATTTTTCCGGTGCTTTGAGAATAGTTGTCGTCGTGGACACATGTATATTAATGTGTATTTTTATCTGTGCAACCGCAACTGCAATTGTAAATATTATTTGTACATCGTTATCGTGCAAAACAATATTTCTTCAGTGTATTAATTTTTTATCGCTTACTATATTCATAATGCGATAAATGTACTTTATCCAACGAGCAAACATTTGATGGAATAACTAGACTTCTTTATTACCAGTGCCAAACATCTGGACGAAACGAGCGAATGCTATAAAGACAAAAGACTATATATAATGCGTTTATACGGGTGACTGGGCGACCGACTAATCAATATTCCAGTCGCAGATAGGTCGTCCTTTTCTTATGTAGCACTTAGTAGCCGGCGAGTCAGGGCAGGTAAGATAAATCCAAGTCGTGCCTACGCACTGAGCCAGCCTTCCGCCAATACAGGTCTCTGTCCCGTGCTGACAAGTCTTTGTGTCAGACGCATTTGAGTCGTCAGAACCAGAATTGCTTTGGGCGTCTGCAGTGGTCGTGGCTTCAGGCGACTTTGAAGACACTAAGCTTGCCGGTACAGTCTGAGAACTTGGCGCTGCTTGTGCAGAGGACCAGTTGGTTTCTGGCGCCTCCGTTGGCTGAGTCGTTTTATTCTGTGGTACTAGTGTAGTAGGGTTAGCGTTATCCTGTGTCGTTTCAGCAGGCTGCGGGACTCCTTGTGAGCAGGTTTGCGTGGACGTTGTAGCAGACGGCTGCGGCGTAGATACCGATGTTTGGCTGGACTGTGACTCATGATCAATTTCCATCGACCGTCTCTTGATAGTTTGTACGAATGAATTTCCATCTGAATCTTTGTTTGCAAAAGCCGAGCTCGCGTCCCAGATGGACACACCACCAAATTTATCATAGGTGGCCTGCAGTGACCGGGACAGATTGCCTATAAAATCTGCCGAAGCGTATCCAAAGGAAGCTGACTGAGCAGATCCAGGCACACCCATAAAGATGCGTACGTCTTTGTTAATGCTGTCTACTTGAGACCATTGTGACCAGTCTACAAAATTGAAATCAGGGCCTTGAGCATTGCAAAAGTTATTGTAAAACTGAATGAAGACAAAGTCAACATAAGAGTTTTCTAATAAGTTTCCCAGCACTCCGTCAGGGAAGGGGCATTGTGGTGCAGCAGATACAAGCACACCTGGGTTAATAGACCGCAATGTGCTTATGAAGTTGATAAATGCTGAAGCTTCTCCTGTTTCGATATCTATATCAAATCCGTCAACGACAGCATCATCAAATGGCCGCTGTGAGCTTGATCCGGTGCCGAAGAAATCATTAAGCATGTGGGCTGCAGTAATTGCCATTGCGTCATCAACAAACCCGAATTCTGCTCCGGAGCCACCAATGGAGAGCAAGACTTTTTTGCCCCTTGACTGACAGGTCTTGATGTCCTGTCCTATTTGGCTGCAGTGTAATATATTTGTATTGGTGAAGTATGTTCCACACTGGTTGGAAAAATTGATCTCTGGCAATAGGTATGGCTCGGTGAGAGCGGTAACGAATGACAAAACTACTATATCAACATCGTCTGTGCAGTATTCCACCAGCCGGCCTTGATCCCCGTTTGAATTTTGTCCCCAGTAGATGGCTACATTGTTGTTGGCTTCCTTGTTGAACGCGAATACTTGGACTGCCAGTAAGGCAATTAACGTAAATAGCCGATTCTGTGTATTAGAAGGAAACAATGCACAAATTTTGAAAGATGGAGATGAAGTCAAACATGAATTATTGTATCTCGCAAAATGGTAAGGATCATTGAAGACTTGATCGATAAAGATCAAGTTTGCCCAAGACAACGAAAATGGACAATACTAATAGAATAAAACGGACATTTGAAATCGTGAGAAAAAAAAAGGCAACACGTACCATTGCAAAAACCGAGCCTATAAAGAGTTGCTCTGCAAACCGTTTTGTACTGTACAGCAGGCCAGTCGACTAGCTTTATATAGGATGGCGTTTGACAGCTGAGCTTTTGCAGATCCCTAAAATGTGAGAGCGGTCCAGGATTATCTTGATATACCCTTAGCTTTATTCATAGACATGACTCAAAATTAGTCAAAACCTTGTGTGCAACGGCCATTTGAACTGCCTAATACCAGCCCTAGAGTCCTTATCCAGACAGTCCCTTTCCGGTACAGATGGCTAGCAAGACTTTTAAGCGAATAATTAGTTTACTCGCCCAAAAAGGAAACAGCCCATGCAAGCTAAGTGTCTCATTATACCATAAATGATAGGTGAAGCTGTCTCTAAGTAATTATTTTAATTATTTTAAACGGTAAAACTATAAGCTTCCGATACTCGCCACATTCGGAAATATGCTTGAGCTAAATTCAGATAGTGAAGGCAGGACAGGCCGAATGTGATTATAATATTAACACTCTATTGCGAAGCGCACTCTTCCCAAGTCTGCACTGTGTAGCAGCAGTCTTAAGTTTATCGAGAAGCGAAAACAATCACAGTACATAAATGGTCAGCAAACATTCGTATATAACCAAGATAGAGTATAAAGAAATATGAATAATGTGTTCAGAACAGACTCGAACCTTGTGAAAGTTTTTAACAAAGCCAAACCGTTGGCGCAGGGCTTGTCACCACTTTTTGGTACTGTATATGTTAGGCTATAATAATGTTCATTAAACGACACCATTCGACGCTAATGGCTCTTAAATTTTGGGTCCAATGCAAAAGCCATTGTGGTGCCGGTACAGGGTGCCGGCATCGGTAGCGCAAAACGTCCAATCGCTCTCCGGCGAAGTTCATAGCACAAAGCGCCACGGTGCCAAGGGCGCCATCGCGCAAGAGATCATTGCTCTTTATACGTAAAACTTTGGTGTTGTAAAGGTAATGGAGATAGCGGTATAATACAATATTTATAAGAAGAAAACATAGTTAACTATAATAAAAAGACACGGTTGGCACGGCGATAGACTCTTTATCAATATTTATATTCTGAACGGCAAACATTATTCATAATCTAGCCGAGTAGCTTGACCACTTTGCCGATGCCAATAGTAAGGTTTTGGTCACGCAGTGTAAACCGGCCAAGCTGTGCGTAGTCGGCAAAGCGCTCGATACAAATTGGTTTGGATGACTCGAGTCGGGCCACGATCTTCATTCCTTTGATGGCAAATTTTGGAGCTTGCTTACTCTTGCGGTTCCGTTTATCTAGCTTGTGCAGTAACGCACCCACTCGGACTTCCTGGACCGCCGTGTGTACATACATGACGCAGCTGAAGCCGGCGGTCAACAGCGACTGCAAATCAATTAAAGCAATTTGTGCCTCAAAGGAGGAAACACAGTGAACCGGGTCGGAAATAGACGACAAAACAAAGCCGGGTAATACATCCTGAAGTAAGTGATCTGTCCAATTTGGCATCAAAGCACGAATAACTTTTACGCAAAACAAAGGCAAAAGGTATAATAGTAAGGAATTTCTCAAAACACATGGCTAATTGGTTGAACATTAAACTCGTTCGTTGCTTACATCTTCTTCAATGCCCTTCACTTTAAGCCTGATTTGTTCGCCACAGACGGCGAGCTCCACTTCATCGTCCGTCTCATTAAAGATTGTCAGTACTTCCAACTCGCGCTTTTCCGGCATCATTACGACCTTTCCACGTTTCCGAACGTGCCCACTCTCAATCTTGCCCTCAATAATAATTCCCAAATCCTTAAACTTTGCCGATATGGGCATCATAAAAGATGCATTGACTTTACGCTCCAAAGTCTCCATGCCATCCAGGTATTCCAACAGCGAAGGCCCTTCCCACCACGAACAAACCTTTGGATCAAGACGATCTCGCAAATTGGCTCCTGTGTAAGCAGACACTGGAATGAAAAAAATGTCAGTCTTGGGATTGTAGCCGGCCTCCTTCTTCAAAAATTGAGCCAATTTGGTCGTACACTCGGTAAACCTTTCTTGGGACCATTGCACTGTTGGATCGTCCATCTTGTTAATAGCAACAATAAGCCTATTAACACCTTGGGTACGAGCGAGCAACGCATGCTCCCGAGTTTGACCTCCACGCTCAAAACCCGTCTCGTACTCGCCCTTACGAGCCGATATAACTAGAACGCCGACATCGGCCTGTGCGGCACCAGAAATCATGTTAGATACGTAACCCTTGTGACCAGGCGCGTCCAAGATAGAGTACCGACGCTTTTCCGTCTCAAAGTACGCGCGGCCAACCTCGACGGTCTTACCTTCAGATCGCTCTTCCTTTGTGGAATCCAGAGCCCAACTCAAGTACCAACTCTCTGTTCCGTTATCTTTGGCGTCCTTTTGATACTTTTCCAGTGTACGCTTGTCCACCATGCCCGTCAATACCAGTAAATTACCACCCAGCGTGGATTTTCCCGCATCCACGTGTCCAATAAACACAATGTTTACGTGTTCTTTGCCATACAATTCTTGTACTACTTCACGATCAACTTTTTCCTGTTCCTTCTGTACCGCATCTGCCTCACGACGCTTCGCCAAAGTGCTTTCTTTGGGAGCACTTTCTTTGACCGCGCTCTCCTTGACTGCATTATCCTTGGCAGGAGCTTCCTTCTCAGCCTTTACTTCACCATTTTGTACCTGTACAGGCTGTGCAGAAGAAGCAGTAGCTCGCGACTGAGCCTGAGCCTGAGTCTGAGCCTGAGGCTGTGCTAGCTGTGCTTGCTGTGCTTCGGGTGGGGCCACTTCTGCTGGTTTGAATGAAGGAGCAGCCGCAGAGAAACTAAAAGCTGGAGCGTTTGCGTTCAGACTCAGTTTACTAGTTTGCTGAGGTAAAGTGCACGCATCTGCACTTTGCTCCCAATCGTCCGCAGGCGCATCTTGGCTCGACATTGTGCTAATGGCGCTCGGAGAACGTAGAGCCCAAATCGGCCGTCGATTGATTATCGAAATTTTTTTAATTTTGACGAGAAGCGATAGTAGGATACCCGTACGTAAAAATGCAAGTACGATTGTCGAGACATTCCCTATATTTGAACGAAATAAATAAATGTATGGATAAAGTATGGATAAAGTGTGGATAAAGTATGGATAAAGTATGGGTAAAGTATGGATAAAGTATGGGTAAAGTATGGATAAAGTATGGATAATATATGGATAAAGTATGGATAATATATGGATATAGTATGGATAATATATGGATAATGTATGGATAACGTTGGATAACGTTGAATAACGCTGGATAGTGTGTACGAGGTTACCCCAGGACTAGATTTGTTATTGTCAAGCGCAAGAATACGTTGCTTCGCGTTGAAGGTGGGCGTAGCTCGTAAGCCAGAAGCTTTTCCATCTCAATCGAAACTGGAAAAGAATGTTGAGTGGTGTACATGTTGAGTGGTGTACGGTAGCGGGCTCACAGCAATCACAGTAGAGCGTATCTGGACAATACCAACAAAATTTGTAACAATAAAGGCACAGAACGTCACATTTAACAACTTGCAGGTCAAAGGCAATACAGGTGTGTTGGAGCGGTGGCGATACTTGACCCCAGTCGCAAACTAGCGGATTACTATTTTCACAGTTTCTATTTAAACCCTTTAACAAAACTCAAGGATTGGTGGTACGGCGCAAAACACAATGCCAAACACAACGGCTGACTCGTAATGGACGAGCTATTATCACGGTTTGGCACGCAGGCGGCCACGATAGCCACTACTTTTGCTTTGCGTAGCAGTTTAAATTTGGCTGGGACTTTTGCAGTACGGCAAGTCTCTCGTTTCATACAGGATGCCGCGTCTCACCAGGATCAGGCACAGTTACAGCGATTAAAAAGCCGACTCGATCAAAAAATCCGTATTATTACTCCCGCCATTGATCTGATAGAGATCATTGCCGCCCGTGGTAATACTAGCCTTGACAACACGGTACAGCTGACCAGCGCGCTTCGCAGTGATATCGATGGATTCGCTCGACGTGTTGCAGATACAACCGATCTGCTGGAGGCAACGTCCACTAACAAAGGCTCCAGCGCCGGAGCCAGGTCTACGCGTGATATGAAGCATGCAGCACAGCGCGTTTTATCAGAAATGGAGGAGCTTTTACGGAGGATAGAAGATGCTGTCCCTCTGATCTCTTTAGCCCTCACTACTTCGGGCGTCAGCCTTTCTTCATCTCTTCCAGACAACGTTTCGCCGTCTCGGCTGCTACAGGCTTCTGCTTGCTTGCAAGATGGTGACCTACATTTCATGTCAAAGCAACAACAAGGAAGAAAAGAATCCGCTATTGGGCCCATCTTTTACTTTACAATGTACGTAATCTTCTCTGCTAGCTCGCGTATCAACAACCCTGCGAGTAATACGGCGACCGACGTGTCATGGAAGGAGGAGTACCCAAAGTGTCGGGTGCGAGTTGTAAGGGTACCAGGCTCTCACGCTTCCCATTCTCTTCTCGGCCGTGAACCGTACGAGTACATGATTGAGATTGCTGAAGACTTGGATGACGGAAGGTATCACGAGGAAGATGACGAAGAACAAGACGGCATCACTAGGCGTGCTACGAAAAAGGAAAAAGAAAAAGCCTTTGGTCATGGCAGAATAGGGCATATACGACACTTTTCTGCTCGAATAGTCAAAAAAATATTTTTCTCTGCCTCAGGGAGGCTATTAAATATTGAGGAAGCAAAGACACCAGTCTTGGTACTAAAGCTACAACATCCAACTCAAGCCGATCAGTCGAATCAAGTGGAAGAGGAGGCAGAAGATGAGGATACGAGCGAGGTAGAATGGATCGCCTTTGAGCTTTATTCTCAGCCGGCTTCAAGCCCCGGTGCGTCCGATGACGAAGGCGAAAGCCTGTCGATAGCAGAGTCCTCTAAATCAGATGGCGACTCGGCTGATGACTCGGACGAGTCCCAGCCGCTTGAGGGAATAATTGGCGGCAAGAAAGGACAATATAAAGAAGGAGGCGCATCTTCAACCAAAGGCGAAGACCTGACCAGAGCAATGGACAGCTTGAGCCTGGCTCGAGAATCATTCACATCTATGACCAAAGGCTCACGTGACGTGTCGCTTAGTCTTTTCGAGTACGTGATTCGGCTGTGTGCCTGCCAAATGTCGGTCCAAGCTTCTGTGCTTGAAATTCCAGATGAGCAAATTAATCTGTTTCTTCGGGATGAGAACGAGTTTGCTAAAACTATCGCCTCTGAGCCTGAGCTGCTACAAACAAGCCGTACAAGTTCTGCGCCGACAGCACGGTTACGGCCCCGTAACCGGAATTCCAACAGCAATTTGTCGTTTGATTATGGAACGCCTGTCAATTCCGGTAGACTGGCGAGCTCACCACTAGGCCGCTACTCTTCTTGAATTAGAGAAAAACAAGTATAGGATGACTGTATTTCAATTTATACATGTTTACAGTTGGCGATAAGGGATAAAGGAGGCGTATGGGGGAATTGATATCTGCTATTCGCTGGTATCTCCTTTACCGCACTAAACGTTTGCCCTGTAAGAGCCCTGTGAGGAGCCCTGTGAGGTTGATCCGATGTTTCAACTGCCCAAGGGCAATACTTTGCAGACAGTGACACGCGAGCGCACCACCGTTAATTTACGCCAATTATTAATAATGATTATTTGAACATGAGCCCTAAGCGTACCGCTGTGGTCTGGTTTCATAGTCGGTATAGAAAATTGCTATACGGCAAGTGCAATACTGTAAACAAGAAGTGATCCGATATAGTCGGTTTCGCAAAACTCTCTACCTTGTCTCGACGACGATTGTTTACTGTATGCGCACCATTTAAATAGCGCAGTATAATACGCGTCATACTGATTACCTTGCTCATAGAATTTGGTCATAAAACATGCTCATAAAACTTGGTCATTAAGCTTACTCATAAGCGTACTCACCAAGTTCACTAACCAAACTACTATACTCATTAAAGTTACTGTTAGAGTTTTATATTGTGCCAAGTTCTCAAGGTAGAACAATTGAATACGCAACGAACAACAGCATCAGCTGAATCCCCCAAGAGTATTGAGATATATATAACGTGTTTTAAAGAGAGATTCGGTAAACTAAGGTCAAACAAATGCCACACACGTTAGATGTATCTGAATTTGGAAAAGGTAAACGACAGTGTATGAGGGATAGTAGATTCATATTTCAACAATGCTCACTAAGCTTACTCTAAGCTTAGAGTAAGCTTACTGTAGGCCAAAATACCGAATATATCCCGTCGTAAACTAAACACTTGCTCGTGGAGTTAAGTAATTTCTCGTGCCGGAGCAGGCAGTGACCCGTGCACATTACCAAAATAGAAAATAGTAATAAAAAGGGATAAAATTTTACGTTTACAATTACACAGTTTGACGCGTGTCGTCGCGTTATATTATAATTAATAAAATTTACAATTAATATTACAATTAACTTTACAATTAATTTTACAATAAAATTTACAATAAAATTTACAATAAATCGTACAATTATATCAGCGTAATACCATTAGGTCATCTAAGCCCTGCCAAGCCTACATTCGTATTGCCGAATGCATTACCTCATGCACGGCAGAGTCCTCCCTGGACCTTGTCTCACAGCCCACAATGCCGCAGTGGACAATGGTTCTGTGGGCGGCAATTGTGGTAGCGGCTGTTTTGCAGCACACTGTACTAGCTGACTCCCAGCCGAAACTGCCCCTCGTGCGGAGGGGATCGTCTCCGCTGGACGCGGACGCGATCGTGCACGAACGCGTCCGTGTGCAGGCAAAGCATGATATACACAGCGGCCACCGCCGTCGGCAGCAGACGGTTCCCTTGGAGGACCAAGTATCGCCGGGCGTGTTCCCCGTGGACACTCTGTACTCGGCCGCAGTAGAGATCGGCACTCCGCCGCAAACGTTCTACGTCCAACTGGACACGGGCTCTTCCGACCTTTGGGTGCCCAACACAGACTGCCGATCGTGCAATACCTCTGGTGCTGCACTGTTTGAGGGCAATGCCTCTGCCACGTTCCACAGCGACAGCTCTAGAGCGCAATTGGTCTATGGACTCGGTGCAGTAGACGCAGAGAGCGTCGCTGACACAGTGCGCTTTGGGAATATCAGCGTTGAGCAGATGGCTTTTGGCTCTGTCGCGGATCAGTACGAGCTCTCTTTTCCCAGCGCTCTCGGCGTGTTTGGTATCGGGTTCCCTCTAAACTCTCGGCTGTCGCGTGACACGTTTATCTCTCGTGCTTACGCTCAGGGATCTATTCCGGCTCTGCAGTTTTCTCTAAACCTCCGCAGGTTTGCTGGCAGGAGTGATAGTGGTAGTGGCAGTGACAATGACAATGACAATAACAATGACGAAACCTCTGGAGCAGGGGCAATTACACTGGGCGGGTACGATACAGAGGCTATTGCGGGCGAGATGCAGTGGATAGACGGGCTGAGCCGGTCCTTCTACGCTGTCCCCCTGCAGGGCGTCAGTGTAGGCAGCGGAGCGGCCGCTGCCTCTGGCAGTTTTGCCTCTCCAGCGATCCTGGACTCCGGCACTACCCTGGGCTATGGCCCCAGGGCTCAAGTAGCGGCAGTTTATGCGCTCTTTGACGATGCTCGGTGGGCAGATGACATTGACCTCTACTACTTTGCCTGTGACCGAGTGGCCAATCTCTCGTTTGTCATTGACGGGCAGTCGTACGCCATCGACGCTTCCGATCTCGTACAGGGAACACTGTTCCGCGACGGGCAGCAGTGGTGTATCGGGTCTCTGCAGCCGGGATCGCTGCAGCTGGAAACGGGCCAGCAGGCTTGGCTGCTGGGCGATACTTTCCTCAAGAACGTTGTCTCTGTCTACGACCTGCAGCGGAACCGGGTTGGGTTGGCTGCGCATAGTAACGCGAGCACTGAGGGCGAGTTTACTGTGCTGCCAGAGTCTCTGCTGGCCACTGCCGTGCCTGGCTCAGGCACCGGTGGACCTGCAACTTATGTGCCCTACAGCGAACCACCGAGAACTGTGCTCGTCACTGACGGCAGCCAGATTGCTACTGCTGCCGGACCTGATCACGTTTCCTGGACTACTTATACCGGCAGCGTTAGACCAGTGTCTACTGCCTCTGTAACTGTGCCGGGGATTTTTGTCTCACAGACTGCCACACCTGCCACTGCCTCCCATTCGTCATCTGATTCGTCATCTGATTCATCATCTGACTCGCGTTCAGAGTCTCGCTCTGTACCGTCTGCTGTTACGTCTCAAAGTTCTTTTACGTCTCAGCCTTCTTCATCGACAGAGTCCACCACGGCTCTAAGCTCTATGGCGGACACGACTTCTTCCATGGCCGCGTCTGGTTCTGCAGTTACAAGTACGGACGCAGACAGTGGCAGTGTGCACCGCTCATGGTCGGGGCTGGCGGGTTTTATAGCCATTCTGTCTGTTTTGGCTGCATAGGGAGCGTTTGTTTTTCCTCACATTTTTACCCTTCAGACTGGTCTGAAGGCGCGTGCATGTGGTATCAAAAAGTAGAGATTGAGGTGTCTAAATTTTATATGAATAAAGCTGGATTTTGAATTAGTAATGCTCAGAAAGCGACAACGTATTTTGCATTCTAGTCACGTTGAAGTGTAGATTGCTATACAGTAAACGTCAATATCAGCCATACTTGGTCCTGTATGTGCATGTATAATCAAACACATTCATCGTGACACAAGTCGGTACATCAAACTGCCCACCGCGATGCGCTCAGCTATTTACATAAAAAATAAGAGTAAAACAGCGATATCAGTCCCGCTTGTTCGCCTCCAGAGCTGCTTTCATATCGGCAATGGCTCCCTGAGGGTAGTAGTCGTCATTAAGCGCAGTACTGCCGCCCCATACTGTAGTATTACGAGGATTCAGTAGCAAAGCGCCTCGCTTAACTTGAACCTGAGAAACTAGAAGCTTACTTCCCAGCGGCATCGACGAGCGAATACCCGCAACTTGCTCGTCAGTGTAAGCATAAACAACCGAACCTGCCGCGTCCTGAAGTGTAAGTCGAAAAGGACCTTTTCCCGAAGTATCAATCGCGTTCTTTTCCTCATCGTCTTTTGGCGTAACAATTTTCGTGCCCATAGAGTCCTGTAGATTTTCCAATTGATGAAACAGGCTAACGCCCGTATCGCGCACGTGGACGACTTGCAAACATATTGGGCCTTTCAAAGTTTCCGACACATAATCCTCAATATCGCGAGGCAAAACGTTGGTTTGAGAGTCAATGGCCGCCGTTATTTCAGAATTGAGTATGTATGCTTTTGCTAGTGCTGCCACCGCTGCCGCGTCACCGCCAGCAGCGGAAATCTGTGCTGATATTTTGGCCGCAAATTCCGGTCGTAATGATACTCCAAGGATCTCTTTGACTAGCGCAGACATGAGCGTCCATTCATTCGCTCATTGAATTGGGCAGTTGATAAGAATATTATAATAAATAATTAAATAAACAAATAATTAAATAAATAAATAAATAAATAAATAAATAAATAAACACATAAAGGCCTCACGTAAACACCTCACCAAGTACGAACCTTAGTCTTTCAACATACCTCCAACAACAAAGTCTAAATCAATTTGCCGTTACCCAAGTCAATTTGCATACAATATTTGGGCCTAATTTCATGATGAGGCCTTTGCATATGGCAGAAGCCCATCGGACCCCCGTCAGACGTTCGATGGGAACCAATGGCTTCACGACTCCCGTACAAAGGCAAATGTCGTCGGTTCAGCGAAGAGGCTCTTTAGCCGCCTCTCCTTTATCGCCGTCTTCCGTACTTGATGGCGATTTTGCCGCGGTTGGCGATAAGGTAAGAACCCGATCTGGCCAATGCGGTATTGTTCGGTTTGTTGGGGTTGTGAAAGGCCGACGAGGCACTTTTTGCGGTATCGAGCTCATTGACGAGTGCCGAGGCCGAGGAAAGAACGACGGCTCCGTGGACGGAACTGTATATTTCCGAGTCGCAGCTCCGCTTTCTGGCCTGTTTGTTCCACAGGGATCTGTACATATTCTGGAGCGAGATACTGCACCAGCAGCACTGACCAACAAAATGGCCGCTCCTTCTTTGAAACAAACACCGCCTCTAACCAGAGGATCGACTGCTTCTAGCTCAGAGCATGAGGAAGCCGTGGGAGACAAAGAAGATTTGTACACTCAGCTGCAAGAGGCACAGGCTGCCTTGCAGAGTGCAGTTCACGATAGGGACACGTCTCTAGAGGAAGTATCGACTATGCTGGAAGAACTGCAGAGCCAGATTCGTCTACTGGAGAGCTCAACAGAGGCCTTGGAGGCAGATAAGGCTGATTTAATGGACAGGGTACGTGACAGGGAAGAGAAATTAAACTCTATGCGGCAGGAGAGACACGCCAAGAGTGACGAATTTCAATCGGCCTTACGATCGCTTGAGCAGTCCGCCGAGGAAACTGCGCGTGTCTATGAGAGCAAGCTGGCCGCTGCTCTCAATGAGCTGGCTCAAGTGCGCCAGGAAAGAGATCAGGCTAAACGGGACAAGGATCAGATTACAAAGGAAAAGGATCAGTTAAAGAAAGAAAGAGATCAATTGCGGGAAGACTTGGAGCAAAGCAAAGTTCGTCAAGGCCAGTCGATGAACGAGCCTGATCAGCGTATGCGGGAAATGCAAATTATGCACAAGGAACTTGATGAAGCACTGCAAGTGGCACAAGAGTCGCTTGATACGGTAGAAAGGCATAAACTAGAACTAGAACAAGAAAACCGACAGCTTGTCGATGCGGCCGAGGAACAAAGGCAGCAAGTGAGAGAACTGGAAGCGAAGCTAGAAATGAATGGCTCAGGAAATGCATCCAGAAAAGCCATGCTTGAAGTGAACGGAGTTGATGCACATGAAATAGCACGACTTCGTCAGGAGAATAAGCAATTGCAGCAGCGCCTGCAGGCGATCAGTAAAGAGAAAATTGCAAATAACGATGCGAAATCTGATCAGAGTACAGATCAAAGACCAAATTTTGACTCCAATCATGCACTCGATCAAAAATCAAATACAAGAGCAATTACTGGAGAGCGAGAGCAATGGTGCGAAATGTGCAATACTTCAGAGCACGATATTCTTAATTGCGAAGTAGTCTTTGGCTCTCAAGCTGCTCAAGCTGGTGAGAATAATCCTGCAGTGGAGCCCGTGAGACCTTATGACAGGTTCTAATCACATCGTTCTTATTGTTTATTTCTGGCTGATTTATTCGCACATTTTCTGAACATATTCTTTAAATATTATGTATTTACGTGTGTGTGTTTTTTTTTGCCATTCTGCTATCAGCGTCTCTTCTTATAGCTATTTACGTTCTTTGAACGCATTTCTAGTGTTTTACAGAATAGCGTTTAGGCGCACTTTATATTCATTTTGGTTGGTTTAAATTACGGGAATTTTGAAGACTACAAACTATAGGACTCTCGAGTAGATCAACTCGTGTGTGGCACATTGTAGGCAGTAAAACGATATAACTAAAGCAAACAGTAACTCCAAAACACTAAAACACCAACGACCCGATTTAAACCGAGCAGATTCAGACGGAGAACGACAATTCACCGTCTTCCACTACATATTTCCATTTACTTTTGTTTTGGTTTCGGTTTTGCTGTAGAAAGATACCAAAGCCCTCACAGTTCCCACTCCATTCGCTCCCTCTAGCACGGTTGAAGCGCAACCAGATCAAAATGAACAGGCTTGCACTGGCCGCCAATCGACTGATCGTACAGATTGTCAAATGTTCCAGAATTACAGCTCCAGAAAACAGTTGAGCCACCGAGACTAAGGGTGGCATTAGAGCAGGCACCGAACCCTCCAGTAATAATCCCGCCAGCCTGAATAGGTCCATCAAATTGGAACTGGCGGTTATCGGCAATGTACCCGTACCGATTCAAGCTGTCTTGCAGAATCCCATTGTTCAAAGTCATCTTTAAAGTCTTGCCCGGGACTTCACAGACAATCGGCAAAGAAGCTCCTGTCATTGCCCGGCGTTGCAAAAGGGCACGACGGGCATACACTGGCTCTCGCGGCACAAGTTCACGCCTGACCAGTCTCAGCTTGCCATCGTACTGCTCTACCGTAAGAGTAGTATTGGCATCGTCCGGCTCTACAGTAGGGGTAGTATCGGCATCGTCCGGTTCTGCAAAAGTGCTGGAACCGGGTGACGGTGTATGAACAGCAATTCCAAAATTGCCCACAAAATCACCAGAACACCCTGGCACCCAGCCAGCCGCTGGCAATGCTCCAGGCTGAGGCAGACTCTGGGCCGGCACTGGAGCTGGCGGCGGAGGCTCGCTGGCATCGGTCGCAGGAGCCGGTTGCGTCTCTGTAGCCTCTTCAGCTTTTACCACATTGGCCGCTAGAGCAGCGAGAAGCAGCAGTACGATGCGAGGCAGTTTTGTAGCCCTCATTTGTGTATATTGATGACAATTGAGACGCTGCTGCTTTGTTAAAGCTCAATTGCAGTCTGTCAAAAGATTGCAAGCAAAATCGATTAGTGTCAGTGCTCTCTGTCGTGTCGTCCAAGCACCTTGTAGAGGCACTTTGCAGAGACGGCTTTTGTCCATTCTAACGCGTGCTTAAATACTATAGTTTAAAGCGCCGTAGCCGCGTGCCGTGAATCTGCTCTAAAAGGGCGGCGACATGTGACACGCCGCTTAAATTTGAGTGCCTTGCTCAAATTACCGCTTCATTTCGTTCTCTTGTCCAGGCGCGTTATTTCCCTAAACGGTAATTTTGATCAAGTTTGCTCAGCATTGGATTTCGTGTTTGCAGTATAGCGCTGCTGCTTATCGGTTCCATACATTAATTAGGCTATTATAATAAATTAATTTAAATGACACCTAATAATCAGGGCTTCAGCGACGAGCGGCTCATCCATAGGAGAGGCGGCGGCTGACGACTAATGTATGATCAAGTCGAGTTTAATGGAAACATTGCGCTCGAAAATCAGCGATTATTAAAAACAGAGTTTCGATCTTTGACGGAACAATTACGAAGAGATCTAAAGAGCACGTAAGTAGCTTTGTATCTTGTCCCTTTTCCTCGACCGACTCTATTGCTTTACGATGGCAGGTAAACCTGCCGGCTAGATTGCACGTTGCCTTTGCAAATATACCCTTTCAAAACTCAAACTGAACAAAAAATCCATGATCGTCTAATATTCCAGGCGCAATCGGTTACACAGTATCGCACATGACCAAGAGTTTGTTGCAAAAGTACAGGGAGAATTAGGTCTTCCTATTGTCGGTGCGTTTGCCTGTTAGTACCAGCGTCAAGACGTGACTAAATTAAGACGTGAACAATTGCACGCAGTTTTACATTGAATGGATTCAGTGAAGGTTTGATGCTACAGTCGTTGCATTAAATACAGCATGGTCCTTTTGTTCTTTTATTTCAAGTGTGAAATATTTCACTGCAAGCGTCTTTTCTGCAGCGCTCGAGTTTTATCACTTTAATCTAACTGACGCGTGTTTAGCAAATGAACGGTGTGGTCGGTATGTTGAAAGCGAAATGCTCTTCTTACTCGCAGATGGTATTGCAGCACAGACACGGAAAGATGCTACTTCAAGTCGACCGATGGCCATACCCACTCTTGGAGGTTTAGCTTGCGTCGAATAAATTTACAATTGCTGAATACCATTATAAAAAACAATGGGTAGGCCAAAAAAAACTTGTAAAATCAAAGAGCAAAGAGAATAATGTAAAGTAAATCAAGCTAATTGCTGTCTAGCGTAATCATCGTTGACTCAACGAGAAGAGGCAAAACTTTTCCCGACGCTTTATCAAAGACAATTCCAATATGGATCACAGTGATAAACAAAGCCGTCTTTGGAACTGGCGAGCTGCGTACAGCCGGCACTGTTCCTGAAATGGAACACGAATGGATCGCACAGCTGATCGACGGGTTTGTGGCGGATTTCGTAAAGTGTGGAGTGGATATAGAGGCGCTTCGTCATGATTTAAAGCGACCTCTCGCACCTTTTTGGATCTCTCCAAGCGAGGAACCCATTAATATCGAGTCTATAGAGAGCTTGACAATTAAGGATTCGGCTTTAGACATTCAGTACTCTGAAACTCAAAAACTTGGCACTCATATCGACACTGGCTGTGAAGAAAACGCGAGACACCGCTCAGAATCCATCAACCACTACCCAGTCTGGCTTGTTACGGCATCGCGCGCGGTTAACGAAGGGTATGAACGGACAAAAGGTTATGTTTACGTACAAGGTGCAGCGGACGACGAGGAAGAATGGGCCATTAACGGCAAAAGTATATTGACTAGTGACATACTTAATGCTCATCGAGACATATTGCTTGCATGCAAAGATGATAGCGAGCTTTGGTCGTGCGTTGAAAAGTTCGAGCCACAAGCTGGTCCGGAAGCCAAACTAATTCGAATCATACCGGGTATTCCTTTGTTTCTTGCTACAGACGAACTATCCGCGGATCCGAAAGCAATTGTGATAAAAATTGGTCAGGAAACAGTCGTACGTAAAGAACGAATTTATAATATCAACGCGCATAAACTATCACGGGCAGCGCAGAGGGAATGGATCCTACGAATGACAACCGATCCCATTTTTGCCGCTGCTATTGAAGGAGCCGGCATAATCGTTATAGACACAGACCCACGATTCAGTATGGGAGCGGCTTTGCTTTTAGCACTCATGCTCAAATTTGTTGATGATGAAAAGCACCCTTGTGACCAAAAAATGCAGGAGAAAGCGCTGCAAAATTGTTCAAAACAGCAGATCAGAACGCGTTTAGTATGGATCGTGATGGCGGCGCCTTTTGTGAATCCGCTGCGGGCGACTTTGAACACTGTAAACCAGGCGTTGATAAGTAGTCGGTATACCTGAGCTCGTTGTGTAGCATTAGCTGTCATGCCTATTTTATGCTCAACACTTTTTATAGAAATCCTGAGCAACGGGACAAGAACCGTCGGAGAATGCTGACAAGGTCAGAATATAAGCTTTAGCGACTCTAAATGCTAATGGCTGGCCACTAATTTTTTTGTTAAAATATGACCAACAAGATATTGACGAGGCAAGATCTATCGCTTGAGAACGGCACATAGATATAAAACATTAATAATATTAAACCCCATAATCCTGTATCATTATAATCTATTAGAAAGCAATACTTTCGCCGCAGCCGCATTCTGATTTGACGTTGGGGTTCTCAAACACAAACCGCGACTGTAAATCATCTTGTACGTAGTCCATACGGGACCCAATAATCTGGAGCAGAGCTTTGCTGTCGACAATAACGGTTGCCCCTAGAACCATTAATATAAAAACAAAAATAAAAATAAAAATAAATCACAGCAAAAAGCATTACCATCCTGCGAAACGACCTCGTCAAACTTATTTGGCCCGTTGACATACTCGAGGCTGTAGGCGTGCCCTGCACAGCCCTTGGTTTTCACACCAATACGGATCATTTTATCGTCGTTCGTCATTAACTGTCGCAGGTGATGAACCGCGCGATCGGTCAAAGTTATCACTGCCTTCGCCGGCCTTCGCGAAGGCCGTCGCTCAAGCTCTGGCGCAGGTGTGGCAGACTCGACTGGCGGCTGTTTGCGATGGGGCGCTACTTCGTCCATTCGTCCCGTTCGCCGAAGAGTCTGTAGACTCTCGGTGCTGACGAACCGGTTCCTTGAGCCAAATTTGAAGTTGGCTCTGAGGTTGGGGGTTGCGTGGGAAAGGATCCCGCGGCGGGAGGCGGCTGCACGGCAGCTCGTGCATAGCTGAGCCCGTGCATATAATCCGATCATTGCCATTTGTGAGTCGGTTTAGCTGCTGAGATTTGTTTGCGCAATGACATATGTATAGCAAATATAGTATATACGGGGAAAGTAATGTGATTTTTATACCTCTATCTTCCAGCTACTCGCCGGGCCAATCACGAGCCTTGGAATTTACCAGACCGGCTCGAGCGTCGCCGTACTCTTTAGAAAGACGTAATAAGCTTAATTGGCAAGTAATGGAAAGTAATATTGCAACAAGAATATACTGTGACATGGATATATAGAGATTAATAATGCTGAATAATGTAATACTTGGTAATACTGGATACTTCGTAATACTTGGTAATACTTGGTAGTATACTTAGTTATAATTTTATGTAATATTATCGCGCTTGTGCAAAGCCGACGCGGTAACTTTAAATAAATAAATCAAGAAATAAATCAAGAAATGATAAACCTAATCAGATAAATCTAATCAGATAAATCCAATCAGATAACGCGTAGTGCACAATCATATGGCTATTTGAACAGATTTATACGGTCAAGACTAGAGAGAATGTGACAAAGAAGTATAATGACCTTTGACAGCGAGGCAAGTACCATCTACGTGAACACCGCGAGCCGAGTATGAGCGCCACTGAGCCAACGAGGCTGCTCAATCTGAGCAAGATACCGTGTGATCTCGGGCTGAAGTGTACACGGTCTCCATGCTTTTTTGGCCACCCTGCTGGCTACACGCCTCCGCCTTCTATAGAGCAAAAGCCCCTGAAGGGCCAGTCTGAAGGCCGCAAAAAGCGTCAAAAGACCGACAAAGTACCGGACAAGCCGTTTAGGGATGAGGCATCGGGATCAAAGGAGGGCAGTTTAGAACAAGATACGACACAAGGCAGTGACCAGCCCGTAACCTCTTGTCGCAGCCAGACACGGGCACTTTCGCCGCGTATTGAAAGCACTCCGTCTAAGCCGTTGCCGGTGGCTCAAGCAGGAAGAGCAGTGGCAAATTCTGCGGCATCAGTTCACAGGGAAGCGCATGATTTTGCTAGTATGGCCCCGATTCTACCAGAGTACAGGCACAATTGCTACGTTGCACAAAAGCTGCGTGAAGACATGTTTATGCTGATGGCAAAAGAGTTGGCACGGCTACTCACGTCTTCACCACAGTCACGTATTTACGCAGAGGCACTATTGCGAGAGCAAAAGATACTAGACACGAACAACAAGTTTACATACAATGGAGCCTGCAAGCAAGAGATTATCCGGCTCAAACGCACACAGCCGTCCCAAGCCCATACTTTACTCTCTCAGCAAACACCACAAGACTGGTCCTTTGGCCGGCATTTTCCTGCACCGGGAAGGGCGGGCCAGGCAGCAATTGCTGCCCTTGTACATGCACCCTCTGAGCTGGTTAAATGGGGCTACCTTTTGGATATTCCTGGCAGTGATCCGCAAGACTTGGACAAAAGCGAAAGCAAAAATACAGAGGCAATTACAGTCCTTGGAAGCGGCCAGCTTGCAGAATGCGATCGCTGCAGTGTAAAGCACACTGTAACCCTTGTTCCCACAACGTGCACTTTCCACTGGGGCCGTAAGGAAACAGCAAAAGCAGGCCGTGAAAAGGAACGCAGGTTCACTTGCTGTGGAGCCAGTGTCGCCGAGGGTCAAAGGTCCGGGTGTGCGGTTGCACGTCACCATGTCTTCAAGCTAACGGACCCTATAGCCCTGGCCCAGCAATCTCCCTTCATCACTCTACCGGCAAAGTCTCTCTCACGGCAGTTTCGCCCTATTGTCGGCCTGGACTGTGAAATGTGTTACACAACAGCCGGACTCGAACTCGCCCGAGTCTCCCTGCTCGATGGACTAGATGGGTCTGTTTTACTGGAGACGCTGGTACGGCCAAGGGGCACTGTTCTTGATCTCAATACCCGGTTCAGTGGCATAACCAGCCTCGAGGAGGCAACCGAGTCAATGGAAGCTGTACGCAGCCGCCTCGTGCACCAAGTAGGTGTGACACGCGAAACGATTATCGTCGGCCACGGACTGGAAAACGATCTGAATGCCTTGCGCATCGTGCACTCTCGTGTAGTGGACTCTGCTCTGCTTTTTCCCCACGCTGCAGGGCCACCGTACCGAATGGGGCTCAAGGCGCTTGCAAAGAGGGTGCTCGGAGTCACAATTCAGCAGCAGGGTGCTGAGGGGCATGATAGTCAAGAGGATACACGGTCTGCCTTGGAGCTGGTATGGTTTATGGCAAAAAAGGCATTAGAATCTAAATAAATAAACAAATAAATAAATAAATAAATAAATAAATAAATAAATAAATAAATAAATAAATAAATAAATAAATAAATAAATAAATAAATAAATAAATAAATAAATAAATAAATAAATAAATAAATAAATAAATAAATAAATAAATAAATAAATAAATAAATAAATAAATAAATAAATAAATAAATAAATAAATAAATAAATAAATAAATAAATAAATAAATAAATAAATAAATAAATAAATAAATAAATAAATAAATAAATAAATAAATAAATAAATAAATAAATAAATAAATAAATAAATAAATAAATAAATAAATAAATAATTGATTAATTAATTAATTAAATAAAAAGTAGCTTGATCGATTGGGCAAAACCATAAACATCAATCAAACCAAACTATGAGGATCAATATGGACAAGCTCAACATTGAACAACAGCCACAGCCGAGTAAATATATGAATCCATTAAATGTACTATGTAGTGTTGGCAAAGCAGTCATTTATATCGCCAGACACTCAAGCCTTGACACCACGGTGCCGCCATACGTGCCAATTTCCCAGCCACACACACATGGTGACTACTCCGACGAGGGCACTGATGGTGAAAGTCGTCTTGAAACATTTAAGGCCCACACAGAACCCGTTAGGATCAGCTTTCGCATCGTACTCCGACCCGTACATAAGACCAAAAAGCAGTCCGCCAAGTGCGGGAGCATAGGTCTGAATCCCCCAAAAGGTAGCGAAATTTTCCACTCCCCATACAGCGGAAATAACACTGGGAAATACGGTAAAAGTCCCACCATAGCCTGCTCCAATGAGGACAGTTGGCCAACCAAACAGGCTGCCATCAGGCCGTACTGCTCCAGTGGCAAACAAAATGGAAGCAATTACGGCAAAGAAATGTAGAAAGATCAATACAAGGATCCTTGGAACACGGAAGCCACGATACCCGCCAGCAAGAAAGTCGCTGGCGGTTCCAACGATAAGGCGAGACGCCGTCGAGGAGAATGAGAGAAGCGATACCTGATACGAGCGGGCAGCTGACCTATCGCCCGAGGGCATTGACGACAATAGTGATTGGTAAATAGTGCCGATCTGGTATTAGAGCATTTCGTAAAGGTCTGAGAGGGCAAATAAATAAACACGGCAAAAGTAAAAAGTTGTGAATCAACCAGTTCAAAAATTGATTGTTTGAGTGTATCAGATCTAATTGTGAGATCAAATATAGATCTATTTCCAAAAAAAGATTAAATAAAAAGAAAAAAAAACAGCAGAATTACCGAGTTCATGTACATCTCTCCCATCCCGGTAAAGAGAAACCCAACAAAAAATAGCCAAGTAGTATGGTCTTTGAGGAAAGTGGGTAAATCTGCGCCGAGCAGACGGACGTTGTGGTGAGCAAGCAAAGGCTCATGCTCGCCTTGAGGACGGTGGTCGCCAGAAGAAAGCGGGTCCGCGACTTCAGACGGTTCTGGAAGCACCTTTAGGCCAAAGTAAGAGATGAATCCAGCGGTGCCGAGAACAATAGCGTAAAAAACCCAAAAGCGGGGCACGTCAATCTCCCTGAGCCACTCGATCTGTCCGTCCGGCAGAGTAATTGGCTCGAGGCGTTGGAAGAAAATGGCAGCCACTTGGCTCTGCCATAGAGCAGACAAGCCAAACGCAGTTATGGGCAGGGCAACAGCCACGCCTCGACGGCGGTCGTGGTTTTTCGCACACGTGGAAACGGCCGGCAGGTACAGGAAGCAGTTGACAGTGCCGATGGAGAAGAACACGGGGATGAACAGCCACCAGGCGGCTTTCACGACATACATTTGGTAGGCGACCAAGTATATTGCGGGGAACAAGAACCCGGCAGCCAAGCACAAGACATTGGGCCCGAGCCGGTCGCATATTGCTCCAGTGATGCTTTAATTAGTACAGAAAGCAGGCAAGAGAATAGCAACAAAGAATAGTCAAAAATAATAGTCAAAAAGACTCTTGCAAAGAGAATCGTGAAACAAAGCCGCCGCGGTACGCAGCAGCGCACGCAGCAAGGCGATGAGGAGGCGTCAACTCACGGGACCGGGATGTACTGTCCAATCTGGCAAGCGATCCCTACAATATTGACTTGCAGCTGGGTAAACCCTAGCTCCGCCTGGAACACGGGCCCGTACAGCCCGTACACGGCCACATCTCCAGCGGACAAACTGCCGTTAGTTTTGTAAGTAACAGAGACATTTACCAGTTGAGTACTGCGCAAGCAAACGAGACGGCGCGTCTCGCATTCGCTCTTGTCGCGGCATTCGGCGGCTCCATGACGCGTTTGTGGCGACGCGATTGTTACCTCTCCGTCATACGTGGGTGCGTGTCGTGGGTAAGCAATGCAGGCAGCAGTGATAAGCAGTGATAGTATGGATATTGATAACGTTGAAACTGGTAATATATTGCAGTTTTGTGTTGGAAATAATCAAAATAATACTGAGGATTGATCCACCTTTCGTGATTTAGATAGAAAACTATAAAAGTACAGTTAGCACCCAGATTCAGATTTAGGTGACATTCAATTATAGTAGAATCCAAACTTATTAGGCTTAGGGTTTGCTAGGGCTTGCTAGGGTTAGTTTGGTACACCTGGATTAGTTGAAGCAAGAATACACATATATAGTTTACATAGCCTATCAAAATATCTATCCGACTAAACACAGTTTGTTCTGATAATTTTGATAATTTTGATAATTTTGATAATGTTATTATATTGAATATAATCTTTGTTGTTGACTATGGTCTCGACTAGCCTCACTGCACCTTTGCTTGAGGATGCGTAGCTGTACATTGCCAAGTGCTCTCAAATCTCAAAGTCAGAGATTCAGCTAAAGCGTTCAGCAGTTTTAATTCAATATTACCAAAACAACAATTTCCAATCTGATTTACAACAATATTGGAATAATGATTGATAAACACGACAAGTATAAACAAATATTGACAGACGGCAGATGACGGGATTCACGCTGCGAAACTTGGAGCCGAGCGATCTCGGCCAGACAGAGCAATTGATCGGGCAGAGTTTCGGGCGGGACGAAGTCTGCCCGCACGAACGCGTAAGCGCCGACTGTATAATCTAATCCTGTTAACCCTAATACCTCTGTGCAGATCAGCCAGCGCATGCACGACTGCCCCGAAGTCTGCCTCGGCGCCTTTGCGCACGACGGAAGTGCGCACAGAGCGCCGACACTTGTAGGCGTTCTGCTCTGCACGCACATGTCCTCGCCGACGGTGACAGAGGCGGCAATGGCTAAATCAGATCCAAATGGCTCTTTTATTGGACTCCACTCTTTAGCCGTCAGCGCTGCCTTCCGTCGCCGCGGAGTGGCAACTCTGCTGCTCAGAGAGCTGCAGACGCGGTGTGCTAGAGTCGTCTCGCCGCCGGCAAAAGCAATCGCTCTTATCGCCCACCCGCCGCTTGTCCCGCTGTACGAGGCTGCTGGGTTTAAGAATATAGGCGCCTCTGCCTGCTCGCACGCGGCGGGTAACTGGTGCGATCTTGTGTTTTTCATTGCCCAGTAGGCGGTACCATTGAGCAATTGTTGTAGATTTATTTTATTTTATTTTTATTTTTTTACGTTTGTTTCTGATGACGATAATTGTTGATATTTCTGGATCATTTTTCTGGATCATATTTCTGGATCATATTGCTAAACAGCCTACACCAGCCTGTGTATAGTATACAACGCAGCATATGATTGCCAGCGTGCAGCGCGTACCTACAGACCAATCAAAGTTATAGCAAAGTCATAGTCTTGAAGCTGTTGCAAGTCTGTCCTTAATTAAACAAACATCTACCAAAGGATTAATAAAGCAGTCTTGAAGCTGTTGCAAGTCTGTCCTTAATTAAAACCAAAGGACTAATAAAGCAGTCTTGAAGCTGTTGCAAGTCTGTCCTTGAACAAACATCTACCAAAGAATTAATCAAGTCAGTCTTGGACGCTGTTGCAAGTCTGTCCTTAATTAAACAAACATCTACCAAAGGATTAATAAAGCAGTCTTGAAGCTGTTGCAAGTCTGTCCTTAATTAAACAAACATCTACCAAAGGATTAATAAAGCAGTCTTGAAGCTGTTGCAAGTCTGTCCTTAATTAAACAAACATCTACCAAAGGATTAATAAAGCAGTCTTGAAGCTGTTGCAAGTCTGTCCTTAATTAAACAAACATCTACCAAAGGATTAATAAAGCAGTCTTGGACGCTGTGGAAGGCCGCCTTTAATCAAAACATTTAATTAAAAGATTAATCTTTTGATACCTTTTATTCCATTAACTATTCATGGATAACCCTCGATAACCCTCAACTATCCACTACAATGCACAATCAATCCTCGTCCATTTCATTCGGCGGCTCGCCGAGAGCAACAGTGGCCTCAAACGTCTTTTCCGAGTCGACGCCCATGTACGAGTCGCTGAGCAAAGTGACACGGAACTCGTGCCGCCCAGCAGCGATAGGCGTAAACTCGAGGCTCGTAGTGAGTCGGCGCTGGATAGTGACTTTGCGGATAGCGAGCAGAGCCGATTCGTCAGAGACGATAATCCACCACTGCTCTGTCTTTTCAAAAGGAAAAAAAGGAGCAATAACACGAGTATCCACTGCCTCATCCTCCTCGAGGCCTCTGTCCAAGCTCACTGTAATGACGGTGGGCGTATGTGTAGCGAGCTCAGCACTTCTAATCTCATACTGCACATCGATCATAGGATAGTGGTTGACAAAGGCGGCAATATCGCTCAACTGGTCCGGCGCAAACCCCTGTAAAAGCAGCTGCCGCTTGTCCTCCTCCATCTCCTGCACATCGTACACGTCTGCCACACCGAGCTCAGTGGCACGGAGCACAGTGTCGCTCGTAAAATGCGGAAGCTGCCGCAGTACATGGTCGCTGTCCCACAGAGCCTGTACTGTCATCTGCGACATCTCTATCGGCCGAATACAGGCGTGCAAGAACCCCTCAGAGGAGCAAACATCGACACAGGCACTGAGCAGCGTCAGTGTCTGCCGCACAACAATCCTCTGATCCAGAGCCAAATCGGTTGGCAGAGTAAACCGGGAGAAATGGGCGGCCAAGAGGATAAAAGCCTTGGCCTGAGGCGTATCCAGACGAGACGCGTCTGCCAGTTTTACGGGGACACGGTCGTGGATGCGTTTGAGCAAAGCAGACTCGTGCTGCCGGATAGGCAGCAGCGAATCAAACTCGGCCGCTGAGCTGACAATCTCGAGGAGGCCTCTCATCTTTAGCCGAGAGCTGAGGCTGAGGGCAAAAGTGTGCATCGTTATATAGCTCACACGGTAAAAGGAGGCAATCATGGCCGCATTTAAAGGGAAGCAGGCGCCCGTCTCGTCGTCGACGCTGACGAGACCGGCCTCTGCCAGCTCTTGCAGCACTGTCTCTACCAGCTCTGAGAGGTACTCGGAGACGGCAGTGTGGGTAGTAGCTTGGAGGCCATAGTACCCTGGATTGGCAACGAGTCTGCGGTACAGGAACGTCCACGTCAGCCAGTCAACTGCGTCCTGTTTGCCCTCGATCGTCTGTGCTGCAATCTCTGCCACAAAGGCATCGTGCAGGTCCAAATACAGATGGCTCTCTATCGGCAGCGGCTCTGACAGGAATTTTTTATAGTACTCTTTACGTGCCGCCGTCGTCAGCAGCAGCAGTTTGGGTGGGTCACTAGTCTCTGTTTTTGCTTTTGCTTTAGTCTCTGCTTTTGCTTTTGTTTTTTCTTCTTCTCTTTCTCTTTCTTTTCCTATTGTCTCTGCCTTTCGAGCGTGACCTGCCATCTCGAGGATATCGCTGACGGGATAGTCAATGTACCGGTGCTCCCGCCCGTCGTACATTTGCGTGCCCATCACGACGACGAGGGACGCGTACAGGTCCACATCGTACGCCATCTCTCGCGGCACAAACAGCACTGTTAAAGCGCCCTCTGTATACAGCGACCTCACTATCCGCAGATCCTCTGCGTCTGTGCCCTCGTGGATATAGCCAATGCCTCGCATCAGCGCTTCCTCCAGCAGATTGTCAGAGACGCGTCTTACTACCTGTGCCCGCTTTTCAAACACTCCTCCAGAGTCAGACTGTAGCAGTTTAAGTCGGTTTTTTTCATCTTCTATTATTTCGTCTCTTCCTAATATTTCTCCTTCTTTTCCTATTCCTCCTTGTCCTTGTCCTTCTTTTCCTATTCCTCCTTCTCCTCCTTCTTTTCCTATTCCTCCTTCTCCTCCTTCTTTTCCTATTCCTATTCCTCCTTCTACTCCTTCTTTTCCTATTCCTATTCCTCCTTCTACTCCCTCTTTTTCTATTCCCTCGAGGAGCAGCTGCTGTACAGTCTGCCGGGCTACGGCCCGGCTCGGAGTGTACACGATCGTCGGTCCGGCGGCCATTCCCCTCACTGCCTCACGCACAGGCCGCACCATGGCGAGCATGAGCGAGGGAAAATGAGGGATCTGGAAGCTCTGTACGTGAGTCTCTATATCCATATTCTGAGGGCTAAAATTGTACACGTCTGCGGCAGCCGCACCGATCCACTCGCCAAAGTCTTTAGCGTTTGCGAGCGGCACAGAGAGAGCGACAAAGCGCACTGAGCGCTCGAGCTGAGCGGCCGCGTAGCGCGCACGTGCCACTACAGTTTCGTACACGGGGCCCGTGCTGCCGCCGATAAGGTGAGCCTCGTCGCAGATGTACAGAGTGCAATTCTGCACATTGCGCCTCTGCCGCCAGCGCCGGGAGACACTGTCCCACTGCTCGGGCGTAGCGAGGACACAGTCTGCCGACGCTAAGCGCCGTAAG
Source organism: Novakomyces olei (assembly GCA_016906335.1). Taxonomy (NCBI): domain Eukaryota; kingdom Fungi; phylum Ascomycota; class Novakomycetes; order Novakomycetales; family Novakomycetaceae; genus Novakomyces; species Novakomyces olei. Next base: position 770,397 of record JADEYG010000015.1, read on the forward strand.
TCTTCGCCCGTCTCGCCGCTGAGCCGTACGATTGTGAGCCCGAGCGGAGCAAAAGCGGCCGTCCATTCTCGGCAGCGTCGGTCCACGGTTGATTGTGTGGGGGATATGTAGACTGCTCGACCACCAACAGTGCCGGCACCGGCAGTGACGGCTCTGCCAGAATTATTAGAATTATTAGAATTATTAGGGTTAACCCCAGAATTAGGGTTAACCCCAGAATTAGGGTTAACTCCAGAATTAGGGTTAACCCCAGAATTAGGGTTAACCCCAGAATTAGGGTTAACTCCAGAATTAGGGTTAACTCCAGAATTACTACTGCCGCCGCTGCCGGCAGAGGCAAAATGCCTCAGCAAAGCAAGCTCGGCACACACACCCTTGCCACTCGCCACAGGCGCGCCGACGACAACGCTCCTATCACTGCCAAACAGAGCGTGAAACGTCTGTGTCTGGTACGCGTTAAACTGCTCAACACCTCGACGCGTAAACACACGAGCCAGCTCGGCGCTGCGGAGTGCCGATACAGGCAGCCGCTGCAAGTCGAGCAGCGGAGTCGGCTGCGGAAACGGCCGCGGCAGCGGCAGTTGCTGCAGGCGGACAGCGATCTTTGTATCGCCTCCGATCCAACGGTCCGAGATGGCACTAATAAAAAAATGCGGCAGCGACAGCGGCAGTGTAAACTCGATCACGTGCGGCTCCTTTGCGAACCGTCGGTACAGCACAAACTGCTCACTGTGCAAAATTGTATCGCCATCGCCATCCTCGACAATGATCCAAAAGGCCTCTGCATTCGAGTGGACACCCTCTGTCCAAGTAAAACAAGGAGTGCAGACACATTCTACTCGCAAAAGCGACGCTGTGATTGGCTGCACTTGCGCCTGCAGCTCGAGCCGAGGCAGAGCCTGGATGCACGAGTGCACGAGCCGAGCCTCTGCTAAACTGCCGCCACAGAGCTCTGCCAGCGCCGGCACATCGAGGTCAGAGTAGCGAGTAAAAGGCAGTTCTGCCCTCTCCAGCCGCCGCAGCAGCCGCTGCGGCAGTTGTGGAAACTGTGCCAGTGGCGAAACAGTGAGCCACATACGCCTGTCGACCATCTTGCACATACCGAGCAGCAGTCTCGCCGGCCGCGCCCACTGCCGGCCGAGGCAGATGGCGAAAAGGCCACGCAGGATTCGGCTGGCAGATTGCGTAATGTATACCATATCCGCTACCAGAGCAAACCCGTCCAGTCGCTGCCGGGCAATGTACGCCTGCAGGAGACAGTTGATCTTGGCACTCGGATCGTCGACCCCCTCCCTTACGGGTACAGGCACTCGGCCGAGCAGCCGGGCCAGTTCCACTTTCTCTTCCGCCCTGACAGGAACGTACTGGAACTCTTGGGCCCTACAAAAGACACGAAACAGGTCCGCCAGTGCCATCTGTGGAGACAACTCTGTATTAAAAGTGGCCATTGACGTGTGAGTGATGTAGAAATGAGCAGCCACTCTGCCCTCCTCTGTCGGCTGCAGCCGACCAGAGAGAGAATCGTAAATGACCAATCCGCTACGGGCTAAAACTGTGGCCGCCGAGTGGACGATATCCACCCTTTTCTGTATGAGCAGAGTGTCGGCTGCGTACTCGCGGCCGACACGGTAGAGTGCCGGCTGCCGCAGCATACGGATATAGAGGTAAGTGTACCCCAAATAATGGACGGCCTCGTCTCGGCTGCCGATACTGCCGAGGACAATCTCGGCGTTTAATGTATCCGCCAGCCGAGCGTACAGATGGCTCTCGATCGGCAGCTGCTGGTTCAGCAGGCTGCAGTAGTACGGCAGCTCGCTCTGCGCTGTAATTATTACGCCTTCCCCGTAAGTATCGTACTGCGGCCGGCCGGCTCGGCCGAGCATCTGCAGCACATCCTGCGGCGACAGCTCTGTCCATTGGCCCAACTCGGGAGCATAAACCTGAGTGCCTTTAATAACGACAGTATGTGCCGGCAGATTGACGCCCCAAGCCAGAGTGGCAGTGCTCACGAGCACCTGCACTGAGCCCTCGGCAAACAGGTCCTCTGCCAACTGCCGATCCTGGCGGGACATGCCTGCATGGTGGCAGGCAATGCCGTACGGCAGTACTGCCTTGAGATCTTTATTGGCTGTCTGCTCTGACTCTGTCTGCAGGATTTCTCTAGTGGCAGAGTCTGGACGGATGAGTCGGGTAATGCTGCCTTGCTCTACAGCTCTGTCGCAAATGTAGGCAGCCACTTTGGCCGTCTCCCTGCGCGAGTGGACAAAGACCAAAACTTGGTTCCTTCCGGCTTGCTCTATCACTTTGTCAAAGCAGGCCTCGTTCATGGCCTGCAGCTGTTTCAGCGGCCTTCGTTCAGTGACACCGATAAACGTCTGCTGCAATGGACAGGGCCTAAACCCACTGTCAAAGTAGTAAAGGCCAGAGTCGATATCGACACGGAGAAAGGCGGCCACGTCTATATAGTTGGGCAGCGTGGCAGAAAGGCCTACCAGCCGGACTGGCTCTAGCGTCTCCAGCTGCCGCCTTAGAGTGCGGGCCACTACCGCCTCCAGCACTGGACCCCTCTCGTCATGCAGCAAATGGATCTCGTCTATTATAATAAGCCTCACAAGGCTTGTATAGGACAAATCCGTGGCCTTGCGAGTGACCACGTCCCATTTCTCTGGCGTTGTTACAATAACCTGCGTCTCTGCCACCGCCTGCTTTGTCAGCTGACGGTCGCCCGTTAGTTCAGAGACGGTTATACTATACGGCGCCAGCCGCTCACTAAAACTGCCCACCATCTCCTGCACCAGCGCCTTGAGCGGAGCAATGTACACTACTTTAAATGCTCCCTTGTCTATAATGCCAGTGGCGGAGTCTCGGTGCTTTGCCATCTCGTTCAGGATACACAGCATTGCCACGTTGGTTTTGCCTGCACCAGTTGGGGCACAGAGCAGCAGATTCTGGTCGTCGCCAAAGGCTCGAGGGTAGATTCGTGATTGGATACGGTTCAGCGTCTTGGCGCCCTTGAATGCGGCTCGCGTCCACTCTGGCAGACTCGAGATTTCTACTAATTGCTCGCCATGGGCCATTGGCGCCCTTGCCGGCGCTGGCACTTGGATCTCTTGGTAGTTTTTGCGGTCATACTTTTTCGTGCCCGCCGGCAGCGATACGTTCTTGTTTGCCATCAAATGCGAACCTTGCTCAAACACGAAATTGTCTAAATCAACCAGCTGCTTTGGCGCAGGCAGCTGCGATGGGTTTGACGGGTTTGACGGGTTTGATGGCTTCGACTTTCCTGACTTAAACTGCTCTGGCTCTGCCTCTCGGTCGGCATCTGTTGGAGCCTTTGTTTCCAACCCACCTTTTCCCTCCAGCGCATCAAGTATCCATGCAAGGCCCCGGCCTTGCATCTGCGCTCGAATAGCAGATTTTTGCTCCTCCGTCTCGGCCCTCGCCAGCCGTGAGCAGTATACTACAACATCCACGTTCCTCGTCAGCAGCTGCACTATATCAAACCGCTCAAAATCAAACAGCTCCATCAGATCGTTCTCCAGCTGGCCAATACTGCGCTCAGGATCGCTTGCTGCCTCGTTTAGCACTTTTGTAACTGCTCCTACTTTCTCCTGTGTAATATGCGCATCACCATAGACCCCGGCAATAATGCGCTGCAGCCAAAAGGCGTCCACGTCCCGAGGGTCCAAAGCTTTGATTTTCTGCCGAGTCCGTGAAAGCGCATCGCCCATTGCCTGTGCTCCGGCACTTTCTTCCCAGGCGCCTCCGCCTTCCTCCGTCTCTGGCCGCTCCTCTTCTTCTTCCTCCTCCTCCTCCTCATTTTCCTCGTCTGACTCTGCGTACAAATCATCGATATCGTTGCCTTCTTCCTCGTCCACGACAACAGCCACCGCCTGGTCAGCCTGACCAGCCTGGCCAGTCGCCTCTGCCTCCTCTGCCTCCTCGCCCGGCCGAGTATAGTCTGTAATCCGCTTCGCCAGGCTCACGAGCTGTGCAAACTGATCGCTCGGCAACTCTGTGCCCAGGATATCATCGACCTGCGCCTTGCGCTCCACGTCCTTGAGATCTTGGTTCTTTAGCACTTCCAGAACCATATCGCCAGCGGACCTGATAATCTCATGCGTTTGGTCACCGAGCCAGTTGTGCACAAACGCCAGAATATGCTGAAAAGTCTGTATGCTCTCTTGCGTGCGCGGCCGATAGGAAATGCCCTCGAGCTGGAGAGTAGAGTCCAGCACAGAGGCAAACTGGCCAGATGCCATTGCTGGCACTGCTCCACGCTTGCGCTTGTTCCGCCTCACCGATACATCGTCCGCTGCTAAATCTTCTACATTCAGCGTCTGCTTCAGCAGCTTTTCTTGGCCCTCTACTCGCGCCCGGTCGCCCATCTGCCGAGGGTCGATCCGGCCAACAAGCGACTCGGGCTCGCCTGTAGGATCGTTCGTTCCCCGGTGCCGCCGATCGGACGGCAGCACCAGATTGGACATTGCCGCATAGCGGTACTGCGACGTGTCCATGGCTGTATTGGTACAGTATGGCTGTACAGCACTGCTCCTCTTGCCGACTACACGTCCACGTTTGCCTCTCCGCCAGGTTTTGTGGTGCGTGTAGCTCAGAAGCCAGTGTTACTTGTGATTGGCCGATAGTTTGGAAGAATTTTTATTCAGATTTACTATTTATCCAATATTTATTCAGTATATTCTGTATTCTGTATTCTGTATTCTGTATTCAATATTCAATATTCAATATTCAATATTTGTTCAGTATTTGTTCAGTATTTGTTCAATATTTGTTCAGTATTTGTTCAGTATTTGTTCAATACTTGTTCAATATTTGTTCAGTATTTGTTCAATACTTGTTCAGTATTTGTTCAATATTTGTTCAATACTTGTTCAGTATTTGTTCAGTATTTGTTCAATACTTGTTCAGTATTTGTTCAATATTTGTTCAGTATTTATTGTTTTTATTATTTTTATTATTTTTATTTTTATTATTTTTATTATTTTTATTTTTATTATATTTATTATATCTTTTATTATATTTATTATATCACAAGTTACACTTTGCACCCTGTTTACTAATACTATATCAACTAATCTTATATTTAATTATTAAACTCTATAATACAGCGGTGTATGACTTCATTATCTCGTACATTACAAAGCGCCGGCTCGAACAATACATAATAATATTGCCAACGCTTATTAGTAATGGCTCTACCTCTCGCACAATTATCCATGGTCCCTATATAAATAAATATATAAAGATACAGGCACACCCCAAAACCTCGAGACTAGCAAACTATGGCCGAAACTCTCGTAGCGAATCCCGGGCCCACCACGGCCGGCTCGAAAGAGCTGACCAAGGACGTCACTGTCGTCGTCCTTGGCGCTTCTGGCGATCTGGCAAAGAAGAAGACTTTCCCTGCGCTCTTTGGTTTGGTAAGGCTTTCCCACTCTCTTGTTTGCTGCGCCAGTGACTTTCCACTGGAACTCGACCCTCTCGTTCAATGGTTCTCTTTCACATTGGGTTCACATTCGCCCACATACACAGGCTTTTTGGGCGTCATTGATTTGCGCAAACAGGCGATCTGCGCCAGCCAGTGTCGCCATGTGGTTTATATCCCAACTTTGCCGCTTGCTTCCGCCCTACGTCACTTGTCTGCTCACAAGTATAATGTCGCGTCCATTATACTTGCGTAACACTGTCTACTATGCATTATCATGTATTATATATTATATATATTATAATTATTATATTATATATATTATATATATTATATATATTATATATATTATATATATTATATATATTATATATTATATATTATATATTATATATATTATATATTATATATATTATATATTATACATGTATTATATGTTGTTTTATATATAATACATGTGTAAATATTATAGAAACATGGCGTCACATGGCTATGCTATCGATACTCGTTCTATCATCCTTTATCTGCCTATCTATAATTAATGTGCTATACTAATCACGTACAGTTTCGCAACAAGTTCCTGCCCGACGATATCCGCATCGTTGGCTACGCACGGTCCAAACTCGACCACGACGCCTTCATCAGCCGTGTACGCAGCAATATTAAAACGCCTACTCCCGAAATTGAGGAGCGATTGGAAGAATTTATCAAGCGGTGCACTTATATTTCCGGCCAGTACAATGAGGACGAGTCCTTTGTGCACCTGCGCAAGCATCTGGAGGAAGTTGAGGGCTCTCGGCCAGAGACCAACCGTATTTTTTACATGGCCCTGCCGCCCAATGTCTTTGTCGACGTAGCCCGTGGTCTACGCAAGAACTGCTACCCCAGCAAGGGCATTGCCCGTCTCATTGTGGAGAAGCCGTTTGGTCACGATCTGGAGAGCTCGCGTGAACTGCAGCGGGCGCTCTCTCCCATCTGGAAGGAGGACGAGACTTTCCGTATCGACCACTACCTCGGAAAGGAGATGGTTAAGAATCTCTTGATTTTACGATTTGCCAATACTTTCTTCTCCGCCAGCTGGAACCGCAATACTATTGACAATGTGCAGATCACGTTCAAGGAACCGTTTGGCACAGAGGGACGTGGTGGTTATTTCGATGAGTTTGGTATTATCCGCGACGTAATGCAGAACCATTTGCTGCAGATTATGACCATTCTCGCTATGGAGCGCCCCGTCTCCTTTTCTGCGGAAGACGTTCGTGATGAAAAGGTTCGTGTTTTGCGTGCAACTCCCAGCATCGAGGCAAAGAACGTGATTATTGGTCAATACGGCCCAAGCGAGGATGGCACTAAACCGGGCTACTTGGATGACGACACTGTTCCAAAGGATTCTCGTTGTGCCACTTTTGCCGCTCTCGCTATCTTTATCAAGAACGAGCGCTGGGATGGTGTGCCGTTCATCCTCGAGGCAGGAAAGGCTCTGGACGAGCGGCTCACAGAGATCCGTGTCCAGTTTAAGGATGTCACCTCTGGAATCTTCAAGGAGATACCTCGCAATGAGCTCGTTGTCACTGTGCAGCCTAACGAGTCCGTATCCATGAAGATGAACTCGAAGCTTCCAGGCCTTACTATGCGCACTACTCAAACGGAACTAGACCTATCTTATAAGCGCCGTTTCTCCGACATCAAAATCCCAGAGGCTTATGAGGCGCTTATCTTGGACGCACTTAAAGGCGATCACTCCAACTTTGTCCGTGATGACGAACTCGATCAATCTTGGCGCGTCTTCACTCCGCTCCTTCACTATCTGGATGAAAACAAAGAAATCAAACCGACTTCGTATCCTTACGGTTCGCACGGACCCGCCGTCTTGGACGAGTACTTGTCAAGCTACGGGTACGTCCACGAATAGGTGCTTATTATTTGTTTGCTATCCTCTTTCTCATATTGTACCCTACTTTTTACCCGACTTAGAGCAATCAATACGATTTAAACTGTATTGTTAAAAGGAGAACAAGAAAGAAATGTCAACTTTTGATGCAGACTTTGTGCAAGGTTTGCCTCGTAGTCCTTGCACTTTGCAATAGAATGATTAAATTTTTCGATATGCTAGATCACGAATAGATTAAAGGCCAAATGTATGTCTAATTTTACAATACTCGCCAGCTTGACAGTCAAGCTGATCCGTGGATAGCCGCAGTTAAACCTTTGGAGGACAATTTCTTGAATATTTTGTGTAAAACTGCCTCAAAACTGCCTCCAAACTGCCTCAAAACTGCCTCAAAACTGCCTCAAAACTGCCTCAAAACTGCCTCAAAACTGCCTCCAAACGGCACAGATCAAGGCCGAATACTCGCAGACGGACGAGTGCCCATAGTCGAAGGCTCCCTGAAATGACACAAGTGGCAGACACTTTTGTCAGACCCAACTGGCCACCACCTCGGGGAGACATCAATCCCACAGCACGCACAGCTATAAACATTCATATCCACAAAGTTTGACAGGCACTCTTTGGCCCTTAGGGCCTTTGCCTCTTGCGTCTTGCGGAGGACTGTGGACGGTGCACTACTCGTAACAAAGCCCTGCCTTTGTTGGACGTGAGCAGCGGCATTACGTGCATTACTGGCACTACGGCCATTAACCCCAATCTTCACCTCTGTGCCTTGTCGCTGGAGCACAATGTAAGCATTTAGTGCCGGCATCACGCCTTGCACACACTGAACCATCTGGAAAAGTGTTATTTCATTTTTATTCAATTTTTCACTTTTAATATGGGTTTCTGCCGGAGAAGATGGAGTAACAGACGACACTGGTTTTGGTGGCGCACCAGTAACTTTGCCTGCTGGCGGAACAAGCACTAGGCTCTGTACACCAGATAAACGGCCGTTGACCGTCTTTACTATGGCATTTTGCCATTTTGGATCGCGACGGCCAGTTGCTATTTGCTCAGTGAGCCGGAAAGCCGGCCTGTAGCCAGCTTGCAAGAGACACATTACATGAGCAGGCCCCCACTCTTGCTGCAGACAGACTCCGCCTTCACGGAAGCAAAGACAGCATTTGCTCCGCCAGGTGCTGTAAGGCAGAGCTCCAATCTGCTCGACCGGTAGGAGACGCCTAGCATCGCCAAACGTCAGTTCTGTGACAAACAGGGCACAGGCGACGTGAGCCCAGTTATTGCCTGAAGTCCGTTTAAGCGCTCGATTAGTGTTGTGGTACGGCTGAGGGCATAGAACGCAAGTGTATACTGTAGAAGCAACCGGTGATTGCTCATTCGCACACGGATCACACTGCCAATGGTCGGCTCCTGCTAGTTCAACTCCGTAGCAGCCTGCATGGACTTGCATCCGGCAACTGTGGCAAGTCTGCATTGAATTCTGGTCGTCTGTACGGAAACAGACTGCACAGTGCATCAGCCTCGGAGGCGGAGAGGCAACTGACGATGATTGCAATTTTTTGGTATGCTGTTTGGCGTTCGAAGAAGTTAAAGGGCTCAAAGGCTTTTCTTTTTCTCGTTCTTTTTCTCGTTCTTTTTGCCGCTCTTTCTCTTGGGCAACAAGCAAAGCTTCATCCATCATCTTTGCTTTCAAACGCCACCACGAATCACTCTTGCCTGCCTTTGCAGAATCGTCCATAGGCGGCTCCCATTTAACAGCGTACCGTCTCCATAGCTCGGCACAACGATTACACAGGGCTGATACGACAGTGGCACTTACATTGCCATCAGCGTCTGTTATTTTAACATCCGCCAGCCCAGGAGCCTTGCGCCAGCGCTTGCTGCTGCCTGTTCCACAGAATTTGCATTTAAAAACAACTTGGACGGCCTTTGGACTATCGTAAGCCGACTCGTCACTCTCGTCCCCGATTTCGGTGTCCCCAAGGACCCTGTCTCCGAGCCTTTCCCTTCTTTTTAGTTTCTTTGCTGCTTCGTCAGTGCCTTGAACAGAACTGTCTCCGGCTGCCTTGCGACTTGAGGGCTTGCGGCCTTCAAAATTGCCCCAGATCTTGCGGCCCTGTGGAGTCTTTTTCCACATGTAATAGAACCGTACTACTTGCCCAGTAGGCCGGGTCCCTACGAGTTTAACTACAGGGTAAAGCTCGCTGCCGTGCAGGCTCACACCCTGCTCAAACCGAGCAATTTCGTCTGGCTCCAAATCAGGCTCAGACAGGTCTTTTCGCTGCAATGTTGTCTGCAATTGAGCGAGCGCGGATTGTGCATTGAACCTGCAGGCACTCAGTGTCTGCAGGACAATATCAAGAAAATTCGTATTCGTCGAAGGCACTCCCAGTCGAGCAGCCAGTGGTACAACTGCCTCGAGAAAGGAGGGGACTACTTCATCTCCTGGCCCAGGCTTGTAAAGAAGAGTGGACGTCGCCTCACTGCCCCGAGAAATATAGCCCTTCGGCCTGGGCTGAAGCCAAGCAGGCCGATCAGTAACGCCTTCATCATCACCCTCCTGACTCTCCTGCTCGGCCTCTTGATCAGCATCTTGCTCAGCGTGCCTTTGACGGGTCCATTCTCGTCGCTTTTGATTGGCTGAACGGCCTCGAAAGACAGGGCTCGATTTGTTATTTGCTGTGGGTGTATAGTATTCCACAGCGTGCCCATGCCACTCGGGAACATCTGCCTGGAATCGGGAAGAGATCCGTGAGGCTGCCCGAGGGTATATATGATCGTCATACTCCACTACGTCGTTTATGGCACAGTGCTCGCCAAGGTACCGGAACGGCCATTGCCCGAATTGTTTCGAGTCCACATCAGCGTCCGATTTAGATAAGGTACCGGCAACGGACCGCGATTCTGACCGGGACTCTGATCGGGACTCTGATCGGGATTCGGCCCTAGATATAGTAGCTGATTCATCTATTTGATTATGCAGTTCGATATCTGGCTCTATTTTGCGAACGTGGTATTGCTCTGACTGCTTTGGTGCAGTAGATGCTGCTGCTGCTTTGCTTTCGCCCGCTAATCGCTGAGAACTGCGTAGGACAGGATAAAGCGTTGGTGACGATTCTGCAGTTGAAACTGCCGCTGAACCTGCCGAGGGGGAAACACTATCAGCTTCATCCACTGGCTTCCGTAATACTCCGCTGCGTTTGATATCGGGCGCCTGGTTGGCCTCCACGCGTCGACGCTCCTCTGCAGTACAACGCTCACACGTCCAACCAAATCCACGTGGCGGCTTACGAGCTAAAGGTGGTTGAACACATTTTAAATGGTAATCTGCCTTGCAAATAGCACACCGGACAGACTCTGCAGGAGCGCACCAGAGACTGCATACACAGCAGCCTCTCTCTGCCATACAAAGCTCTTTACTCCGACCCGGTTCCACTAATACAAACTGCCATCGCGACCTTAGCGCTTGCAAGACGTGTCTGGGCACGTTTGCTATTCGCTCTGTGGGTACTACGTCATAGAACCGTTGAATGTACCGGTCATACAACTTTTCGTACCAAAAACTGTCGGGCTGCCTTCGATACACGTCCATGTCTTTAATATGAGCACGATGCGTTACATGGCAATGGCCACGTAACGCGCCAATAGGGCACACGTCTGTGTGCATGCACGCAAATAGTAAACGCGTGTCCGCGTTGCGACGAAGAATGTCGCGCGGACGATAGAACCAGTTTATTCGAACACTCCAATTGTACTTTCCACTTTCTTGTTGATCTCCATCTTCGTCTTGTTCACCGTCTTGTTCACCGGTTTTGTCAGGGGGTTTGTTCCTTATAAATTCCATAACCCGACCAATGTGATACGGCTCACCTGGCGGCTCTGCTACCAGGTAGACAGTGTCTGTAGTATTAGATGTCCATTTATTTATTTAAATTATAATTGTAATTGTAATTTTCATTTTCATTTTTCTGTTTGTTTTTGTTCTCGTTTAAGTTTCCGTGCTTTTTCTGTTTTTTTTTTCCCAAAAGGGCCTGTCCTTGTTTAAAATTTCCCCTTCTCTTGAATTCATCTCCCTTCTCTGTTTCCTGGTCTATTTTTCGAAAACGACAAAACCTTTCCTTAAATCTTTCCAAATTTCTCTGTTTATCTTACCATTAACACGAACGATTTGACCGGGCCCGATAGAGCAGACTAGACTTTCTTCATCTGCGCTCATACGCGGGTACTTTATTGTAGAATTTGATAAGCGATTATTGCTTTTGTAAGGACTCGCCGGAGAGAATGCCTCTTTTCTTTTGCGATCATTGTCTGACTGTTGACTTGAAGGCACAGGATCTTGCAATGAGAGCGATTTTGGTGGGCGTCCGCGTCGACGCTCGCCATTGCTGCCAGAAGCTGATGGTTTGCTATTAATTCCTGGCGGCCGACCGCGGCCGCGTTTAATACTAATTGACATTTCCTTCACCCTTAAAATATATGTACAGTACTAGAGATTTAAGGCCTTGGTAGAAGCACGCGTCTGATGTCAACTCATGCTTTTGTCGGTAATTATCAAGAAATCTGGGTGCATTGGTGAAGCATCAGCTGTGAAGCATGAATTCTGCATACATTATAATTTACTAATTAAATATTTAAACAATTTATTCAAAATTATTATGGCTTAACTTAAATTTCATTGTTATTCATTGTTATTCATTTTTGTCCATTTTTGTCCATTTTTGTCCATTTTTATTCATTTTTATTTCATGATTAGTTCTATTCTTATTGCTTTTAGTTTCATATCCATTTTATCGCTAATTTTATTCCTTATATCTTATAGCATGTTTTTAGTATAATGTGACTCGAATCAGTGCAGCATGGCCGGCATCTGGAACAGCGTTTCAGAATGCATTGGCGGCTGTTTTGGTGCAAAAGGCCCTTCAGTACCATCGACAGTGCAGATTAATGGTAAAAAATATCGAATCCTACGACTTCTCGGTCAAGGCGGCTTTAGCTATGTGTATTTAGCGCAGCAGGATAGCACAACGCCATTGGTAGCAGTGAAGAAAGTTCCATGTCCTTTTGGCCAAGAAAGCCTGGACAAAGCAATGAAGGAAGTGGAGGCGTACCGTCGGTTTCGCCATCAGTCAATTATACATTGTATAGACTATGCCGTTGTGCAAGAAGGCAATAGCACACAAACAGTGTACATGGTGCTGCCGTATTATCAGGTATGTGGGAGATATTTGCAAACGTTGCCTCGATGAATTGTGCATAAATTACTGTTGTATACGTTTCTCTTTCTTGTTTTTTTTTTTTTTTTTTCGCTTTTTTTAATGCTAACTTATTCAGAAAGGCAATCTCCAGGACGCCATCAACAAGTGCGTTGTTGAAGGCACAAGGCTTCCCGAAAAAACAATTGTTCATTGGTTTCGCGAACTCTGTCGCGCTGTAGAGCACATGCATTACCATCGGCTGCAAGCTCAAACATTGTCAGCCGTAGATTCTACCGATGCTATTCAAGACGACACCTCATCAACGATGCCATTAATAGCTTCGGAATCAGAGTATTTGTCGGCGCATGGAGCTAAAGAAGGCGACTATCTCCCGTTTGCTCATCGCGATATTAAACCTGGGAATGTTATGATAGACCAGGTGCACAACACTGTCGTGTTGATGGATTTTGGGTCTACAGTACCGGCACGGCAACATATTCTTACCCGACAACAGGCATTAGAAGTACAGGATACGGCAGCAGAGAACTCTACAATGCCTTACCGTGCTCCTGAACTGGTATTTTTGTTTGGTCTTTTGCCATTGACTAACCAATAGTTTGACTGTAAAACTGGAAGTGATATAACAGAGAAAACAGATATATGGGTATTTATTTATTAATTTTCTAGTCTTTGAAGTGTTTTCCGTATTGCCTTGTCTAATTTTCCAGAGCTTGGGCTGCCTCTTATATGCTCTCATGTATTTACATTCGCCTTTTGAGACGGCAGATACGGCAGAGCAGGGCGGGAGTATTGCATTAGCAGTGCTTAATGGGAGATACCCAATGCCTCAAGACGAGGATGAACCAAACGGAAGTGAAAGACACTATTCGCGTCGGCTGAAGAACATTGTGAGAGCGTGTCTGCAAGTAGATCCTGCCGAGCGGCCAGACGTGCGGCAGCTTTTACGTGCTTTAAATGTAGCAGATTCTGGATGATTTATGATATACTTCTCGCGGCAGGTATGTGAGATTATAAAACGGGATGAAGACGCGCGCTTCATAAATTACAGATCACTGGTTGCCTTTTTTTGTATATGCATCTTTCTTCTGGTTATGACATTCTAATGGTTTTTCTCAGAGATAATTTCGTTGAAGTCCGATAAGAGTCTTAAACGCTCCTTCCGATTCCAGGTTTTAGTCATCGTTTTCCGTTCTTATTCTAAAGAATATAACAATAATAGACGTTGATTTTCTTTTCTGTATCATATTTATAAATTTTTGTCTACTCTTTTTCAATGCAATATCCCCCGCTACTCATCCTGGCCCGGAATTGTGGCTACTGGCGTACCCGCGGACGAAAAATGCCAACTACCCGCTAGAAGAAGCAAGCCAGAGATGACGAAACCGGCAAGTAAAACGGCTTTGGTAACCTTTGAAGCCTTGCGAAATTTAAATATCGCATTCTCCACATTGTGTTTCAACTGTTCGGCTCCCAACTTGTAGTATAAAAGCCCCAATAGTGCGATAGAATATCCCGCCAACTGCAGAGCAGACACTGGAGAATGCCAGATAAGCACACTTGCGCATACGAGCAGGATATCCTTAAGGACACCTGATAGTGTGAGTACAAGAGACGATGTTTTGCCTATCAAAAAGACAACGGCGATATTGAGACAAAGGGCGACTGCAGCATTGCATACTAGCGAGACTAAACCAACCTGTTGGATAGCCTGTAGAGAAAGCCGACGGCCTTCAAAAATGAGACAGCAAACTGCATTCATACACGCACAAACAGGGGCAAAATAGTAGAGAGAAACGAGCGGATCCATCTTGAATTCTGCCGAGCTTAGCAATTGTTGCACAAGTGCAAGACGAACTGATTCAAACATGATCCCAGCCACTTGGAACATGACGCCAATAGTAACAAAATGAATCTCTCCATAACTGGCAATAATGACTCCGAGAACAATTATGCTCACGTTGAACAGCACACGCATATCGAACTTTGCTAGTCGCATTGTCCAAGTGACTCCGAGGACTGCCACCGGAGTTGTAGCCTTTAGCATTTGAATGAATGAAACTGAGAGGTATAAATAAGCGACGTTGGAGCAGATAAGGCTGAGACTGAAAAACGCTCCTATAGGAACAATAGCTCGTAAATAAACTGCTCCTGACATAGGCACAGCGAAACGCCCGTCGAGTAAATGTGTAGTGCGGGCCATAATCTGTGTAGCAATGCTGGCGAATATTAAATGCCAGGTAGTTAGAGCGATAGGAAAGCCTGGCTGTTAGCAAAGCCATATTCAGGAGAAGATAACGGCGATTTGCAAAATTCAAGATGACGAAACACTGAAATAAATAAAAAAATGACGACAACAGTTAGAACATACTAAACCCCGCTGAATCAAGGACCCATTTGTTATACAGGATAACACTGCCGGAGAAAAAGATCCATACAGCAACGTAAACGGCCGCTGGGATACTTTTTCGTTTAGGATCGACGAGGGATGGTTCTAACGTCTGCGCCACTGCAACGGGCTTGCCAGAACTGGTTTCCTTGTTCGCGATAGGATCCAAACTGATATCATCATTAGCCTCGTCATGCCCTCTTTCCAGATCTGAGCGCCTGTCGTCCGCCATTTGCCGAGGATGTCTCTAGTTGGATTACTTTCCCAGTCCTAATGTTATATATATGTGGGTTATTGAGAGTGGCAGGCATTGGAATTAAAGTGGAATATCGCTTTCCTATCGGCTCGTACGTATTACATATGTTTAATGTTACAAGTTTGGCATTTAGCACAAATATTTCCTCGCGTAATTTCGCAGTATAGTCAGAGTGCTGTATATAGTAGTAGAGTAAACATGCGAGGGTACGAGGAGTCTAAATTAATGTGCGAGTATATAACCTAATGTATGTAATGTATTGGCAAATTGGGTCCTTCTCTATACCTTTTTGCCCCTGCGACTCGCTTTTATAACGTTTATTTCACAGCCGTCAATGTCAAATATATGGTGACTCTACACGTGCGCGGTGCTACTCGTATCATTTGCACCGGCTTACTTTGCCCTAAAGTACCATTGCACTTGCGGATTAAGTACCAAATAAAATGGTGCACTCATGATTCACTCTACTAAAATTGGATATAGTCACACGACAAATTTAGGTAGTAGCACAGGTCCCGGTACTTTAGATCTAACTAGTGTACTACGATAAGCCGCAATCTTAGACCGTTGCTCGTCTGCACCCTTAAACTAAGCCGCAGGTTTATCTAGCGGGAATTTTTATTGCTGCTTGCTTATACCCTAAATGTACTACAAAGTGATAAAAAGTAAGCTCTTGCTGTAAGTCTGCCTGTAATGCTCGAGTGCGGCGCAATTGGCGAGTTGTTAGCACGAGTACTCTACGTCAAATCTGAAATTGATAATTTATAATTAGACTTTTCGTTTCTTAGATTCACCATGTAACCTTTTTATCTCGATACAGCACGTAAAGCTTAAACTCTATTCGGCCATTGAGATATAATGGCTCGCATGAATATACTCGACGTTGACCGCTGCAACCTTTCCCCTTGCATGTCAGCTCTGTACAGTGCGGCGATTGTCCGGATCCATATATTGTCAGAATAATTTGGGAAATTATACGCTATTATGCGGGGCAGAGTCCAACTGGAGATTTGAATGTATTACAAGAATATTGGGAGAATTTGAATGACAAGTTCAACCTGTATTGGCACCTTTCTGGTTATGCTATTTTGGATGCCTGCGAAGGCTTTGGCTATTTTGGTCGCCTGTCATCATACATTGTGCCTGAACCTTTAGAGTTCTAGTCAGGAAATATATCAGTCAAATCTGCTTGGATATATGCCAAAGAACTATTAGCATTTCTAATTTTATCCTTTATAAGCATGCTATTGTCTGTATAATAAGTGCTTAAATTATCATAAATAAGCGTATTGCAATTTATCTTCAACTTTCAAGATAATTTATAATATGTAGAATCATTAAAATTAAGGTTAATTCTACTAAATAAAGCGCATCAAGTCATTATTTGATCCTTGGTGTGCACTACGTACGCCCTTTTGTCGCAGTTATTTTATTTTTTTACTTTTCTATTTTGCTTTCCTTTGGAATATTTACGTAGATTAGCATTATGAACAATAATCTAACAGTCACAATAACCACATACAATTAGTAGACGAGTAGGCATCCAAGAGCTCTAACGTACGTAGGATATTACTTCTGTCTAGGCCTTCTGCCAATGCATGAGCCTTTTATGACAAAGATGTCTCGATTAAAATAGAAAATACATGAATGGGTGCATTTGTATAAAAACTATTCTTTTAAACATACTCAGTGAGTATTGCCCATATCGCCCATGCTGGACTTGGCAGACTCAATAAACTCATTTGGAACTTTGAGACGGTATACTTTACCATCTAGTTTGCTCTTAAATGCATATGCCCAGCTCGTTGCATCAATGCGTTGCCATACACGGCACGCGCTATCTGATTCGCCGCACTTTGTTTTTCCGGCTTTTTGTGCAAAAGACGACTTTACGCTATTCTGTTCTGCACTTTTCGTAGCAGCCTCGGGGCCTCGGAATACCTTTGGCAGACCACACTGTGAGCAAACGTTGATGGTACAACTTCCGCATAGAGGGCAGCACACGGACCCGTGACCATCAGGCTTTGTGTCTACACTTCCTGTCTGCTCTACACGGTCTCCGCATTCATGGCCATGTGTCAGTTGTCCAATAGTGCACGATCCAATATTAACACGTCCCATCCTAATACACCTGCCTCCACAATGACAATGCCGGTTGTCTGGGAGCAAAGTCCTATCGCCCGAAGAGCCGTCTGGCAAAGCTTCAACCGTCATATTGTACTCGTCCAACCGGGTCTCGGACCCGTCTGTTTTCGGCCCCGTCTCTGTATCGGAAGCATTTAAAGATTGATCCATTTGGTCCATGGCTGCATTAGCATGAGAAGTCTGAGAACCAGAATTGCCAGTTTCCTCATCACTGCCGCTGCCTTTGTTATCAGAGCCAACCTGATCAGGTGCCGTGTATGGCGAAAGATCATCGCCGAGTGGAATAGACTCATACACCAGGCTTCCCATCTTTTGCCTGGAACGGCTTGGCTCTGAAAAACTGCTCTCCCCATCAGGGCTCGTAAACTCTTTAGAGTCAGCGTACGAGTTAGAGTCTTTTGTTCCTTGAGCGTCGAGGCGTTCGAGCCACGACTCAACCCTTTGCGCTCCCGAATCTTTCGATGCGCTCTGATCGTCCGCTGTAGCTCCCGACGAGGACTGATCTATCGGGATACGCGACCAATCAATATCCCATGAGACAAGCGCATCCTTTTCCTGGCCCAACATTTTTCTTTCACCGCCAGCATGCGCTGGCCAGTCTGAATTTTGTGCGCCATTGCTACTGCCCTCTTCATACAGGATTTGTTCACCTCCGTGGACGATAACACGAGGTGTCCAGTCCGGTTGAGAGTTGTTTTGAGAATCGTAGCTATTACTACCGTTTGCAGCAAGCTGACCGTCTCCGTCGTTATGCACAATGACCCGTGGCTCCCATTGTCGGTGAGAGTCTTGGCCAGAGTCTTTGCCAGAGTCTTGGCCAGAGTCTTGATTAGAGCCGTACTGATCTGCATCGGGTTGGAATCCTTGATGCCGATTGAGATTGTATGGAAAAGACTGGGCCGAGCTACTGCCCGGCTGACCATCGTTTGGGTCATTTAGTATTGCTACATCGTTGCCGTGTACCACAATCTTTGGCAACCAAAGGTCAGTGGAATCGGTCAAAGACTCAGATTGAGGTTCATTTTTGCCTGACTCTAGGCAGGAATCCTCAGATCCTCCAGTATAACAGACATCATGGTTTTTGTTTCCATTTGCGCTGCTTGCCAAATATCGAGTGTGCCCGTTAGCACCCTCTTGTAAGCGTCCATAAGTGCCCATGTTGCTGTCACTCTTTCCGTCGGTAGAGTCAGAGTCTGAAGACCCGGAATCCTTGTAACGGCCATCGTAGTGGCCAGAGTGATCAGCAGCCGAGGATACACCATTATTGTTTCCTTGTCTGTAGTTATGGCGAGCAGCTGAGCCATGCTGAGGGTTACTCTCCTCTTCAGCCGAGTACTCTGTGCTATCTACATATGAAGAAGTAGCACTGCCCGACCCAGATTCGCAGCTGTCGCAGCTTTCGGAGCTAGAGTCGAAAGTACCCGTACTATCGCTCTCACTTGAAACCGAAGAAGACTGCAAGGTGCTATCCCGCCTGCGATGACTATGAGCAGACGGCAACTCCTTATCTAGCACCTCGTTTGCATCTTGCCCACTAGCCAAAATGGTCGCCTGTACTCTCACGTCTTGGCTACCAGACTCGGCCTTGTGCTTTGTTATAATGGGTCCAGAACGAGACGCGCCCGTTGGAAACTCGGGCAGACTTAATCCAGATCCAAAGTCTAGTGCCGCCAGTGCCAGAAAAGCCAACAGCCTATGCTTTAGTCGCATAACGAAGTCAGCCCATGCAGCGTGTAGGTCAATGGTCGCATCACGAAACGTTATATCAGCAATAAAGACCTCATTTGCGCCATGTGACCCAGAGTCGTAAGGATAGAGCTATCTATCCATTGGCCCACGTGACACGTACATATCGCAATTTTACAAAGATACTTGGATTCGTACGAGCATTATTTTATATAGGCCAAACGACAGTAGAGCGGAGACGCATCGTGGAGCGGCCGAATGCCAACGACTCGTCAATGGCTTCAGCCAAAGAAGCAGTTTGCGTAGAACGTTGAGTCATTGTCTCGACGTAGTAGCCTACATGATCTGGCGTATAATAAATACAATAAATAATTAATAAATACAATAATTAATAAATACAATAATTAATAAATACAATAATTAATAAATACAATAATTAATAAATACAATAAGTAGAACAAATTTGTAAAAATACACGCACGACGCTCGTTGTCCACGACATGTCATCGAGTATATACTACAAGTTCAAGTCGCACAAGGAGCCGAGCCGAATCACGTTCGAGGGCACCTCCGGTCTCAGCGTGTTTGATGTGAAACGGGAGATTATCCAGAAGAGTCGGCTTGTCGATAGCGTGTCTGACTTTGATATTGTTATATACAATGCAGATACGAACGAAGGTAAAGATATACGTGGCGATCTAATACGCTGACTAAACAGAATACACGGATGATACGTCAGTGATCCCGCGAAGTACGAGTATCGTCGTGAAAAGGCTACCGGCCGCTCGTCGTGGCCATGGCAACGCGGCCCTGTACATTACTGGCGAGATGCCTACGACTAGTCGGGCACGTATGGAGTTTGCCAAGAGAATGCAGCAGCAGCAGCAGCAATCTCAGCCCTTCCGGCCTCAGTCTGAACTGCGATCTTTCCCAAAGACGAACGGTACTGCGGAGGATGCCGCAATTGCAGCGATGTTGGAGCACTCGTCCTCTCAATGGGAACAGGCTCAATCACAAATGGCTAATGCTACGCCTGTTTATTCACGGCGGCCGGGCGCTGCAGTGGCTAATGTTCCAGACAGGCCGCCACCACCAGGGTACGTATGCTATCGGTGTGGTCAAAAGGGCCACTGGATCCAAGCCTGCCCTACTAATAACGACCCTGACTGGGACGGGCGGCCCAAGGTTAAGCGGACAACAGGTATTCCCAAAACGCTGTTGACTAAAGTGGGAGACCCACGTTTGGCAGCTGAATCGGACAACGTAATGGTAAACGCGGAGGGCGAGTATGTGCAAGCCCTACCTGACTCTCGTGCTTGGGAGAAATACCAGAAACAGCTGCAGAAACCAAAGACGCCGGCTGATGTATTTAATCAGCCTTTATCTGAAGAGCAAGAAGGGCTGGCGTGTGCTCACTGCCAAAAATTACTACGTGATGCGGTTCGCACACCGTGTTGTAAGACACTTTATTGTGATGAATGTATTCAGCAGGCACTTTTAGACTCGGACTTTGTGTGTCCAAAGTGTGGAACTCGTGATATCTGGCTAGACAGGCTGGTGCCTGACGAGGGAGTTCGAGCCAGTGTTTTACAGCATGTACGAAAAGTGCTTGGTTTACCTGAAGATGCGCCAATTGAAATCGATAAAAAGGAAACGGAAGCTCGTACTAAAGCTCCTCCGGCTAGTGCAAAACGCAATGCTCGAGATTTTGAGCCTAACGATTTAGCGTTGCTCGCAAGCGCTTGGCCTCCAGAGTTTCAGAATATTCCTGGATTTATGGAGGCACTGAAATCAGGTCTAGTGCCCCCACCACCCCCGCCTGGTATGCTCGGGTCAGGAAACCCTTTTGCCATGAGCATGCCGGGTATGCCGGGTATGCCGAGTATGCCGGGAATTCCAGCGTTCCCCCAGCAACGATATGGCCAGGTTGACGGTCAGCGTGATGCGAAACGATTCAAATCGACGTAATTGACTTTCTTATATTTTGTACTTTTTTGAAATGTTGGCACGGGCAAATGGGCAATACAATCATGGGCAATAGAACATTTTGATTTACGGCATTGCATTACAAGCATTCTTTAGCAATGGATCTAGTAGCAATAATGAAGGCATTTTATTCATGTTGACATAGAGACCAAGGAAAGGACTAATATAAGCATTATTTAGAGTGAGTGATTGATTGATTGATTGATTGATTGATTGATTGATTGATTGATTGATTGATTGATTGATTGATTGATTGATTGATTGATTGATTGATTATATATTTATATTTGCATATTGGCTGATTAATTAACATTAAACAACAATTAAATAACAATTAAATAACAATTAAATTCGTTTGTAAGCGTACAACGTTACTCCACGCCATTTGTCAATCTTTATTTAATTATATTAAGATAATTCGCATACTAAAGACATCAACCATCTAATCGGCCGGCTGAGACATTTCAGCGAATGGCAGACGCCCAAGTTGGAAGGATATGCGTCGTTGGCGCCGGCCCCGTAGGATGTTTAGCCGCGCTGATGCTTGCGCATGAAGGTTTCCAAGTCACTGTAATAGAGTCGCGGTCGGGTAAGATTTGTAGTATACTAATATTAACTAACCAAAGATCCACGAGCACAGCAAAATACAGGGGATGGACGCCGCTCGATAAACCTCAACATCTCTGCGCGTGGAATAACTGCGCTTGAGGCAGTGGACCAAGTAATGGCCGCGCGTATACTGGAACACGCTGTGCCGATGAAGGCGCGGATGATCCATACACGGTCGGGTGAATGTGAATCACAGCTCTACGGTGTTCATGGCGAATGGATAAACTCGATAAGCCGATCCTTTTTAAACAACCGTTTACTGGATGAAATTGAAAGGCTACAGACGGATGAAAAAGCGTATGCTCAGATTGATCTAGAGTTTGATCGAAAAGTCAGGGCAATTGATCTTGAGGCAGAAGGCGGTGTCAGCATAAGTAGTGTCAGCAAATCTGGAGAAAGTACTGTCCAGACTTTTGCGTCTGTCATTGGTGCAGATGGAGCTTTTTCACGTGTTCGGGCAGCGCTTCTGCGTGTAGCACGTGTGGACTTTTCGCAGGAGTATATTCCTCATGCTTACATGGAACTGCATATACCAGCGGGCCAAGGGAAGCCTCCCTGCTTCCAACTCGACCCTAATCATCTCCATATTTGGCCTCGGCACGAATTCATGCTTATTGCCTTGCCCAACCGTGATGGCTCTTTTACGAGTACTCTGTTCGCTCCTTACGGCGTGTTTGACAAGTTCAGAACGGCTCAAGACATGGTTGAGTTCTTCCGGCAGCAGTTTCCCGATGCATTGGCGCTGATGGGTGAGGCGCATATTGAACACGCCTTTCGTGTAAATCCACGGCCGCCGCTGCTCACAGTGCGAACGAGTCAGTATAACTATGGCGGCCGTCTTTTGATTCTAGGAGACGCGGCTCATTGTATGGTGCCGTTTTACGGACAGGGCATGAATTGTGGGTTCGAGGACGTGCGAATTCTGCAGAAACTGTTACGGCACAGCGCGATTGGAGGCAGCCAAAGTCTAAATGAAGGTGGCGGCAAACTTCAACAATTAGGATCTGTTTTTAATGAATTTACTCGCCAACGCAGGCCAGACGTGGAGGCAATTACAAAATTAGCTATGGATAATTATGTGGAAATGAGGCACTCCGTCGTATCACCGCTTTATCGCGCACGGAAACGGTTGGACGGTTTACTCTGCCGGATACTAAATGATCGATGGCTCCCACTTTATACAATGGTGAGCTTCCGGCCGGATATTCCTTATAGTATAGCTCTAGCTCGAGAGCAATGGCAGCGTCGATTTCTTGAGCGCGTCATGCGCGGGATCCTTTTGGGCACGGGGTTCTTGCTGTGGGTTTTTCGGAAAAGGATTGCCCGTACAGCGTGAACGTAAAACTTTATTATGAGCTGGTTATGCCGCGGTGCAAAGGCAACTGATCCAGGCATACGATTGCTCTAAAAAGTCTACAAATCTACTGATAGGCACAACTAAACATTGTGTTGTTATCAGCCTACTCACCAAACGAGGATTGAAAAACAAAATAGTACATATTCTAGACCATAATCTAACTTTGAACAACATTTAATCTATGAAATACTACAGCCTTTAGGCAGGCCACAAGGCCCGCTTTCAGGCTCCTTTTCAGTGTCAAACGGTTCCGCTGGGTTTGCAGTATTAGTGTCTTTGCTCTGAGCCGTTTGCACAGGAGCAGCGGATGAAGGAAGGGGAGCGTCAACGGTATTCTTATCGCCGTCGTTATTACCAGACTTTTCGCCCGAGCGTAGTTATTTCGTAACTGCCTCCACAAAAGACTTGCCCTGGATCTCGCCCATTCTCAGTTCGAGCGGCGAAGGCATGCGCGCGCCAGTGCCGCTGGCCAAGGTACCTGCACCCCATGGAGAGCCACCATGAACCTCGTCCAAGGAAGTGAGCTCAGCAAAAGCCTTGGCGTAACCGAGAGGCACAAAAGAGATACCGTGATGAACAAGTGTAGACATTGTATTAAGGGCCGTTGTTTCCTGTCCTCCGCCAAGACCACCAGTAGAGACAAAGATACCGGCACGCTTGCCCCACAAAGCGCCCTGGGCCCACAATTGGCCAGTAGAATCCCAGAACGCCTTCCATTGCGCTGGCATATTACCATAGCGTGTAGGAATTCCAAACAAAAAGTACTCGTACTCTTTCATCGTGTCCGGGGTGGCAATTGGGATTGAAGAGTTTTTTGGTGGAGCGTGCATTTTGGTCAGAATCTCTTCAGGTAACGTCTCCTGAACCTGGTACAGGTCGGCAATTGCGCCAGCCGATTCCACTCCCTGCAAGGTCAGCCTGCGCTGAAAACGAAAGAGATGTAACGAAAATGTATTAAATGAATTAAATAAATCATAAAGACGAGGATCAATCTTCAATTGAAACGGAATGATGCAGTTATAGGTTATGCGGTAACAACAGCGGGTATGGAAGGATAAAGTACCTTTTTCACGCTCTCTGCGAGTTTTTGGATATGGCCATACATAGAGTAGGTGATGATTGCAACACGGGGAGCCATTGCGATTTAATTGCGATTGCTTAAACGAGATAGTGCCGATATACTAGTTTGCCACGAATACTAGCCGGATTCAAGAATGGCATTGCTCGTGTGTGGGGGTCATTGCTTATATAGGCCCGTGATGAGTAATCCTCATGTCAGGATTGATTACTTGAAAGTCTGTCGATCTGTATGAGTAAGCATCACACTTTTTATCAGATCTGGCAATTAATTATATGGCTCGGACAGATCGCATGTCACGCTTTTATTTATAAAGCAGCCTATCATTTACTCTATTGTTTACCAGGCATAATATTTATTCGTACTCGGGTAAGAAATTACTTTGAAAGTGGTGTTTATTATACACGAACGGCCACGGGCCTGCTAAACGTCAAATTATTGACAGTAGAATTTTTGTAATGGTTCGATAGAACTTTTGCATTCATGGTCAGCGTATTCATCCAGGGACATTTTTGCTGATCAAAAGCCAACAGCAATTTAACAAACAATGATTTAAACCTTATTCCTTTTATTGTCAAATAGAAGAAAGATAATTTAGGAGGCAATTTTTCTAAAATCGTCACCCAAATTTCTTGAACGACGCAAGCTAATAGTCAGTAATATTACATGCACAAAGACTCAAAGGCGAGCTTTGATTTTGGCTTTGATTAAAGATACTCGTGTAATAAATAATTATGTACTCGCTGGGTTAAGTGCGTGATTCTAGCAAACCCTAACTAACAGTGAGTCTTCGCTTCGATGCTACGATTGATTGCAAGTGACATGTTGAGCCAATTAGCCAACGCAAGAATTTCCCCATGTGACGGTAATCACAAGCGTCTTTATTAGATGAGATACGCTCGACTTCTATTAGCAGTGTGCGCGTAATTCAGCAATATAGCAATTTAGCAATTTAGCAATTCAGCAATATAGCAATTTAGCAATTTAGCAATTTAGCAATTTAGCAATTTAGCAATTTAGCAATTTAGCAATTTAGCAATTTAGCAATTTAGCAATTTAGCAATTTTTCACCATAATTAATACGAAGTAGAAAAGCGTGTTTGATCGTTTGCGTATCTGCACCTTATCAGCACTTTTTAGCAGTACCGTTACTTACAGCCCCAAAAAGGTAGCCCGGCGATTTAATATTAAAAGATTCTGAGAGCACACCAGAATAAAGAAAAGAAAAAAAAAAGTTCGAGGTCCAACTAGCACATATCTCCAATTGCCACCGCGGCATTGCCCCTATTTATTGTAGGCGATGGCTCTGTTGCGTGGCCCGCTGCGTCAATTGACGCAGCGGTTTACGAGGCAAGCTGTTTCGCCCTCGCGCGGGCTTTGTACTCTTCCGCAATTGACAAATGGCTCCTTGTACAGAGCGGCGGCAATTCGCTCAAACATGGCAAGAATCAATGCCACGAGTGGGCTGCGCGGCTATGCGGCCGCAGCAGACGCATCTGTTACCGAAAAATACTACGCCAAGGGCCTCAAGCGCACCGGGAATCTCGAGCAAGTCAAAAAGGTGCTTGTTGTGGGCAGCGGTGGGCTTAGTATCGGACAAGCCGGGGAGTTTGATTATTCTGGTAGGTTTTGTTAGGGTTTACGATTGACCTTTTTGGTGGACAATTGGGTTGGGCATAAATGTTTTTTTCCCTTTGGTCTTTTGATTATAATTTCGTCTTGCACGGTATTTGTGATATCCGTTCAGTCAACTACTCTCAGCCCCAGCCATTTCTGCTACACTTTTATTGGCCTCTACTTTTTCTCTTGAAACTCAGTGGTCACGTGTTTGCCGCTATGGCCCAGCCGTTCAGTCAGTTTGATCTTTAATCATACTTTCTCCTTCAGCAAGCTGCTAAACATTTACAGGCTCTCAGGCTATTAAAGCTCTGCGTGAAAGCAACGTCAAATCGATCCTTGTCAACCCCAACATTGCCACTATTCAAACCTCTCATGTAAGGCTTTTCCAGTATCATGCTTTAAAAAGAAAAAAATGGTGGTAAAAAATAATAAAAAATAATACTTCCAATACAACTCTATACAAGGCTAACCGTTACAGCATCTGGCAGACGAAGTCTATTTCATCCCTGTTACTCCCGAGTATGTTACGTATATCATTGAACGCGAGCGCCCCGACGGAATCCTCCTCACCTTTGGCGGCCAAACTGCGCTCAATATTGGTGTAAATTTGGACAAGATGGGCGTCTTTGACATGTACAATGTGAAAGTCCTTGGAACGCCCATCAAGACTCTGGAAACTTCGGAAGACCGCGACCTGTTTGCGCGGGCACTGGACGAAATTGAGATCCCTATTGCTACTTCTTTCGCCGTAGAATCTGTGGACGAGGCTCTTAAAGCCGCGGACGACATTGGCTACCCGATCATTGTCCGTTCGGCTTACTCCTTGGGCGGCCTGGGATCTGGTTTTGCAGCGAATCCGGAGCAACTTGAATCCCTGGCAGCTCGGTCCCTTTCTCTCACTCCCCAAATCCTGGTGGAGAAGAGCCTGAAAGGCTGGAAGGAGGTCGAGTATGAAGTTGTACGCGACGCCGACAACAATTGTATCACTGTGTGTAACATGGAGAACTTTGACCCTCTCGGAATCCACACGGGTGACTCTATCGTGGTGGCTCCCTCACAGACGCTTTCCGACGAGGAGTATCACATGCTCCGCACAGCAGCAATAAAGATTATCCGCCACTTGGGCGTTGTGGGCGAGTGCAATGTGCAGTACGCTTTGGCGCCCTCTGGTTTGGACTATAGGGTGATTGAGGTGAACGCCCGTCTTAGCCGGTCTTCTGCCCTGGCCTCCAAGGCCACCGGCTACCCTCTGGCCTACACTGCTGCCAAGATTGCCCTGGGCCATACGCTGCCAGAGCTGCCCAATGCTGTGACAAAGACGACTACTGCCAATTTTGAGCCCTCCCTGGACTATATCGTCACCAAGATCCCTCGCTGGGACCTGTCCAAGTTCCAGTATGTGGACAGGCACGTTGGCTCTGGCATGAAGAGTGTCGGTGAAGTGATGGCCATTGGTCGTACCTTTGAAGAGTCTCTGCAGAAAGCAATCAGACAGGTCGACCCCGCCTTCCGAGGCTTTATGAGTCTGCCGTTTGAGGACGTTGATACAGTGCTGCAGGAGCCAACTGACCGCCGCCTTTTCGCAGTGGGCAATGCCATGCTGGAAAAAGGCTATTCCATCGACAAGATCCATGACATGACAAAGATTGACAAATGGTTTTTGCAAAAGCTCGATAATATTGTGCAGGTACGCAATGCTCTGCTGCAAGTCGGGCAAGAAGGCAGCGGCCTAACCAACTTGTCGTACGACCTGACCCGTACAGCTAAACGGCACGGCTTCTCTGATCTGCAGATAGCCGAGCTGCTGGGCTCTGGAGTGACAGAGCTGCAGGTCCGTGCTCACCGGCAGGCTCACGGCATTACGCCTATAGTAAAACGCATCGACACACTGGCGGCCGAGTTCCCGGCCAGCACAAACTACCTGTACACCACATACAATGCCACGAGCCATGATGTCACCTTCGACGAGCACGGCACAATGGTCCTCGGGTCCGGAGTGTACAGGATCGGGTCGAGTGTCGAGTTTGATTGGTGCGGAGTCTCCTGCGCTCGAGCTCTGCGCAAAGTGGGCACAAAGACGATAATGGTAAACTACAACCCCGAGACAGTGAGCACAGACTATGACGAATCTGAGCGGCTTTATTTCGAGGAACTCGGGTACGAAAGAGTAATGGACATTTACGAGCTGGAGGGCGCTTCTGGTGTCGTTGTCTCTGTCGGGGGACAGCTGCCGCAGAATATTGCTCTGCGGCTGCAGCGAGACGGCGGAGCCAACGTGCTCGGCACTGATCCAGCGGATATCGATATGGCAGAGGACAGGCACAAGTTCAGCAGTGTCCTGGACCGTATCGGCCTGGACCAGCCCGAGTGGGCAGAGCTCACCAGCGTCGACCAGGCTCGGCAGTTTGCCGACAAGGTCGGGTTCCCTCTCCTCGTCCGGCCGAGCTATGTCCTCTCTGGCGCAGCTATGAGCGTCGTACACGACGCTCATACTCTGGCAGACAAGCTGGAAAACGCAAGTGCCGTTTCCCCCGACCACCCTGTCGTTCTGACAAAGTTTATACAGGGAGCCCGAGAGATTGACGTGGACGCTGTCGCTCACAAGGGACGATTGCTTGTTCATGCTGTCAGTGAGCATATCGAGAACGCTGGTGTCCACTCTGGCGACGCTACTATTGCTCTGCCGCCTTACAGTCTGCCTGCCGCTATTGTGGAGAGGTGCAAGTCTATTGCAGAGAGAGTGGCCTCTGCTTTTACCATCACTGGTCCTTTTAATATGCAGGTCATCTATGACGAGCAGACGGCCTCGCTTAAAGTCATCGAGTGCAATCTGCGAGCCTCCCGGTCTTTTCCGTTTGTCAGCAAAGTGCTGGGCTTGAATTTTATCGATGTGGCCACTAAAGCCATCGTGGGCAAGGACGTGCCTGAGCCTGTAGACCTTATGCAGCAGCCACGGGACTATTGTGCCGTCAAAGTGCCCCAGTTCTCGTGGACCAGGCTGGCTGGCGCTGACCCTTATCTCGGCGTCGAGATGGCCTCTACCGGCGAAGTAGCCTGCTTTGGCCGGGACGTTCATGAGGCCTACTGGGCCGCCATCCAGTCGACGCAAAACTTTAAAGTGCCGATCCCGGGTAACGGGATCCTGCTGGGCGGTGACACTGAGCAGCCAGAGCTTGGGCGTGTAGCCCTTGTCCTGGCGCCTATGGGCTACAACTTGTACACTGCCAGCCACAGCGTCCGCGACTATATCAACTCTGTGCTAGAGCAGGCACAATCGGCCGTCCGTGCTGAAGCTATCGCTTTCCCTACAACGGACAAGAATGCGCTGCGAAAGGTGTTTGACGACAAGAAAATCGATGCCGTTATCAATCTGGCCTCTGCCCGTGGCCGAGATCAGCTGGACCAGGATTATGTCATGCGCCGAAACGCTGTTGATTTTGGAAGGACACTGATCAACGATGCTAAATGCGCCATCATGTTTGCCGAGTGCCTGCAGCGCGATATTCCTTTTGTCGTTGAGCAGAGCAAACGCGCCATCGGGAAACGCGAGATCCCTCCTGAAGTCAAGCGGTGGAGCGAATTTACTGCTACTCGCGACCTGTAATCTGCCGGCTTTAGCCTTTGCTAGTCTTGTCGATTTGATATATATACATTTATCTCGCTTGTAATACAAAACAATAAAACAGAATAGAAATAGAAATGAAATAGAAATAAAATAGAAATAAAATAGAAATAGAAATAGAAATAAAATAGAAATAAAATAGAAATAAAATAGAAATAAAATAGAAATAAAATAGAAATAAAATAGAAATAAAATAGACATAAAATAGAAATAAAATAGAAATAGAAATGAAATAGAAATAAAATAGAAATAAAATAGAAATAAAATAGAAATGAAATAGAAATAAAATAGAAATAAAATAGAAATAGAAATGAAATAGAAATAAAATAGAAATAAAATAGAAATAGAAATGAAATAGAAATGAAATAGAAATATAGAAATATAGAAATATAGAAATATAGAAATATAGAAATATAGAAATATAGAAATATAGAAATATAGAAATATAGAAATATAGAAATATAGAAATATAGAAATATAGAAATATAGAAATATAGAATATAGAATATAGAAATATAGAAATATAGAAATATAGAAATATAGAAATATAGAAATATAGAAATATAGAAATATAGAATATAGAATATAGAAATATAGAACAACAATACTACTTTATAAATATAAACGAATTATTGATTGCAAAGTTGTGTGCTCGTCTGCAAAACGACTATTCATATTATAAAGTGTACCGTTGTGCGTTTTGCAACGTCTATGCTTTCGATTTATTTACAGAAGCATTACAGCGTTCGTGCCAAGTAACATTTCTCTTTAGTAGCGATCTTAAATTGCTCTATTCATGATAGACTCTTGCCAAAGTCCTTTATCTACAAAAACCGTAGCAGAACGCCATGTTCAGCAATTTAGTCTTTTTCTTTTATCTATAATCTGCAGTGCAGAATCATTTTGGTATCGTGAAATTACTCCTTTTTAAGGCGCTGCACAGCGTGATGAACGCCTCGGTCGAGCATTGCGAAAAGAGTGACGACTCCACCGAGAACAGCAGCAACGGCTACAAGTTAGACCACAATCCACAGACTATAAAGGTAACCAACCTGTAACAAACTCGCCAAATGAACGGTTACGCGTTTCTTTTTCAATAATACGCATCGGGCTTATATCGTACGCGAAAAATACGCCGGGAATACCGCCTTGCACACCAATATGGGTTGGATTCTTGTTATCACGGCCTCGTAAATCACGTTCGTGAGCGGTTACGGAGTACGAGTGCGTATCAATACGATCACCCTGCAAAGAAATGACAGAGCGTGAAACGCATTTCAAAAAATAATCGTAGTGTACGCTGGGAGTATCAGTCAGCTGTTCGAAGCCCGTCAAGGGATCAGCTCCTCCAGGGCCAAGAGACAGCTGGTAAATGTGATGACTAAAATCATGATGCTGACTGCTGTCTCCACCGAAATAGTCCGCCATATCGTGCACATGCTGGTTCATTTGAGCATTATGGAAGGACCGACCTGGAGCAAAATGAAAATTGCCAATGACCTTGTTTACATGAAGCACACCGGCAATACTACAGCCTTCTTGTGACTGAGCAAGGTACGATTGCTTGTAATTTTCGCGCTTGCACTGCTCAAAGGCGTCATAGTCGCCGATGGACCAGCCTGGCATGTAAGTCTGCAAAGTACTCAAAATAAAGAGTAGCCCGTGCTTTCACACGAAAAGTAATTCAAACTCGGCATTAAAGGAAGATATAACGGCGGTCAAAAACAAAGTTGCAAACAAAACACACGATAAAATAGCACAAAGTATCAGTATAATTACCCTTCTCAGTGTAAGCCTCGCGGACGTCTTTACACGTGTTGCAACAGGCAGTAGTCTCACGTGCTCCGTAACAAGGACCGCAATAGTTTTCTGGAAGATCGCCTTCCGACCTAGCTCCGATAGCTTGTACGATTAGACACGTATACACCATCAAAACATACTCAGAGCCGACGACGATATTACCGCTCCGTCTTTACTCAATCGTGTCTTTATGACATCGTGCGAAATATCACGCTGGAACTCGCCGGATACGTCCATTACATCGAGACTCAACACTGGATATTTAGCGAGACTTTCTTTTTTTTTTTTTTTCTTCTTTTTTTCTTCTTCTTTTTTCTTCTTTTTTTCTTCCTTTTTCCCCTCCTTGTTTCCTCTTTTTCTCTTTAGTTTGAATCCAAATCTGCTTCAACTCCTTTCTCTCATCTTTCAAGCTTACATTCGCAAGGGATGTGGGGAAAAGAGACGTTAAAATTGATGCTAAGCCGCTCGCCTGATTGTTAGTTTTAGAGCAGATCCAAGAATAGGAAAGAGCGTATAACTCAAATCAAATTGGCCAGCGAGTAGCCGAGCAGTGCAGCAACAGACGGTAACAACTGACGCGACAAATATTCATACCCCTTGTCTGATCCACGACCAAAGAATCTTGGCGCACAATGCGACGGTAGTCGTTCCATTCAGCAGTACACAATACTCCAATCAGCACAAGCGCTGCGATTGTAAGCACACCGCCAATAGACGTCTTGACCTGTGCATCTTGCACCGTCTTTGAAAATGCGTCGATTCGGCGAATGCCGGTATTGCGACCCATTTTCTACGGGCAATTGGTTAGGCTTGGCCGGTGCAGCTAATTAACAATTGAGTTTATTTTCAAACATATAAATCTTTACATAGGACGAAGCATAGCTTACAAATTTGCTACATTGGACGGCAATGGATCAATGGCCTTTACGAACAAGAGTGATGACGATTATTTGCTACTGCGATCTATACATCTCGCGGACTGACACGTACGCAGTTCAAATTGCGCTGTGATTATGTGCGTTAATTTACGTGAATGCGTAAAAAAGGTACTGAAATCTAATCTATAGAAAATGATTAGTACAGCCTCGAGTTAAAAGACTCTTAATATTAATTATTTTCTAAATTCACAAATAGAAATGAGTCTATTTTGCTCCAACTAATATTTAAAATAAAATTGAAAAATTGTAAAGTGCCGTGTATATAATAAAATATAATATAATATAATAAAAAAAATACAATACAATAAAATATAATAAAATAAAATAAAATAAAATACAATATTTTTGACATATATATTTATAAAATCTTGATTTAAATAAAATAAAAAGCAAATACCACCTGTTTATTGAGCAGTCTTGTCCCCGCGACAGTTTCAGCATGGCCAACCGTGTGATGCTGAATGGTCGCTCGGCCATGGACGGCGACGTTTACGGTGAAAGTGTGGAGTATGTGGAAAGTGTGGTTCCCGATGGCGAAGAGGCAGCTGGTGCGGAAGACGAACCGATGCCTGGTCGACGGTCTCTTGCTGGGCAGTACACTGCGCCAAAAGACGCTATGCAGGAATTTGCAGACGCAGAAGAAGATCCTATGCAGGGCAGCTTAAACTCACGGCAGATCCAGAGCCGAGAAACCGATTACCAGAGACGTCGGTTTGACAGGGGCGCTGGTCAAATGCGACGCGATCTCGGTGGCGATGGGTCTGAGGGCAAAACCTACGCTGAGGTCATGGCAGAGCAAGAGCTGAGTCGTGAGGAGGCGCGTGTAGCTGAAGAGATCAAGAAAAAAGAGGAGGAGAGTAAAGAGATGAGAAGAGAGGGTAGAGCAGAGACAAAAGCAGAAATAAAAAAGGAAGAACAAAGCAGTAGTGAGCTGCGGCCACGTCGACGCCGGTTTGACGTTAAGCCAGAGCAGGCAGATGGAAGTGTACCCGAGAAAATCGCCGAGAAAATCGGGCAAGAACCGACTCGTGCTGTGAAGCGTTCACGATGGGACGAAGCGCCGGCAGTGGAAAAGGCTCCGGCAAAGCGATCACGATGGGATCGAGCGGGTGCTCTTGAGGATGGAGAAAAGCCACAACGGTCAGGTGAGAAAGTAGAAGCTGCAGAGCCTCAAGGCGGTATGGCGGAGAACGATCTACGAGTCGGGACTCTATCCGACGCAGAACTAAACGAGATCCTTCCGTCTGCCGGCTTCACTATTGTAGAGCCGCCTGCAGGTTATGTGCCGCAGAGGACAAAGAGACGCCAGGCTCCTGTGCTGGACGACGAGCAGCCAACTGGCTACGTCATGCCAGAGGAGAACACGTCTTTGGCTAAGCAGTTGGGTGCGGAGCTGCCTACAGACATTCCCGGCGTGGGTGATTTGGCGTTTTTCAAGCAGGAAGATATGAAGTTTTTTGGTAAACTGCTTGATTCTACACCTGAGGAGGATCTCGCGCTGGAAGAGCTGCGGGAGCGCAAGATTATGCGACTAATACTCAAAGTAAAGAATGGGACACCGCCCATGCGTAAATCAGCTCTGCGACAAATCACTGACGCTGCTCGCCAGTTTGGCGCGGGTCCATTGTTTAATCAAATCCTGCCGCTGCTAATGGAGCGGACTCTGGAGGACCAAGAGCGCCATTTACTTGTCAAAATTATTGATCGATGTCTTTACAAGCTGGATGACTTGGTGCGGCCTTATGTCCACAAGATTCTAGTGGTAATTGAGCCGCTTTTGATTGATGAAGATTACTATGCACGCGCAGAGGGACGGGAGATTATTTCTAATTTGTCCAAGGCAGCCGGATTAGCGTGCATGATTTCCACAATGCGACCTGATATTGATCATGCCGATGAGTATGTGCGTAATACTACAGCTAGAGCATTTGCCGTGGTCGCTAGTGCCCTCGGTGTTCCCGCGCTGTTGCAGTTTTTAAAGGCTGTTTGCCGGAGCAAAAAATCGTGGCAAGCTAGGCACACGGGTGTAAGGATAGTGCAGCAAATCGCTATTCTCATGGGCTGTGGTATCCTTCCACACCTGAAAAGCCTTGTGGATTGTATAGCACCAAACTTGGAGGATGAGCAGCAAAAAGTTCGTACAATTACAGCGCTAGCACTGGCGGCCTTGGCAGAGGCAGCTGCTCCCTATGGCATCGAGTCCTTTGACAGTGTACTGGAGACCCTGTGGAAGGGTGTCAAGCGGCACCGTGGAAAAGGGTTGGCTGCTTTTTTGAAGGCTACCGGGTTCATTATTCCGTTGATGGACCCAGATTATGCTGCGGGTTTCACAAAGCGGATAATGGACGTTTTACGGCGAGAGTTTACCTCGCCGGACGAGGAAATGAAGAAAATTGTTCTTAAAGTCGTGAGCCAGTGCAGTGCAACAGAGGGTGTTGAGCCCAAATTTCTAAGGACAGAAGTTATGCCTGATTTTTTCAAGAATTTCTGGGTTCGACGAATGGCACTGGATCGTCGCAACTACAGGCAAGTTGTGGAAACAACGGTTGAACTGGCACAAAAAGTCGGAGTGCAGTTAATTGTGGGTACAATTGTGCAAAACCTCAAGGACGAGAGCGAACCCTACCGCAAAATGACAGTGGAGACAATCGGCAAGGCAATTACGTCTCTCGGAGCTGCCGATATTGATGAGCGGCTGGAGGAGAGACTGATTGATGGAATTCTGTTTGCTTTCCAGGAACAGTCGGTAGAGGATATTGCTTTGCTTGATGGCTTTGGTATTGTAGTAAACGCCTTTGGCTTACGGTGCAAGCCGTACCTGCCGCAGATTGTGTCCACAATTTTATGGCGCTTAAACAACAAGTCGGCTAAAGTACGGCAGCAGTCGGCCGACTTGATCTCGCGCATTGCTGTTGTGCTGGCGGCCTGCGGTGAAGAACAGCTCTTGGGCAAACTGGGAATTGTGCTCTACGAGTATTTGGGCGAAGAGTACCCAGAAGTGTTGGGTTCAATACTGGGTGCCCTGCGTGCTGTAGTGGCCGTGGTGGGTATGGGAAACATGCAGCCCTCTATCAAAGACCTGCTGCCCCGTTTAACGCCTATTCTGCGCAACAGGCACGAAAAAGTACAGGAGAACACGATTGATCTGGTGGGCCGTATCGCTGATCGGGGTCCGGAGTACGTGTCTGCCCGGGAGTGGATGCGTATCTGTTTTGAGCTGTTGGACATGCTGAGAGCGCATAAAAAAGGCATCAGACGGGCAGCAGTGAACACTTTTGGCTACATTGCTCAGGCGATTGGTCCACAGGACGTTTTAGCCCTACTTTTGAACAACCTTAAAGTCCAGGAAAGGCAGAACCGGGTTTGCACTACTGTTGCTATAGCAATTGTAGCGGAAACGTGTGCCCCCTTCACCGTAGTACCGGCGCTAATGGCGGACTACAGAACGCCCGAGATTAATGTACAGAATGGTGTACTGAAATCGCTCTCCTTTATGTTTGAGTACATTGGTGAACTCGGGCGGGACTACGTTTATGCAGTTGCACCATTGCTGGAGGACGCTTTGACCGACCGGGACCAGGTTCATCGGCAGACTGCTGCCAGTGTGGTAAAGCACATGTCTCTCGGCTCAGCGGGCCTTGATCTGGAAGATGCAATGCAGCACCTACTCAATATGGTCTGGCCCAACATCCTCGAGGAGTCGCCCCACGTTATCAATGCTGTGCGCGAAGCGATTGACGGTATACGCAACTGTGTGGGTGTGGCTGTCGTCCTCAATTACTTGCTGCAAGGCCTTTTCCATCCGAGCCGAAAGGTTCGGCATTCGTACTGGATGGTCTACAACAATGCGTATGTGCAGCATGCGGACGCAATGGTCCCCTACTACCCAACTGTGCCGGACGACGACAAGAATCAGTGGGTGCGGCACGATATGTACATGGTTTTGTGAGGTCCGCGTAGACTGTGCCGTCGTAGGATGTGTGGGTCATATGGACGGTGGTGGATCTGCTAATAGTGAATTAATAGCAGTAAATAGCAATAGCAATAGCAATAGCAATAGCAATAGCAATAGCAATAGCAATAGCAATAGCAATAGCAATAGCAATAGCAATAGCAATAGCAATAGCAATAGCAATAGCAATAGCAATAGCAATAGAATTTATTGTATAGTAGTAGAATTGTATAGTAGAAAAATGCAGTAAACATATGAAAGTCTTGTCCACAAGTCTTGTCCGTATACTGCACAATAGCTTACTTGTGCATCCGCCGCTTTCTGGCGGAGCACCCACATATCTTACGCTATGGCCCAAGTAGTATTACCGTTAAATGGAACACGATCTCAAACCCCAATAATATCGAATAAATATATCGAGAAAATAGATGTGTCGGTGCTCAGGACTCTTTAATCTTTTATTTACTCCATCTCACGAAAAGTATCGCAATGTCTACTTCGCCGGCTGCCGACAAGAGCACAGAAAAGCAGGAAGCGCCTGCTGCGCAACAAGACGCAAAAGAGACGCGTGAAGAAGTTGCCTCCGCCGGCGAAAATGGATCGCCGACAAAGGGCGACGGCGATGCGACGCCAGAGCCGACGGCAAATGGGAAACCTCTAAAGAAGGGGGTCGCAAGGTCCAACAGAAAATCGATCGGCGGCGCCAGTGAGCAGGCGCAAAAAAATTTTGAGCCTGGCGCTGTGGTCCTGTGCAAGATGTCTGGCCATTCACCGTAAGCTTGATCTGTTAAATTTATACATTATTTTTCTCTACACTGATTTCAAATTTGGGCTGAATCGCGCTAACGGATATGACAGATGGCCAGCAATGGTATATTGTCGCTCGTGCTTGCAGCAACAAGGCTCTAACGTTTGTTTAGGTTATGACGGAAGACCTCTTGTCCCCAGAGGCTATTGACGCAAAGAGAAAGAACGCTTTGCCCGTCATGTTTTTTCCTGACAGATCCTAGTAAGTTTCGTTGCCCCCCTGAATCTCTTATTTGCTCTTTTTATTTAATTAATTAATTATTTGTTTTTATTTATTTATTTGTTTATTTATTTTTATTTTATGCAAGTGATGCCCCTATATTTTTGATGGATCGTACTGGGTATGGAAGCATGCGTGAATGCTTTAATTACAATGAAAGATTGAGTACTCAAGCGTACAATGAGGGAGGCTCATAAATTGGTTTACGACAATTGGCGGTTCAAGGGACGATTGATGGATTTTCTCTTTTATTGGTCTTTATTTTGATACTTTTCAATGTAATCGGTAGCAAGCTGACCACGCAGTGCTTGGCTGCCGCCTAAAAGCATCAAGCTGCTCTCGCGTCAAGACATCCAAAAGTACTTGGATAAGGCGAACCCCAAGAAAGAGATCACTTTGGGTTACCAAGCGCTCTTGGACCCGCCAAGCCTTGAAAGCTTAAAGTATGTAGAGCCGGAAGAGCAGCTGGTGGAGGACGCAGACATGGAAGAAGCACCGGAAGAAGAAGAAGAAGAGGAAGAAGAGGAAGAGGCTGCTGAGCCTGAGGATGAAGCCGATGTTGACGAAGCTGAAGATGAGACTCCTCGGAGAAAGAAAGCCAGGTCTACACCAAAATCAAAGCCCAAGAAGCCGGCTACTCCAGCCTCGGAGAAGGCAGAGGCGCAGACAAAAGGCTCTCGAAAGCGTAAAGCCGAGACCAGTGCTTCCAAGCCAGATGCAAAGAAAAAGAAAGAAAAAGTGGAAGAAGGTACTCCGTCACGCCCTGCAGTTCCAACTCCTACACCGGAGGAAAATATGCAAAAGAAATGGGAGCATCGCAAGGGCTCTATACTGTTTATTCGTCATAAGATTCAAAAGACTTTGCTTAAAAAAGAGGAAGAGCCTGTCTCCGATAAGGATATTGATGCCTTGAATTTGTATTATGTCAAACTGGAGCATATCCAGGACATTGACATCTCCTTACTACGCGCGACCAAGATTGGGAAAGTGATGAAGCGAGTGGTACAGCTATCGTCTGTTCCAAAAGACGATGTTTACAATTTTCGTTCTCGCTCAAAGAAGCTTATAGAGTATTGGCAGGAGATTATGGGTATTTCATCTGTGGAGGCCGATGAGACACCAAAGGCCACTAATGGATCTGCCGACAATGGGAATGAAAACGCTGAAGCGGAAAAGCCGGCTGTAGCTGACGAAAAGGATGCTCCTGAAAAGAATGAAGCAAAAACGGACGAACAATCTGTAGAGCCGACTCAAGAGGGAGAGAAATCGACAGAGTTGGACGATAAGCCAAAGAGCGAGGAGCCAACAAAGGAAGTAGAAAAAGCAACTGAAGCCGATGAAAAGAGTGAAGACGAGCCGGTTAAAGAAGTAATTGGCGAGGAGTCTGCCAAAGATTCCAAGACAACCGAAGAAAATGCTGAGCCCCAGAAATCTGAGCCGGAAAACCCTGGTACTGGAGATACTGGTGAAGACACTACAAAGGTTGAGGCAGCTTGAGTTTTTAGATTCTACAATTTAGCCTTGGGGGATGCCATTTTTGATCAAAAATTGGTGTGTGCGGGTTACGTGCGACTGTGCGTGGAACTTGTCGAGTAAACTTAAAATTAAAAAAGAAAGCTGTTGAACTTTAACCGTTGAATTGGACTCTAAAGTAGCCTAAAATTGTACGTTATTAATTATGCAAGCACCTGGTTTAATATACTAAATAATTTATACTAATACTTTTCTTTCACGATTATATTATTTGCTCAAGTCTAATTTCTCCTCTTCCCATCTAGATTTGTCACACTTTCAAGTGTAAACTCACTCGCAGCGGGACTGTCGAGGATATCTAATTCATGCTTTGGAATCAGCAGAGGTAAAATGTATGTGCGGACTGGAATAAGGGCGAAAATAAGTACGCTGAAGCCAATTGCCGCGATTGTTTGGCTGATGGCGATAGTAATAGCAAACCCAAAAAGCTGAAACCCAACAAAAACAACGATACTTCTTCGTCTAACCTGCATCAGTGGGTCATCCTGCGAGGCAAGTGACCGTTGCCGGAAAAGAAATAAGAGCTTTTGTGTAATTCCGTTGCCCTCAATAGCGCCCCAACCAACAAAAGCAAACACTCCAGCCAAAACGCCTCGACGGATCAGTCCCAGTACAACGAGCAGGGGACGGGTCATTGTCCCCAGAACGAGGAAGCCTTGAGCCAAGTTTGATACTCGCTGCTCAACAACGAACGAAACCTGTCGTTGGCCAGACGCAGGTAATAAACTATTGGCCTCTACATTATTTGAATTAGTTCGATCTGAATCATGAGGGCCTGAGAATTTGCCTTCTTGTGACTCGGTCAATGGCTGTTGCAATGCAGCAGCTTCTCGGCGAACAGCCAGGCTGTTCGTATGCAAAGGGGCCTGTGGAACAAGCCCATTGGGCGGAGGAATCCCTAAAAATCCAGCAATTAATGTGACCAGGCCAAGTAGGAAAAAATCCCAATGGAACCCGGCCGGTTTCCGTAGAGGAAATTCTGTGCCCTGGGCCGCCAGGGAGGAGACGTTATGATCATAGTAGAAAAGCACAGTCATTAAAAAAGCAAAAGGAATGGCAATAAAGATCCACCTTGTTTCAATATTCCAAAAATGAACGAACCAGGGCCGATCAATGGTTGGGAACCACGATCTGGTAACGGGCAAAGTATCCAGATCAGTAGTCCTGAGTGGACCAGGAATGTAAGTGAAACCGGTGAAAAACAGGACGCAGACTGGCAGCACGTAGTCCGCTGCCACTATACGCAGAAGACGATGGGTATAAAAGGAACGAGAATAAATTGTAATGCTCTGGGCAGCAACACAAAACAATACTGCTAGTGCAATTGAGCAGTACATTGCCTCACGTGAAACTTGCAATTCGTATACCAGCGTACGGATTCCGTACTGAATATAGACAACGCCGACATAAAAACCAAAAGTGTCCACACTGAACTGTGTGATCTCCTTTGTGTAACTGACAAGGTTGAAAATGGCGATAAGCCAGTGCATAGCGCACGACCATATCCCGACCCAGGCCATAAAGGGGAGGAAGGCGACTCCATAATGCGAAGTGACAATACGGTAAGTAGTAAATGTGTACAGGTCAATCAGGCCTGTAATACCCACGATGGTAAGCGGCTGGCAAGCAAAGAATCCAAAGATAAAAGCCGCCATAAACGTTCCCAGTAACACCTCGTTAACCCCGTACTCGCCGTTTGTGTGCCTGTGCATGTCGAGTGTATATGCCATGGCAGGAATAAGACTGGCTGTAAGTAGAGGCTTTTTGTGAATTGTAATACGAGACTAAAGTCTGTCCGAGGAGAAGAGCAGTAGCGTGGTATACACAAATTGTTGAACAAAATAAAATAAAATAAAATTAAATTAAATTTAAAGCAAGCCAGCAGAGACAAGAGTGATCTAGTACATGGAGAGGCTTCACGTACTTTACAAAATAAGTTTGAATGATCCCTGGGATCATTCGAGGATGCGATAGGCCGTCAACAAAGTCGGATCTGTAGAAGGGCAGCCGCCGACGAACATCATTCAGCATGCCCTGAAACGGTTTGAGCCGTTTCAGCCAGCTCTCTTTCGCCGCCGGTAAATCTGCCGAAAAATCTGATGCGGAAGACGGCATTTTACACGGTAATCGCACTGATCAAGCCTCGGCATTAGCCTCTACCGTCTGGCGCATCCTTATTTATGGGGTAGAGACGGTGAATAAATAGGTATAAATATTTAGTAGTCGAAAATATAGGAGAAATCATAGGGGATATGAGATGCTACAGATATTATCGTAACAGTTTTATGCATCACTTGTTGCTTATAATAAACCATATCCTATATAATTTGGTCCCAATCTTATCGTGCCAAATGCTGCTCCTGATATAATGGTACAAATGTAATGTAATCGCTCGGTAACACAATAATTATATGCAAGTAAAATAAAAATAGCAAAAATATTATACAATTGTAAGAATAAAATAAAAAATAAAAAATAGAAAATAAAAAAAAAGATTTAAAAATTAAAAATAAAAAAGCCAACACACAAATGGCGGCTCCGGCAGAGCGACTTGAGCCTATAAAGTTGGCTCCTCGCCCAGGAGGTCCTACTGCAGAAGCTCGTTCGTGGCGCAAGTATCGTAATACTGTGATTCTTAAAGAATTTGGTCCAGTCGTGCATGTTGCGTTTCTCCCAGTCGCACCTTTTAATATTGCAACATGCAGTTCTGCTCGTGTGCAAATCTATTCGAGCTTGACTCGAGGCCTTTTAAAGACGATATCCCGTTTTAAAGATGCAGTAACCTGCTTTGATATTCGGTCGGACGGCAAATTGCTGATTGCAGGCGACGCGAGCGGACTGGTTCAGGTAAGTTTAGAAGCCAGACAAGTTTTGGATGAATGCAAAGAGAAAAGAGGATGATAAGCAAAACGAATAAACAACGAGAAATGAAGTTCATTTAAGTGAATGAGAGAGAAAAGGACATGCAACTCCATTAAAGGATTGCAAATGAAAGATCAAAAGAAAAGATAATGGTTATGAACAAATAAAACTAATTCAAGATCTTTGATCTGGGAAGCAGATCTATTCTTCGCACAATGCACGAGCATAAACTACCCGTGCGTGTTGTTCGTTTCGCTAAGCAGTCAGGAAAAGTATTGACGGCCGGGGACGATGGCAATATCGTCTTGTGGGATATAGCGACAGGCGATGTCTTGACACGCTTACAGGGCCATACGGATTATGTACGCGATGCTCAGTTCTATCCACGTAACTCTGATATCATCGTCAGCGGCTCTTACGACGGAACTTTACGTGTCTGGGACACACAGTCCCCGGCCTCTACTTCCTCTTCTATTCAGTCTACCCAAAGCTTCCGACACGGCCACCCAATTGAACAGATATTTGTCTTTCCCTCTGGCACTCTCGCCGCATCAATTGGCGGACAAAAGCTTAAAGTATGGAACCTGTCATCTGGACAAAGGCGACCACTGCGGTCGATCAAAAGCCCGGGCAAAGATTTTACCTGTCTTGCTAGCAATCGCGATAGCTCCAGACTCTTATGTGGAGCTTTGGACGGGCATGTGCGTATTTACGATATTGAGACCTGGCGAGTGGTTCATATAGTCAAGTTTCCTGGGCCAGTTCTTTCTGTTGCCTTATCTGTAAGTATCGCAGAGATGATTTGGGCCGTAACCAAACGAAGTTTAGCTCTTAAAAATGTTTTAGTTTAATTTTTTGGTCTTAACCGCTTTGATTGGTATTATTACTTTACATTGAGTCTAATCGTTCGCAGCCTGACGAAAACCATTTTGTCGCTGGAATGGCAAATGGGCTACTTTCTATTCGTTCACGCACTGCCCGCTCCGAAACGGGTCGCACAGCTCCGCGTTCAGAAGCTCGAGCGAAGCCGGCAACGTTCCGTCGGTTTATGCGTGGAATGGACTATCGAGGTAACGGTACAGAGGAATATTACGTCGAGGAGGAGCGGCGGCAGAGGCTTCGGCCTTTCGATAGAGCGCTTTTGCGGTTTAACTATGGTGATGCGTTAGACTTGGCGCTACGTATGGTACGTGTATCGAATATAAAACGACAGATTACCGTTTCATTCATTTGGTTTTCTTTTCTTGATTCTATTTTATTTAGGCAACTTAATTTGTGTCTTAATTTACTTTTAAGGTTTTCTCGATTTATATACTTTTGTGAGTTTTTCCCTAACAGCCAGGGCGATCCTATAACATTTGTGACTGTCGTACATGAGCTGCAACACAGGTCGGGATTACGTCAAGCTCTCGCTAATCGTGATGATGTTGCTCTTGATCCTGTATTGCGTATGATTACACGGCATTTGTCTAATCCCGTGTACGCAAGGCCCATGTCAGAGTGTCTCTTTACAATTTTTGATATCTATGGACCGGCCGTTGCAGGATCCGCACTGGTAGAGGCGACTACGGACAAGCTCCGAGCTAAACTGCAGCGAGAAATTACCAACAGCGAAGAGTCGTGTCATCTCATTGGGATGTTGGAGATTTTGTCGTTATAGACATGTCTAGAAACGAAAAGGCATTTTGATTCATTTAACGAGAGCAAAGTAGGACGTATATTATAAAAATAATAGTCGATTAGAATTTTTGCTTGCATTTGAGCTAATGAAAATAAAAACGTAGCCCGTCATTGGCAAATTATTAGACATTATTTTTCAGATTCAAAACAGATCTTAATTCAATGCTCAATTTTATCCTCGATGAACTGCCCTAAGCAAGACTATAGTGCAAGCGAGGATCGGACGAATAAGCCGCCTCTTTGCGAAGATTCTCGTTCATAGCCAAACTCTAAGCAAACGCTTGCGTCGTCTAGGCATCTGCAAAAATCTCTGGACGCTTTTGTGAAATGTCAACAAGCTTATTGACGACGCTGTAATCTTCTAATTAGCCCAACTTAACATATGATGGCTTACCAATAGAAGTTCCAAAATCGATAGCTGAGAGAGTATTCACAGACAAATCGGGGTTGATACGGCCCAGTATTTCATAGTCATGGCCTTCTGTCATACTAAATCCCTAGATAATTAGAGCAGCTTTCTTTACGCGAAACAATATACCTGCTGAATAGTTACAGAAACGGGGCCGGATGCATCTAAAGTCGCCACACCCGCCCCGACAGAAGTTGCACGTCCGACAATACGGACAGTACGGCCTGTATACTTTTCACGTAAAGCCGCCGTTATCCTTGGCGTCGCTTGCTCCATACTATTTTACGCGTCGCTGTCGATTAATCGTTAAATTAATAATAATAATAATATAAATCTATTATTATTATTATTATTATTATTATTATTATTATTATTATTAT
Source organism: Novakomyces olei (assembly GCA_016906335.1). Classification (NCBI taxonomy): domain Eukaryota; kingdom Fungi; phylum Ascomycota; class Novakomycetes; order Novakomycetales; family Novakomycetaceae; genus Novakomyces; species Novakomyces olei. The sequence goes on from JADEYG010000015.1 coordinate 814,279, forward strand.
TATTATTATTATTATTATTATGGACCAAACCGAGAAGAACGCGTCGTAATGAGAACCGGAGCAGCACGATAGCCCGTCGCTTCAATGATTGGTGACCTTGGACTTAAACTTTTATCAGACGCTAAACGAACGCGTGGTCTTGATTACCTTCCGCCCTATGAGACTGAACTAGTTCACTCTGTGCTCCATGAAACAAGGCTTCATGATCAAGAATTTACACAGATACTAGAAGCCGCTGGTGGACCAGAAAACCTACAACGTGAGCGGGAAAAATATTCGAATGCTGCGTGTCTTTTGCTTGTGCATCATGTGGCTATTCGTCGTAACAAGCGCATTGCATTGGCTTATGTTAAGACAAGAGCAGACAAGATTCTTGAGTGGTGTTGGTCTGGAGGCGAGAAAATGGATCGTTCTGTAATGACGGCCTTGACTTCAGGGGAGCAGGACTATCGCAATCGCTATTCTGATCTATTAGCTGCTTATCGCAGCCGTTGGACGGATGTAGATCTAACAGGATCACTTGATCCGCCCGATGAAATATTTGTCGACGTGAGAGTGCTTAGAGACGCTGGAGAAATTCAAACGGAATACGGAACACTTAATCTTACAAAGAATAGCCAGTTCTTTGTAAGACAAAGTGATGTAGATCGGCTGATCAGCCAGGGGTTTTTAGAGAAGCTTTAAAGTGGATATTTGGCCAGCGTCTATTTGCCGTGACAAACAAACTTGATCTGATCGAATCAGAGTATAGATTTTGGTCTGGTCAGATAGCAGGCCATTGCAGGAATGCTTTCCTATGACCCGACTCTTAATATTCGGTTTGTCTCTACACAAGGCAGCAACAAGAGCCGTTCTCACAGGACGCTTGGTACATCGGATCAGTCTCATAATCGCGCATGGGCACTGCGGGTATACGAGCATTATATATGCCTCACTAGTCGCCACTGACAGGTGCTTTTGGTCTATCAGTATAGCACAAATATAAATTGTACATTAATTATTAAATTAAAATTATTGAATTAAAATTATTCAATTTAAAATATTCAATTTAAAATATTCAGTTTAATTATACAGTTTAAAAGCAAACAACACTCCAGATTATGCCGCACGATTAAAGAATAATCAAGTAGACATATACCCGCTCCGTCGGCCAGACGGTACCATAAATATGCAGGGAGACGTGTTGCAGCAGCACCAAAGCGGCCTTGACGTCAGTCTGGCCTGTGCACTCGTGCTGCTTAAACACAAGCCGGTAACTTTATCGCTGTCAGGTACGTACTATACTTGTTTACTAGCCCAACAGATAAGAGTATCGCCGCTCTGTCGGTCGTGCTATTGCCCGCCACGAGTCTGTGGGACGGAGGAGCGGTGAAGAGGGCGCTGTCCACGATCGGGGCGCGCGGACTCTCAGACTTGCAGACAAGACTACCAGTAAAGTCTTGGATACGCTTCAGCAATACGTGAAAAAGATTTATAATATGGAGGCGGAGTTTGATATTGATCCTGAAAGGCACACAAAGTTTACGAAAGCGTTCCTAAACCTGTTACTTGAGTACTTTAGTATTGGGGCAGAAAGTGATTACGCGTCCACATTGGAGGCAATCACGCCCGGAGTAGAGTCTGGGCCGTTTGCCCATGCGAATAGTCTTGTGCGACTGCTATGCAATGTTTTGCGTCTCGCGCCAATAGGGTTCAAACTAGAATGCTTCATGGAAGATTTCACGTTTGGTTTGACGAATCTGTATATGCAAAGGGGCTTTGGCTCGGATGATTGTTTATTCACAATGCTCGTACTTGTACTGGAGAACTTTTCGCCTTTTATCAGGCACAAGGACTCTTTGCTGGAAATAATTCTACTTGAAATAGAGCTAATCTTGTTGTCGCTTTGTCAGATGCCGCTTTTGTTGAAAAATTTTCTTTCACAAATATCGGAAAATGATTTGTCTCATCTTTCACGTGGCTTAGAGTGCAGAGGTCTAGCAAGCCGTGAAAAAGATAAGCTCAAAGTCCGCTATACATGGAAGCTGGACGGCCAACGGGCACATAAAGCTACGGTACTGGATAGAATGCATGAACGTCTTCGCCAAAGGGTGGCTTCATACTCGGTGCAAGACAATGAGACCCTTTCCTGTAAAGTAATACTGCGTTTAAAGCTTGTGGAAATCATATCTCTTATGCGCGAAGATAACCGGTGGGCTTGCAATACCGGATTGCGAAAATATACATACGAACAGCTGGATCGAATGTTACATCGCGAACCCGCTACTGCTCTTTATGGTGAACGTATCTCAAATTTGATGATACACAAAGTTACTCAACGCTTAAAACTTACGCTTGCCAAGTGAAATGAAGCAAGCTTTCCATTATTTGAAGGCAGTCTAGGCTCTCTTGTCAGATGATCTTTTGTGTCTACTTTTTGTTTTTATTGGATTATTTCGGTCGTTTGCCCCTCTTTTTCATTCTCTGCTAAGCTTGAAATTACAATATTTGCCAAGGATTGCTCGATTGTCTGTGCTTGCGTTATTCTCAGCTGAGTTTCGGTACATACTTGCTTCTAACCTCAGTTCGATTTAAGAAAGACAGGAACCGACGATCTGATATAATGTGTACATGTGTATGTTTTGACGGCAAGGCTCCTGGAGATTTAGATGATTTAATTATCATCAATTTAATCGAAATTCAGTATTATCTCTGCTCTAGCAAAACGCGGTAGATACTAAACGCAATAGTCATAGTTTCTCTGGGTTTCATTTGTGGTTTCTTGCCACAAAAAGTGGAAATATTGCAAGTCGGCTACTGCAATTTACAGTATATTCGCAGGAGATATTAAACGCAATATTAAAGATAATAAACGCACTAGATATTATTACCGTGGCGGCATGCAAAATATGAGCGGAAGTATCGTACCAGCCACGCCAAATATACACGTAATGCTACGGTGGACCATTGTAAGAGTTTTTAATGAAATAGCAATAGAAAAACCGGTACATTGTAGTCCTGTGATAATAATAATACAGAATGCGAGATAAATAATAGAAAAACGATAAAAACGTGGAAAGCAAACGTACTCCTTCAGACCACAGCGACACAGCCAGTGCCCAACATGGTAGGCCGTGCTTTACAATCTTTTCTTATCCGATCTAATGCTAACGCATTCTAAATAGGCGGCAGGATGGGTGTTCTACCTCTTCATGATGATTGGCGACATTTTTCCCCTAGGGATGCATCTTTTCTTTGTCATTTCTTACACAGACCTGGCAGACGACTTCATTAATCCTATTGACTGTAAGCCGGCAATCACAAAAGAAGCGTGCTCATTGATTTTAGTGTGTAATCGGCTGAACCCATGGCTTATGCCTGTGATGGCTTTTCATGCGTAAGTATTTGTCCGCTCGGGACTTTTAGGACGCTTACAATGACAGTATCGTGTGCTTCCTGTTTGCCATCAAGGCCTGCTGGATCTCGCTACTTATCAATTTACCCATTCTCGGATGGAATGCGAAAAAGTAAGGCAAATCTGTTACAATCCGTTCAAAACTAACTTTTAAGAATCTTGGATAAGAACTACTTGTTGGATCCAACAGAGATCTTTCGAACTCTTAACAAACATCAGCGGGAAGCTATTATCAAGCTCGCTTTCTATGTTGTTATGTTTTTCGTGTATCTCTATGACTTTGTGTACCAATTGGCCAGCGATTGATGTGGAGCTAGCTATACACACCCAGGTATATAGTCCTGTGCACTGTCTTGTATATTTGTGCTTTTCGAGACTGTATGAAAGTCAGTTGAATTATTTGGTACATAAATCTGTAAGAGGGGGAGAATTGAATGTATATGAAAAAGAGTTGTTTGTTTATGGCTTCGGCATATTCATCAACATTCAACATGATCTATTGGGTAATGGCTTTACATTTCCCAATTTTTATGCTAATATACTTTTGGTGTCTCTAAATATTCAAGATTGTAGACTTCTCTGTGGTTTCCTTTGCCAATGTCACATATCTGATTTGCGAGTAGGATGAAAACTGGCTACAAATACTTTGCGGCTACATAAAGGCAGCTTTGTAAGATTGGATGATCAGTATTCAAGTCGAGTGATATTTGTCTGGTCGTTCATATAATAAATTCACTTTTCTAGTAAGGAGCGCGCTTGCCAGCCCGCGCGTTTGTCCTTTGACGGCAGTTTTATTCCGATTTCATGCACAAAATTTTTGTAAAACATGGCTCTGATCTTTTCAATACCCCCAAGCAGCTATATTAAAAATTGATTGCTGCAGCCTCGAGTCTCCACGCCCATATGGACGCTGCGCTTTTACAGTCAAAGTACTATTATATTTTTACGTATTTCTCTTTATGCTTACATGTACTGTAATCGCTCTACGTATATATCGTACTACATAGCTATTTACCTTTATACGGAGCCGCACCATCGAGCTAGCGCCATGGCAGAGCCAGCGCAGCTGCAGAATAGCAGTTTTGGTGCCGAACTGCCGGTAAACCGTGTTGTTTAGTTTTTGCTTTACTAAACAATTCTAGGATGCATTCAAGCCGGTCGATAAATGGGTATTCTTCGTTTGTACATGACAATGTGACTTATACGCGCAAAAGGTGGATCATGGAATACAATTCCTCGACGATGTGCAAGCTTTCTACCGTGAACGAGCAGACCTTGGTACGGCCACTTATCCTACATATAGCGTATCTTGAACTAAGCGTAAAGAGCGGGAGTACGGTACAAAATTGCAAACGATCGTTCAGAAATACCAAGACAAAAAGTCGAAAAAACAGATAGTCTTATCCGTCGGTGAAGAACCAAAGATGACTCCCGGGTCTTTGGAAAAGTGAGCATTTTATAAGATTACGTTTCGGTGTGCTTACTTGCATTTTTCTAACTTTGAAAGCGCGTCTTCGACTACATGGAGCCGAATTTTAAACGAAGCCGAAAATGTAGCACGCGAAAAACTAACACTAAGCCACGAATACAATCTGCAAGTGTGTGATAGAGTAAAGACGATAGGTGTGGTTGATGAAGAATTGCGCAAAAAGCATGTGTCGTTCTCCGAAAAATTAGTCGAGGAGCGAGATGCCATGTACAGCGAGCTTAAAAAGACAAAGAGCAAGTACGATTCTGTATGCCAAGCTGTCGAGAATGCACGGCAAAAAACAGATAAAAATCCAAGCGATTCCCGGGCAAAGCGCCATTACGCCAAGAACACAATGGACATGGACAACCAGAAGAACATTTATTTGATACAAATTAGAATTGCTAATGCTATTAAACGGAAATACTACCACGAGGATGTGCCGCGGCTGCTGGACGTAAGTAGAATAACTGATCAGTCTGACCTTTTAGAGCCTGCAAGAGTTAAATGAGATGAGGGTGTCAAGTCTAAATGAAGTCTGGACACTTGCTGAACACTTGGAAAGAGCATGCTTCGAGAGGTCTATATCGCATAAGGATTCTGCCCTTGGCTTTATAAAGCAAAACAGACCGGAATTGGACTCGGCTTTTTTTGTTAGCCACAATTCTGGCGGTTGGGTCGAGCCATCTGACTTTGACTTTGAACCAAGTCCGATTTGGCACGACACAAATGCCCTCGTAACAAATGACTCGGCTCTAGTGTATTTGCGAAATATGATTACAAAAACTCGGCAAACTTTGGCAAAGATTGATTCGTCCGTGGAAGATAGAGAGCGCGATTTGGCTGGTCTGGCGGATATGAAAAAGTCTTATTTGGAGAACCCTGCTCTAGGAAATGTTTCTTCTGTCCTACACGTACGTCTGTCTTTAAGCTTCCAGGTTGAGACTTGTTTATTTTTCAGCATCTATTCTAGTACATTTGATTTTTTTGATTTTGATTTTAACTTAAAGAAAATCCTTGATTCGGAGCGAGCATGTGCGACTTTAGAAAATGAACGAGTAAAGCTTCGAGTCGAGATTGAAACAGTGACCTCAATTGTGGGGAACATCGACGAAGGCTCGTCCCCGCATACGTTCAAATCGACGTCATTTGCAATACCTACTTCATGCAACTATTGTGGACATTCTATTTGGGGTCTGACTCGGCAAGGCCTCGTTTGCCGCCGTTGTGATTACACTTGTCACGCAAAATGTGAGATGAAAGTACCCGCAACTTGCCCCGGAGTGAAACAGCAAAAGAAAGGTAAAAAAGACACAAGTGATCAGAATCTTGGCGTTGAATTAGACCGCACTCAAACTACTTCAACTATGGCTAGTGATGATGCTTCTAGCCCTTATGGATTGGAGACAGGTAGCCAGCATTCGTATAGTTTTCTCGATGGCGGAGCCGGAGCCGGAGCCGGAGCCGGAGCGGCTGCAGGAGCATCAGGATTGGGTGAAGAAAGTATGGCTACTGCCAAGTATGAGTACAAGGCAGGCGGCCCTGGAGAACTAGATCTCGTCCCTGGAGATTCTATGCAGGTTTTAGAGCCGGATGACGGTGCAGGATGGGCTAAAGTTGTAATCGATGGCGATACCGGATTGGTGCCTTTATCGTACATTGAAATACAAGACTCGCCCCGGTCCGCCTCTGTATCTATGACATCTTTAGCACCAAGTAGCGCTTCAAAACGCAGAGGACCCGCAGTACCCCCTAAACGCGCGAGCCGGAAGCCGGCGTATGTTAGAGCGCTTTACAATTACGATGCGCAAAGTGATTTAGAGATATCTATACGGGAAGGTGACATGATTCTGCTTAAGGTTGGTGATAAAGGCGATGGATGGGCTGAGGGCGAATTGAACGGAGTGACGGGGCAGTTTCCCGCTAACTATGTCGAGCCGGCAGCCCGGTAGTTTAATGTTTAAGCACAAAAATTAGAAAATAAACCAAAAGACAATCGGAAAGTACCGTCCGTTAAATGGATCAGCTCACAGTATAGACAGGTTTACCACGACAGGGACCCGTAAGTATTTAAGCATATATATATATTCGGTGACCAGTGATTTTTTAGCCCTTGGAACATAAAAGTTTGTGAGTAGCAGGCACAAATTAAACGCAAGACAAATTTGAATTGGGTAATCGGTAATCATATTATGCTCATTTCATCAAGCTCTCAAGATTTAGTAGTAGAAGCAGGTTGATTCGTAAAAGTCTTTACAAAGCCTAGAGAGCACCGCCTTCAGAAGCATTAAACTCTTGAAACCGTTGCCCAACACGTTCCGAATGCTTAAGGAACTTTTCCGCACACTTTAGTACGCAGCTTTCCTCCTTAGCCGTAAGTGAGCGGCTCGTGAAATCGTTAACGCAGTCCATGAAGCAACGTTGCGTAAGATTAGAATACATCTGGAGGCTTTAGAAGTTTTTGATCAAGTACCCCAAGACTGGAAACCCTTACCTGCATATATTCCTTCATTTGCTTGGCTTCAACGATCTGTTGCAGCGCTTGCTGCTCTTTCGTATTGAGCCGGTCCATCGTGAATGTCTTGCTGGTCGCTGCTCACGAAATATGAAATATTCTGATCGTCGATAATTAATATATTTTTTTATATATTCTTTTTATGTTTTATTTTATTCATAATTTTATAGAGACTTGTGGTATATTATACAGGTAAGATCTGGTTTATCCATCATGTATTTGATCTCATAAGCCTTAATCGGCACGAAACTAAGGCAGACGGGTACCCGTCTGCGTAACGCGATCCAAATTCAAATAGTCGGTCGTAGAGACAAGGAGCCAGCAAGCACAATTTTTCTGTAAGGCTATGCACTTTTTGGTGTTTGGTTTATTCCTACTATCCATAATATATCTGCTCTGCTGCGTACAAGGGATCTGGTACAAGGGCATTATGGATGAAAAATGTGTTTTAGAATGGAAATGATATCAAACCAGTCTAGTCAATATATTGCGTGCACCACGCGCTAATAATAGTACCAAACCCAAATTTTCCTATTTATTGTAGCATTATATTAAGCCCGTTCCGCAGATTGGTTATGATACAATATTTGTTGTCGCTACGATATAGCTGATTCGATAGTCAAAAAGATGTGCGAGCACAATGTAACAAGCAATGGAGCAATGAGATGAATAGACGTGTTTAGATTGGCTAATATGTAGAGTAAGATTAGGGTCCGGCACTAGTGCTGTGAAATATTCCCTGAATCAAACAACCATTCTTTCCCCATAGTTACAGTCTTGCCGCGACACCCCGTACCAGAAAACCCTGGGGTACACGTATTAATATTATAATTAAAATGAATTTAAACGGGTTATTTGGGGGCAATTAGAATATTACAAGGTCGCAACCTCTTTGTATCTGCTGAGGATCAGCAAAACTCGTTCAACGGCGGTGAAGGCTTTAACGGCTGCTCGCAGCACGGCAAGCTTGTCTGCACGTGAGCGATTGCTGCGACTCTTGTCTTTATTTTTCTTCCGGCCCGCGTCTAGACTGGCAAGTGATCGGCTGTAGCGGCTTGTCTGCGACAACGCATCGGCACCGAAATATATCTAAATACATTCATCGGCATTGATATCATACTCATTATAATCGACTAATTATTCAAATTGACGCGGTGTATTTTCGATAATGCAGGTCTCGTCGCCGCATCGCATTGAGCTGCGTGCTGACTCGCCACCTTCGAAATCAACGCTCGTCAACTGGTGGAAGCATCTTAAAGCTCGGCCAGTATCTCGCAAAGCTCTAGAGAGCAGTGGTACGTCTGGCTTACGTGTTTTTGACGCCGTTTATTCGAAATCAGTCTTTCCACAGATCTTGCGTCGATATGCAATATTTTTGTTAAAGTTTTCTAATTTTTTTTTCCTGTTTTATTTCTTCGTTTGATTCCTACTTTTTCTTGACGTTTTTTATTCTCCCTACTCCCATAAATATTGTCGCTGGACTATGACCAATATTCTTACAATACAGCCGTGTTTGGAGTCCCGTTGTCGGAATCTATAACGTTTGCGAATGTGGCAATCTCCGTACTAGACGACCGTCAGCAACTCGTACTCTATGGCCATATTCCTATTGTAGTGGCAAAATGTGGAGTATTTCTGAAGGAAAGTGCTACGGATGTGGAAGGCATTTTCCGGCTTTCCGGATCGGTTAAACGCGTAAAAGATCTGCAGACAGTGTTTGATCTCCCACCCACGTATGGACGGTACCATAGTTGGGAAGGCTATACGGTACACGATGCGGCAAGTGCTTTAAGGCGCTTCATAAACCAGTTACCTGAACCAATTATACCACATGAATACTACTTTCGATTCCGGGAGCCGTTGGTTGATCCTGAATTTGCTGCCCTGCCGGCCAAGGTTGCACGCTACCAGTCATTAGTTCTTCAACTAGCTCCAGTTAATCGTCAGTTACTACTCTACCTGCTTGACCTGCTGGCTCTTTTCGCCAGTAATTCTGATATTAACCGTATGAACGCGGCTAATTTAGCGGCTATCTTTCAACCGGGTATCCTTTCACATCCGCACCACGATCTTTTACCTGCCGAGTACCGTCTTTCCCAGTCTGTGTTGATCTTTCTTATTGAACAGCAGCATCATTTCTTACTAGGCATGCCTGGGTCTGAAGGTATTGACGCTGCATTACAGGCAACACATGCATCTATTGCTCCTAATACCGCACCTCAATCCGTTGCGAATCCAAATTCTAAGACCGCATCGACCGCGTCTCCAAAAAACTCGATTATCAGGCGGCGGCAGACGGTACATCGCGCTTCTTCCAAGGACAGCAAGTCTATGCTTTCAGATTCTCATTCGGCTTCTTTGGAAAAGAAATCGGCTGCCGTTACCGACAATAATAATGACGCTAATTCTACGGAGACTAATCTTTCATCCACAGCAGATCAAAACATCAATTCCGACGGAGAACGGAGAGTACCGAAAGCTCTTTCACGTGTATCCACTGGTCTGGGCCGTAGTAATACCCTACCCTCGTCACCGACGCCAGGCCGGAATTTCTCTTTTGCCAGGAGAAAGGAACAGAGAACTGCAGAGCCAGTTGAACAGGATCCAGAGCGGCAAACACAGCGGAATGATATAGTGCAGTCGGAGCAAGAGGGGATTAAGAATGGAAGAAAAGCACGTGAATCAGTGACTGTACCAAGAAACGCTGAAACCGGAGACGCTGAAACCGGAGACGCTGAAACTGGAGAAAGTGAGATTAAAGAAGCCGATACTGAAATTGAAATAAAAGACGCTGAAACTAGAGAGCAAGGGCAAGAGCAAGCGCAATCAGATCCTCGGCAAGTATCTACAGATAAAGTTGATACCAATGAAGAAACAGAATTAAAGCTGGAAGACAAGTCTTCTGAGCTCCCCTCAAAAGTCGCAACGCCTCAGTCGTTAGAGCATCTCAGAGATGAGGGCAGCTATAGCGTTATTCTTTCAGAAGCAGAAGGCTCACGACGTCCCCGGAGCGGAACCGCTGGCGGTTCTGTAGTCGGCTCTACTTCCGGTCCTACTTTAGCTAGCGGCATACGAAGCCGATCTGGAACGAACGAGATACCCGAGTATTTGAGACTTGTGCCCCAGCAGCTTAACGCTGAGAGTACAGGTGTCGACGAAAAGCCAGAAAAGTCATCGCGGCATCCGACACCAGAATTTTTAAGACCCGGATCTCGACAAAGCAGCCAGCAATCAATTCCACGGAGTTTCGATGACTCGAGCCAGCACCGTCTGAGTCCTGTGAATAGTAGTCACGCTATGGAACACTGCCATAGGACATTAACGCCGCGGTCGATTGAGACAAATTTAAGGGAATCTACTATGCGATCGCCCTCGCCTATTGGGAAAATAGGGGCCTGGTTTCGGAAGAAACGTAGCGAGAGAGGATCGCTCTCGAGCGTGGGCTCACACAAGTCTTTTGACTGAGGGGATAGGGGTTTGGGGGAAAAAAACGTTTTAAGTTTTGTGTGATACCTAAACAAATTGTCATATTTTGTTATTTCTTGGCCCAATAAAGTGCGTAGAGAAATGCTTAATAGGTGAATGGGACTGGAGGCATTGTAGGGTATATTTTCGAGTCACGGCTAGCTGGCTTTGATACGCAAGGATAGTGTAGGAATTTAATAACTGTCGATATAGTGGCTTATGTCGGCGCCTGTATTTAATTTATTTATTTTTATTTTTCATTATTTTGGGCTTTTCATACGTTCGTATACTCGACAATCGTTGTATTTTGTTATCGTGTATAGGATTCACCACAGACAGATGCTCATGATTCTGTATTGTCCATGGAAACATTTATTTTGCAATTATTGCATCAGGGTCAGTCCTGACTGTTTAAGACCTCATTGTCAGAGTAGAAAGGCTCTAAATATGATCAATTTTTATGCATTTCCTTGTGTAACCATGACGGAGGAGTAGAAACAGCCAACCTGATCATATGGCTCTATTATTACTGCTGCTGTTTAATTCGCGTCCGCGTCTATAAATTTTAACAACTAACCCTAACCCTAATCAGATAAGCTCAATTTGCAATAATCGCATGCCTAATGATCCGGATGATCTTCCTTACCGATAAGCTCTTCAAAATTGCCGTTTTGCGATATGAATCAAGTTAAAGTAAGGCTTTAATGCTCATTGTGCATAGCACAATCAAGAATCTTATATCTGACATTTTTTAGTGCGCAAAAGCTATGGCTCAAAATTTATTTGAATAATTGCAAAAGGCCGATGCGACATGCCGGCGTCTCTAGTTCGTCAGCTGCATTCTCGCGACCTGCGACTTGACCAGAAAGAGCAGCGCGTCGCCCTATTATGCTCGACTGGAGCAGCAGTAGCGCTCTTGCTTTACTTTATATACCCGCGACGAGCCTTCGCTCCAAAACGAGCTCGGGACCGCAGAGTTAGAGGGCTATGGAACCCTGGTAATCTTTGCTTCATGAACTCAGTCATTGAGGTATGCATACAACATTGAACACGCGTCTCCCAGTTCATGCTTGAGAACCCTCAATTAACTTGGACTGTAAGGCAATTGCGGATTCCGAGTGTGTACGCCAGCTGCTTGTCGATAACGTAAACTCTGGCCGACGAGACAGGTTTCACGATACACGAGTGTCGAGCGAGTTGCTCGCCTTATTACATCGTATTTCTTATTTCTGTTAAATGCTCCCTTTTAACTCTAGAACTTTCCTCCGGAACCAAAGTCTGCCATGTCTTTGCTTTACGGACCAGCTTTGAGAACGTTCTTGGGGCTACAATGTCCAGAAACCAGCAGGATGCTCAAGAATTCTTTCAACTCGTCCTTGAGCGGATCGTTCACGAAAAAGGGGCCCTTGGTGATATAAGCACTGGACCTGTCTCCGTTTTACGAGGAACTAGGCCCGGCTTTGTCGGTACTTACTGCACACAAAACCAATGTTTGCGTTGCGGACATACGTACCGTTGGAGGCTGCAAAACTTTAATATGCTGACTCTTTCGCTCCCTGAATCGGTAAATAATTAAAGATTAAAATGTGGAAGAAGAAAAGACCAATACAAAAATTTGATCATAAATCAAAAGCTAATCGTCTGTAATAGATTTCATGTACGTTGGAAGATTGCTTTGATCTATCGTTTAAAGATGACCAGATTGACGGCTATGCTTGCAGAAATTGTACCTTTTTGCATATCAAGAGAACGACATCGGAAGAGCAGCAACCAAATTTTATACGACAAGGTCCGTCTAGCGAAGAATGGGCCAAGGCTCTTTATGACGATAGCTCTGATGCAGCAGTCGTGTCGCGGACTACAATAAAGTCGTGGATAAAACGAAGACAGGGCGTTTACCAGCTTCCACAGCAGACGCTAATTCTTCATCTGAATCGATCTCTGTTTAATCAAGTCGTAACTGCCCGACGTAATTCGTGTCGTGTCGAATTTCCTGAGCATTTGCATTTGAGAGGCGAAATTGGAGAGTCAAAAAGCTATTCCCTCCAGGCTGTGGTGGTACACTTTGGCTCTCACGACTTTGGACACTATATCTGCTATCGTAGGGTGAAACGGGGGCACAAGTTTATTTGGCTCGAGTGTAATGATGAAAAGGTGTCTATAGTCGAAAGGTCACATGTGCTGGATCAGCAAAAGGCAGCTTATATTCTTGTCTACAGTTTGTAGCACTGTTCAAGATGTATAGTTTAGTAGATATTTTTCTTTTAGGCATTGTTTTTAGGAATATTAAAGCATTTACTTTGCCCAGTATGGGGTATGACTTTTGTTTTAGTATAATCCCGAATTCGCCAGTAGGTGGCGTAGGACGAGACATGACACTGCATATCTCGTTACAGAGTATTTACAAGACTAGTGAACATAAATACCCAAAATTGAACACGCGTCTGCGTAGTCGGAGCATGGTAAAACATACGAGTTGACGCATACATTTCGAGACTTATACCTGGCATTTATAAACTAGATGCGAAGGGCTGATAGGCTGAGCAATGAAGTTTTGATCACGTTGGCACAAATATATTTATAGATTTAAAACAGAGAGTAAATAGTAAAAAAATCGACTTCAAACCTTGACTTGAAGGAAATATTAAGTAAATAAAAAAGCAGGCAAAGCTATGGTCACAAGTTGGATTTGAATCCGTTCAAGCAGCTGCATTCTTGGGCTTGCGACCTCGTTTCTTCTTTGGCGGCTCTGCAGACTCGGCTGCTGGTGCGTCGGCTTTCTGCGGAGACTCGTCACTCGTGGCCGCGGCAGCAGAAGCTGCAGGCTCTGCTTTTCCCTTGTCCTCTGCTGCTGCTCCATTTTTCGCGGCAGGTTCAGGGTTTTTCCGTGGTCGCCCGCGCCCACGTTGTGTAGGAGGCTTCCTCACAATCACAGGATTACCATTCGCGTCCAGTTTTCGCGGTCTGCCGCGTTTACGTGGCGCATCGCCGCCCGCAGCTGATTTCGCTGGCGCGGACGTGGCAGCCGCTGGTTTCTCTGACTCTGCTGCTTCTTTTTTCTCGCTCGAGCCTTTTCTTTTACCAGTTTTGGTGCCATTGTTAGCCGGCGGCAAGCTTTCGCCGCTTTGAGGTTGTGCGCTCATAACCAGAGATTGCGTTGTCAATGTACGGTAATTTTAGCGAAACGTCTTTCTCGACAATTGAGACCGGATGTGTCTGACAAAAAGATCAAGAGTCTTCGAGTTCGCGGCGGCAATAACACGCGTAAAACCGACTAGACTTAATCAGCACTTTTGTTTAATCTCAGAAAAAACGCGTGCCAGTAGGAAAGGCAAAAGTTGAATTTCAGCCGAATCGGCTTTGCAAACAATGCGCGAGTGACTGATTGTATAGAACTGACGCGAAATATAATTATAAACAAACAAAATAATAAACAAAATAATAAATAAACAAACAAATGATAGAGTAAATAATAAATAAACAAATAATAAATAAACAATATAGGCAAATAAACAATAGAGCATAAAAAGATGGATAATATAGAAAATTTTAGACAAGTACAATTGATAAATCTGCATGCCAGCCATGCGTAAATAACACGAAGAGATTTCAGTGCATCGTTCAATAGAGTACACAGCCGACGACTCTGGTCTTTATTCAACAGCCAGTCAGTTTCGCACTCTATTAATACGACTGCACATATTATTATTAGCTCATATATATGTATACGCATAAATACATATATACTTTAGCCGACAATGAAGTAAATTAAAACCAGTCAGTCATCCACGCAGCTGCGGGCACTTACATCGGGTCCTCAAGGCCTCTAAAATTGTCTTGAATGACGCTTTTTGCGTTGGTGAGAAAGGTAGATTGATGAGACTACCCGCCGATGGTTCAAAACAACGAGGGAATTTAGAAAATAAAATTAAAAAATGCGGAATTATTATTTAATTTTAAAAAATAAAATAAATTTTATTGTTAAGGTTGTGATATTGTATATGTAACATAAGTATCGTATGTACTGGGTAATAACAAGAATGCTGTCACAACATGCACAAAAATAATTAATTGTCCAGAATTACAGGAATAATATTTTTATATTCACACTAGAAGGTATGGCGAGTAATTTCTTGGTATATAATAATTTAAATAAATCGTGGGCAATACTCGAATGTACAAGAAGCGCTTGCATTTCAATTAAGTCGTACTTCCAGATAGATGGCGCAAGAAGCTTTATATTCAAATTACCGTAATCAAGCTGGCGGGGCATATAATTGGATTTGAACGAGTTTAAGAATAGATTTGACAGGAAGCAATTGCCATGACTGACCGCCAGGTTGGTGCAATTGCATTCAATTATACTTGAATTACACTTTTACAGCGACAAATAAAAACGAGTTGAAAATCTACGGAAAAAGAAAACCCTAACCATTGAATAACAGCAAATACCAAGCTCATTCCACCCAGCACATTACCGAATCGTCTGATCCAATTTCTCGAATTGAAAATGCCTGTCGACTCGACTACTGTAAGTGTTTCAGGCTGCTAGATGCTTTGACTGTTTCGTATGGGCACTTGAGCAGGTTTCTGAAAAATTTGTCGCTAACGAACATTAGCCAACTGGAAAGGAGGGCGCTAGCATGGTGACCTCCCGCCTGGCAAGGCTGCGCAGAATCCCACCGGAGTTGCTTCCGCTAGGTACGTTTTCGTTTGGCGGTGTTTGAATATGCTTCTAGTTAAATTTTAATCCTTTGGCCTGGTCTTTATACCATTCATATTTTGCTTTATTTAGCGGCATTGCCATTTTCTTTTCGTTTACAAGATGGAACTAGTACTGGCCGGAGGCGGCTGGCTAGTTGGTGACTGCTCTTACAATAATACTAATATGCAAAAAGGTGTTGCTGTCGGTGCTGGCGTAGTATTCGCTGTTTTTGCGGTCGGCCATAAGCTTTACACAGACAGCAATCTTCGCTTGTGGCCCGCGGATAAGCCGAAGCCTAAGCCCGCTCACTAAATTTAAGTTTGGTTTAATTCATGTGGACCTCTGTTGTTTATATACTTTATGCTACCTCAAGAAATATTTCAACCACAGTTAGATACAATCATCGCTATCTGCATGTAATATGCTGCCCTACAGCCTATGAATAATGCATAAAGTTAAATCCACAACACTATCCCGAACCGAAAGCAATCGAGGCCTTTACCCACAAATACAAATACCCTCATATCCGTTCAAGCCGGCTTTCAAACGTCAATGTACTCGTCTTGACTCGCCTAGACTCGCCTAGACTGTGCATATAAAATGCTCGTATATAAAGCATTCGTATATAAAGCGCTCAATCATGACGCTACCATTTGCTAATGCAACAATATCACTAGCTTTAAAAAGCGTCCGTCTCTCCCCTTTCACTAGCAAACATGCTATGGATCAGCTCCTCCATTGGTGCCATATCCTCTGCACGAATCAGGCTATTATTAGCATTGAGCAGTTGAAGAAAAAGCAGTAACTCTAAACTTACTCGTATGCCTTGCTGAAGAGCACGAAATGCTTGAAACTAGTGTTTAGATGCGCTTCTTGTCCCTGCCAGTTAGAGTTGCGGTTCAGTACTCGAGCTTACCAGAGCCTGTACGATATTGTAATGCGACCAGTATATGTGAGCATACACACGAAAGAGTCTGCTTCATTAGCCCATGAAATCCGCAAAAGAGCCAACCTCTTCCACAGAACGCGGACAGTGCGCATAAAATCTTGTGGAAATTCACACCCGATATCCACGGGGAAAACTCTTGAATCGTCGAGGACTGTTTGTGCCCAGGAGACTAGCGAATTGATATATGCAGGAGCAGCCAGCATTTGCGGTGTTTCTGGTACGCTGCCTGGAACGGCCCAGCCATAGCGAAAATGGGGTCCTGCTGTCATTGCAGGGCAGGATGCCTCTGTACAAAACTCGCTCACTGTTCCCCAGAGCATATTGATCTGTGTGTAAAACTCGACGGCTTATAGTTAGTAACAGTAACAGCATAATCGCGTACTATTAGACGCAATCCATTCATTGCGGTTCTCGCCCGGTGGCAACTGCACGGCTTTACGCAGAGACCCACTGCCTAAAGTTGCTTCTGCAAACTGACGGAGCAGGTACTGCTTAGATCCAACAGGTTCCTTACGCGGCCGAAACGTGTTTACATTAGACCGCTTGCCCAGCGCAAAGAAGGACATGATTTGGATTCAATCAGATTTGATGTAAAGTTTCACCTTTTAAGGGCACTGTTGTTGGTGTAAACAAACGGTTGTCAGCGTATATGCGTAAAGGTACAAAGAGTTTATAGTGGACGTTTAGTATATGGATAAAAGCGTACTTTATTTCACGTTCAAAATTACGATTGATATATTATATTGGAAACAAGCTAAATTAAAGTAACACAAATGTCTAATTAAAATTAAATAAAAACAAAAGTTGAATTACAGGTAGACCCGCGCTTTTAATAAATTATATTAGAATAATAAAGAATAAATTAGTCCCCTATTACTTTCTAGTCGGTATATATATATCCATGATGTATATTGGCTTGTATAATTGTCTGCTGTACACGAACAATAAATATGAGATGGTGTATGTACAAAATCAGTATGGAGCCGCCGGCGCCAGACTTCACCGCAGAACCGATCTCTACTCAACCAAATAACCGCAAAATATTGGCGATCAGTACTGTGGATCCGAAAACCAATAAACAGAGCCCTTGAGCCCAATAAAGACAGCGTACCGGCGGTCGTGAAAGTTTGAAATTAATGTTTATCTGAAAAATAGTACAGACTGCAAACCGAGAAAAGAAACGCCAAACGCATTATAACTTTATCGCACAGAACAATCTGTAAAGCCTGCGGGCAACTTTCGTAAAAGTCCACACTTTGATACCGCGCTGATGATTTATGAGCCCCTCCTGAACAAAACAATAACGATATAGATCCCAAGCTTCTGTACCAGTCTCAAATCTCGACAAAAGGCAATTAATCCGGTACCAAACCCCCAAATCCTAAGCCACTCAAAACACGAATTCACAGTAAGCCCATTATGTAGTGTATAATAACGATTGTACAATGTTAAAGCAGTGTATAAAACAGACAAACAAAAAATCTGATCTGTCGTCAATTAAAAAAATAAAAGAGCCAACGATCCAATAAATAAATGGGAAATAAATAGGTAAACAGAAAGAACTAAACAAAATTCATCTCCCGTCTGTCGAAAATGATGGCCTCTATGGCGAGGCGTAGCCTTATTTAAACTAAACCCAAAAACTTTTCAAGTCAAGTCGAGCACCGCAGACGATACGGAGCTTGATGAAATATTCAAACAGAACTCTGAGCAGTTTAAGGAACTCTCCGAGAGGAATTTGGGCCAGTCGTGCCTGGCAGGGGCGAGTACACTGGGCTGATAGGCGGCTGCATCATGTACGGAACAAATTGGGACGACGATAGCTGTAATTGCCGATCGCGGAAATACTCATGCCTTTGTGCAGCGTGAGACCTTTGCGCAAACGATGACTGTGCATCTGCATTAATCGAACTTTGATCGTGCATGCCTACTTGTTGCTGGTAAGGACTAAAAGGCGGCTGAGGTAATTGATGAGCCAGCTGATGCTGAGAAGCAGACATAAAAGGAGCAGGAGGCTGATGCTGATGCTGATGCTGATGCTGATGCTGATGCTGATGCTGCGGAGGAGCAGGCCTGAATCCAGAGGGCCAAGTCTGCAGTGTGGGACCAGTGACTCCAGAGCCAGCATTGGCAACGCCAGCAGGAACGTCTCCAGAGGCAGCGACACTTTTCCCACCCGGCGGAACAGAAAACGAATCGGCTATCTGTGTTGTTGGATCTATAGCACACATCCAGATACGCGTCTTATATATCTTGAACAGGTCACGTACAAGTTCCCTGAAATCCACACGGACATTGCTCGTGTAGTAGAACGTAAGCTTACGTCTGTCCCACTGATACTCGCCGTCAACGGCCTCCATCGGCAATCCCCGTTGCCTTACTTTTGTGTTGCAGACCATCGTTGCCTGTGCTTCATCCTGTCCTTTGTTGATCAGCATAGCTACTTCGCTTGGGTGAGCCAGCCTGTAGATTTGTTTAAGCGAAAAGTTCCCCAGTCCTCCTCCTCCTCCCCCACTACCTCCTTCAGCCCCGTGTAGATGCTGTTGGGGCTGCTGTTCAGACTGAAGAGCTGACTGGGAGTTCAAGATCTGTTGCTGGGCGGCATGCTGCCTTTCCTTGGCCTTCACTACACTTTCAAAGGGTAAATCTTCAGCAATTACTTTCCCAAGATCACGGCCTCGGTCGGCTTCCACAATAACAAGGTCTCCCGTATGCACTGCTAACCCTGAGCTCTCAGGGACATAGAGAACGTCCGAACGGCAAGCTTTAAATTCGACCAGGTAAAGTTTGCCTGGAGGATTTGCGCCTCCGTGCTTGGTGGCGTTGGCACCTGCAGCTTTGCCGTTTGCCTGGTGCTTGGACTGCTGGTGCCTCTGAGCCTGTGAAGATTTCTGCTGCTGCTCTTGCTGCTGTACAATATCATTCAATGAAGCAGACAAGTTTGGGTCTGCTGCGGAATTAATACCAGCAGGATTAACGCCAGCACGTGCACGTCTATGCTCGTCATTGGAAAAGTACCGGTCAACCTCAGACATTACTGCACCGAAATTAGGGGATCCAACAGCATGAGGGTCGACGGCGGCGCCGGTGCTACCATTGGACCTCTGCCGAGACAGTTCGTCATTCATATTCAAAGACCGAAGGCTGTGTGCGAGATCGTGAGCGTTTGTTTCAGAAAACGCCAGACCAGAAGGCCCGGTAGAGTCCCCATTCAAATCCTGGGCGTCTACCATCTTTGATTGCTGTTGTTGTTGTTGTTGTTGGTGCTGCTGAGTGTCACGGATGGTGTTGGCCAGCGAGTTCTTTCCCACTGAAACCTGTTGTGCCGCAGCATAGTTGCTCTGCTGGTTCTGTAAAAGGCTGCGTGACAGGCTCAAGTACGTCTGCTGCTGCTGCCTATGGTGCTCGAGCTGGCCGAGCGAGAAGGAGAAACTGCGCTGCTTGTTCCCCTCTGTACTGCCGGCGTAGGGCAGCTGATGGTGGTCGGAAATAAAACTGCCTGTGCCGGAGCCATTGCTGTTGTTGTTACTACTAAGCTGCATCGCTGGTGCAGTGCTTGCCCAAATGTTTGGGCTGCCACCGCTGGCGGTATCGCTGCTTCTGGCTCCCGGCGAAGTTGGGCCTGGAGCGGGCAGTCCACCGGGCCACCTGATGCCATTATTGCCCGCAGAAGTACCGTTATTCGCTGCATCAGCAGGCCAACCATTCGTTGCTTCCGCAGCGGCCTTTTCGCTTTGGAATAAAGCGGGGTTTGCGAGTGAGGCGTGACTGTCACCGAACGGATCAGTGGGCCTTCCTCCGCTGTTTGAAAAGGACAAGCGCTCTGTGTTTCGATGGTCTCCTACTGCGCCAACTGCGCGCGGCCTAATTTCCGCAGCATAACTAGGCCGGCGAGAGGCCAATGCTGAGGACAGCCCGTTTCGAGCTCCCTCAGGCGAAAAAGACCACCGTATTGCATCTTGCTCATTGGCAAAAACAGAGGCAAAAGAGTGTTTCAGGCTCTGCAGAGCTTCGCCGTGGTCAGACGTTCGAGAGGCTCTAGAGTTGCGAAAATTTCCAGCATTACTCAGCCCCGCTGGAGGACCTGTCTGGTCTCCCTGGGCGCCTCCTGTACTACCAGCGTTTGCTAAACTGACATTTGCTAAACTGCCCACCCAGGGCTCCTCCCCATCATCCTCATCGTCCTCGTAAAACACGTCCGAGTGGTAAAAAGTAGGCGATCGCATGGCTGTGGCCGAAGGCATTTCGCCCAGCGACTGGTGTTTCCGTGGGCTGTTGAGCGCCTGTGATCCTACTGTCGAGGCAATAGTAAAAGGCGCCGCCGATGAAATATCGCTGCCGGCACTTTCAAGCGGGAGCGAGAATCGCGCAGCAGACTGCCGCACAGATCGTGGTTGGGGAGCACTGCCGTCGCTGCTCCCGTCACTGCTAAATTTATCGGCGTCAAAGTACTGAAGATGCGTGGCCGCTGTGCCAACGCCACGACCCCGATCCATGTGGGGAATGCAGTGTGCTCTCTAAAGTGTGAAATTCATACTATTGCGTAGACCACTATATAATTAATCTACAGTGAGAATTTAAGGCACTAATTGCGGAGACGCTTGCTTATAGGTGCGTTGGCGTAGCAGATATTCGCGCATAGTTATACGATATTCTTAAATTCGATGGCTCAATGAAATGATTCGCTGATACGGATTCGCTTATTTCGGTATGAGATTCTACCATATTGTGCTCATACTCGAGTTTGCGAGGAAATAATGTGTGTCGTGTGTGTATAAACCGGTTCAAGTCTGCTCTTGCAACGACGCACCTAATTCGCTTTTGCGTCGTGCTTTTTTGCCTGCTGAAATTTGGCGTACGTTACACCTCTGAGGCTCGAGGTGTTTTATGTCACACGTAGCATTGAATACTGTTAATATTATTGAATACTATTAATTTTGTGAATACTGTTAATTTATTGAATACTATTAATTTTGTAAATACTGTTAATATAATTGAAAATGATTGCAACAATGAATACTTTTGCATACATTTGAATACTATATATTGTAAGAATCACAATAGTGAAATGTACATGGCTTCTCGTTGTCAAGTGGCCGGCTCGCTACCCTAGCACACTCCATCTTATTTTCGATGCCTAGTACATTTTCATGATTTGTTTTTATTTTCGTTTTTATGTCTGGATTCTCGTTGTTTTGGGGTGGACTGGGCTTTTAGACTACAAGGGACTAGTTAGGTGGTCCTTGCCTCAGCCTATTATTCTATTCGTTTAGATGGCACGCCAAACGACTCTTAATGCTTACTCCTCATTTTTGATATTGGGCATTGAAGCTGGTTTGGGTTAGTCTTACGTGATGAGCTGGTAAAGGGGACAAGTTTGGCTGTCATTGTCAAAAAGCATACTTCGAGCGATCATTTGCCCGTATGGACGATTTTCATTACAGGCATAAACACACCCCGCCCTTACTTGAATTCACTTTTATTTGATTGCTTGCTTACAAGCCAAGTCATGTTCCTGCCACCCCGCCAAATTAGCCACGTGGAAATCAGGCGCGCCTTACGTATCCCCTTTTGTATGGCGTCAACTTGACCGAACCGTGGCTTTTGAAGTGTAATCAGATAATAATCTAAAAAGGATTCTTTTCTCCAATTTTGAGTATACGTAAACTGATAGGGGCATATCACACAGTACTGTTTCATTGATCGCCGTATCGGCAAATCAATGGTAATATTCTATCGGTTTTACTAGTACTTCAATTAGCCTGTACGCTGATCGGTCTATAAAATCTTGGCTGTATGCCAGATGTATCGCTGTATTGGTCTTAAATATATTATTTTCTGCTCGGTGATATACACCGCATCTCTCTTTACAGGATATCGTCATTAAGTTTATAGGGCAAAGACCCTTTTATTCTTTCCGCACTATTATGGCTGTGGGTGCGGGGGATTAAGTTTTAAAGTTGAGTGAGACTGTCAAAGATTGATAATATGAGGAAACATTTATGGTCTGAGTTTTCGTGTCCATAATAGCCTTGTGTCCCGCTCTCTGGGAAATGAGTATGCTTGTGATACGCTTCGTATCGAAACGAAAAACGCGCTGGAATTGTAGTACATTATATACTGCGACTTGAAGTATTATACAATTGACATATTACTGACTCTCTCAAGGCTGTAAGGTAGTCCAGTACATGCCGCTGATGACCGATTGATTATTCGCGTAAAGCATGCTAAAATAGTTTGAAAATGTAAAGACCAAACCCCCAATGTTCTTCAACAATGTATTCATTCAAGTTTCATAATATTAATGAACGTTCGCAGTCGCCCATGGTTGCGCGAGTGCCGCCGTTTCATTCGCGGATTCTACTTGAGCATAATGAGCAGATATTGCGGACATTGTGCCTTGAGCCAAAATGTTTACACGTTTGGCAGAATTTGCTTGTCTCTGTGCAACCGAATTGAGTCTTACACTTGTCTCGTGGCTCAAAAGAGACGATGTAGCCTGGCCATTACCCTCCTTCATCCATTGCTGTGTCTTTTGCCGCAGCTCTTGCAGGATATCATCCCCGCTAGATAGTATTATAGCTTCCTTTTCCTCCAACGACAAATCTGGCAGCTCTTGTTCCGCTGCTACTTGCCACTGCAGACCAAAAGATGTGTAGCCATTCAGGTACGCGTCGACCAACGGCTCTTGTTCGCGTAAACGTGCCAATTGCGCATTTAGTTGGTTCACGCGTGAAGCAATGGTACTAATCCAAAGGTCCACCCTTACGGCCTCCAGTCGAGCTATGCGTGCCGCTAAATTGAGCTCGTCCATTGGCACACGTATCGTCCGCTCGATGAGAGCGTTATACCTTTTATCAGACCGTTGTACGGTGGTCACGTTGTACGTGTGGCCACAATAGCACTCTGATAAGAGTATAATAAGAGTATACTATATAGTATAGAATAAAATAATAAAAAAGGAGGAAGAGTACAACGGTATACCGTAGCAACCAATGGCGCCGGCTCGTACAAAGATAAAGCTGGGCCGTACTCTGCAAGACGCGTCAGTACCGCTTTCGTACTTTGCCATTCGCTGTATGAAGTGTAATTGTGTTTTATTAACGCGCAGATTCCTTTATCCCACCGTCTCTCAACGACCAGGTGGGTATTTTGCACCGGCTGGAAGGCGGCCAGTGTAGTATAGACTACCCGAAACCAGAGGTAAGTGCAGGCAGATTTACGGCAGCTAAATGGAAAGGTCGGCCACTATGAAGGGAAACTGGATCCGGCTAAAGACGAGTACGTACTGCTCCACGACGCAAAGGAGCAATGCTACGTTCTCGAACGGTTACAGGCAGTAGCACGTCTGCGTATGATTAAAGTGCCTACTCGGAGACAGCCACCGCATCAAGCGAATACTGTTAATGGTCCTGCAGTCGGGGCAGCTTCTACCCCGGCTGCTGCGTCACCGACGGCTGAAGCGAAACCGGAGCCAAAGAAGCGGCTACGCAACTCGGCAGCCTCACCCTCTACAAGTACGAAAAAGCGGAAAAGTACTGGGACTAGCGCTCCACGGTCTGCCAAGTCTGCTTCTACGACTAAAAGTTCGGCAAAATCGGCATCCAGTGCAGTAAAGTCTGCCTCTAAAACCGGGTCTTGTGCTAATGTTGGACTGGATGCTGAGGAGGAAGACGACTATGATATGGAGTCCTTTACACAGGAATTGACGCAAGAACTAGAGCAGCAGCAGAAAGAGCAGCCTCAGCATCCTCCTCCATCTGTACCCCGCCGCAATTCTTTGCGCTTGCGTACGCTTGCTCACGCTGCTTCAAACGATTCGGAGTCGAGTGAGGACGATGCCTAAAAGTGTTGAACTGTTGGCCATTATCTTCATTATTAAAGTAGTATATACACAACAATTGTCTATACGCACACTATAGCTTATCCACTGCCTCTTTGATTATGCTGGGGGCTCCTGTACCGACGGTGCACCTCCCACGCTGCCGTTTGAAGCAACGCTGTTTCGTGCCGCGAGAGCACGTACATCAAATTTGACTCCACAAGTAAGACAGGAATCATGTGGCTCACAGAATATAGACAAACATACAGAACACACGAATCCGATTTCGATCACTCGCTTATGGCAGAAACATGCAGCTTGAAAATTTATATCGCTTCCACGTTGTGCAATAAGATGCTTGCGAAGCGCCTGCTCCGGCAGAAATTTCATCTGTTCCATTTAGCACAGAAATCAAATACTCTTATCATTACCAAGAGATGTTGCAGTAAAGCTCGAATAGAAGCCACAGACTCGTATATCCCAGACGTTGTATCTGCAGCCTGCTGCAAAAATACAGTCTTGCCCTTGAGCTTACACACGTCGATAGGAATACGCTATTGATCAGAATACTATTCATTTTACAAATATGCCATTAAAAGCATCGAATAAAACTAGGGGCATACCTTCTTTTGTGCACAAAAGATGGCATTCATTGTTGCCACATACTGATCAGCCGCATCCT
The DNA here is from genome assembly GCA_016906335.1 of Novakomyces olei. Taxonomy (NCBI): domain Eukaryota; kingdom Fungi; phylum Ascomycota; class Novakomycetes; order Novakomycetales; family Novakomycetaceae; genus Novakomyces; species Novakomyces olei. The sequence continues at coordinate 839,279 of JADEYG010000015.1, forward strand.
CACTCACACTAAGAACCAGTATCCGAGAGTCAAGCGCTGCGGATGACGTATTCCCACCAAGGCCACTGGCAATCTGTTTTCGATGTATAAACGAAAGAGCCAGCGCTAACGCACCGGAAATTTTGGGCCGCGAATCTGCCGATACCTTGGCTTCTGATTTAAGCAGTACTTCCAAGCCACTAATGACTCGCTCATCAACAGTTCGAAACGCACTGTACCCGTGCATGTGCGCAGCACTGGCCTGATGCTCATCCGGTGCAGGATAAAGGTAGACGGCACGATCAGTGTGCGCCGCAATAACAGCGCACGTATTCCTGGGCGATATTGCTAAATGCGCATTGAGAAAAACACACAAGTCTGCGGCCGCCCGTCTTAAAGTCTGCGTTTTATCATCTGAATCTGGTTCGAGAGCGAGCCAGGCCAGAGGATTGGTGTCAATCACCACAACTAGTAGGCTCGGGTTGTCGTCTATTTTTTCTGTTAGAATACGATCAGTCATTCAGCGTACCTTCAGAGATAAAGTCGACTCGCTCACTCGGTCGCAGTGTGCGGAATCCGTCCATGCTATAGCATGACGATTAGTACTGTGGCAGGCAAGAATTGTATGCTTTAATTTATCCATATACTCTGCGACTGCAGTACTATTATTACCAGGCCCACCGTTCCATTTACTATATAATATTATAGTATGACCAGTGGTATGGCCAATCATACGCTTCTAGAGACAAGACCGTTCTGATGAAGAAAGGGCAAATGGGGTTTAGAAGTGCTTTTCGATGATGCATTGAATTAAATATTGTACATAATGCGAACAACGTTTGACAAGGCAATTGAATGAACTTATGCAACTTTAACAGATGGGTTGTACGGGGACGAATCATTGATTCATTTGCTTAACGATAGGCTTTTTACCAATTTGTATTATATGAAAATTAAATTTCTAGTGTCGTATCTCAAGACCACGAGTAGCGCAAAGTCAAGTATTGGAGACAATCGACATAAACATAAATCAGAAATACTGCACGAAAGGCGATTGAGCATACCTCTAGGAGCTGTCATTTGGTCTAGAGGAGCTGCGTTGAAATAGTTTCTCTAGCAACTATTGGCCTTGTAGAAGATGGTCAATATGATCTCCAAAAGGCCGAGTCTGCCTTTCTTTACCCCCAAGCATATATAAGTAAATAAATAAATAAATAGAAAGAAAGAAAGAAAGAAATAATATTTTACTACATTCGATCTACTCTTCCTCTTAATTGGCATGGACCCACCGCGTAAGCGGCGAGCGCTTTCGCCTACGTCGCTGCAGCGAAGGCAACTGGAAGCTTTGATTAAACGACCAGAACTTGCAGAAGATCGGCCACCACCAAAAGTGAAGAAGGTAAAAGAATATGTGGCACCTCCGCCGGAGTTTATCAACAATATTCAAGGTAAGGCTTTGATAGACATGGTTTTGTACTCATTGGAAATGCTTATACCGCTCAGGATCGTCTGCAGGCGCTGGATCTGGAGAATTTCATGTGTACAAAAATAGCAGATTACGGGAGGCAGAGAGGCTTAAAACAATGCAATCCGAAATTGACGCCCAGGCAGCTCAAGAGGAGTTTGAAAAGAAGCGCTTAGAAACGCAACGAGATGACGAGGGGCGTACGGAAAAGAATCGTGCAAAAAGACTAAAGAAAAAACTAGCAGCCGCACGGGCAAAGCAGGGTGTGCCTATTAAACAACATAGCCAAGAGCCCATTTCGACTGACTCGATGAATACGATTGTCGACGCTCCATGAATTGCTATTAGAATGGAGCAAACATTGAGCGAACTGCAAAGCTCTTTTAAAGCTTTTTTTGTTGAGTGCTATGACGCATTTTAACGTTGTCCTTACAGCATTTAATTGGACGGAAAGAGATCCAATGCCTGTAAGCCTGTATAACGTTACAAAGTTTGTGCGGCGATGATAAACGACAGTCTAATGGACAGTCTGAACATCCTACACTGGGCTTATAGAACGGCAAGATGCTACGTTGGCTGTTCGTTCAGCATAGAGGATGACAATTTACGATGGCTTTGGCATGGTTACGACGGGGTGCACAAAAAAATGGTGCATATGTGTCTTTCGTGCCGGCAGCACCAAAACTACGTGGATGTGCATTATCTGGCTTTTAATGCGGCTGTCAAACAGTTGATAATAATTCATTCCTGATACTCACTCTAAATTCATAAAGTTAAATAGTTTGAATATCCCAAGGTGTTCAATTCCATGTTCGATTTCATGCCAGTATCTGTATCAAACGCTAAATATCCGCATCAATTTGGTCTAAGAAGCTTGCATCTTCGGACTCTATCGTCTCCTGCTCTGCATCTTTAAACCAGAGGCGGTCGCCATAAGAAATAAATAGTTCACTGTTAGCCTCAATGTCTTGCAGCGCAATGATACGCACTATTCTCTGGTCGTAGTCCTTAACATATCCCACATTTTGCCTTTTTTTTGAATGGTTTAAAAGCGAGAAGCGCCCAAGAACTAGAGCTTGCGAGCCATTATTCCCCCAGTTTACGGTATATTCGTTTAGAACTGTATGACGCCCATGCTGATTCCATTCTGGAGCCAAAAATTCTATCACCGGACACGTGTCGATAATGGTGCTTTGGGCTATAAATTTACCTGTGAAAAGGCCACGACCTTTCCCGTCTGTTTCTTGCACAAACAATGCATCGCTGCACCGCAGCTCAACACGCTCCACTTTGCCGTACTCTAAATAAGCGATTTTACAACCAACGCGTATAAGACTACGATTTTGTCGTTATAAAAAAAATAATCAGCCAATTAATTAATATATTCGGGAGGCAGGCTTCCTACATACAACAAAATATTGACTAGTTTACTGTGAGGAACGGAGAGAATGGGTCCAAAATGACTTTGATCGATCAGCACTATTGATCTCTGGACTCGGCGACATTTTAGAAATACGATTACCTGCTTGATGTTTTACGTATTTGATTATATATGTTCCTTAAAGCCGACTTCCTTACCACAATTATTGTGACTTTACACTATGCTGGCACATTTTCTAATGACATTTGCGCTACATCTCGTTGCCTCTAATGATACCTATTGCCTTGCTGTTTCATTTTGCTTGCACGCTTGTCAAAGCTCGCTACCGCTGAAAAAGATTGATCCTTTTTTAACTCGCAAGTCTCCGAACAGCCTTAAATTGCACCGGGGCCACCGTTTGAATAGGCACTTATCTCTCCCTGACGACTTTGCACCGTGAGTAGCATCGAGAATTGTGCATGGTTCATTGTAATGAGATTAGGGCATAAAATTATGTTTCATATCCTGTTTGGAGTTTGCTCATCCCAGAGAGTTTTGAACTCAGTTTGGACTTGACAATTGCATGTATCGTTAATGTAACTTTTGCTGGCTAAGATTTCTGATATTCACAACTTAAATTTGACATAGAGTCTGTGCAGAGCTTGATATTCTTCAATTGGATCTGACCTTTTGCTGTCTGATGAATGCTAAGATTGATATTCCCTTCTTTATGGTTCACACATAGTTTGATCTGGGCTAGTCGAACTGCTATAGACCCTGGATATTTGGGGCTAGACATTTAGGAAGCTTTTTAAAGTTACTCGCTGCTTTGTGCTCTCTATAACAAAGAGCCATTAGTTCTTTCATGTCTTCACCGGCGTGTAAATGCTTTGACTTTGATGCTGCTATAATGCTGGAACTGTTTATGTACTCTATCGTACATTGCAACTGGCATTGAGAAGGGCATATGCTTCCCACCAACTGGTTCACACTATGAGTTTCAGCACACCTCCCCACAAGGGATACCACGGAAGAGTCATAGGAAAATCCCATACTACGATCGCTTTGATGTATTATTGGGTTATTTTCTTATGTGTTTTTAATATGCGCGACGATATAGATGAATTTCACAAGTGCCGCATTCTGTATTTACACATCTGCGTTCACATCTGATTTATACGGGACAGAACTGCCGTGGATCTGAGTGCAGCTTGTTGAACAGGATCTGGAGCTGGTCTGCGCCTTCATTTCGACCGATATCATACATCTATTTTGTGTCTCTGCTATATTTTGATTGTTTTATTATTTAATACTCATTTTTTTTCTTTTACATTCTTATTGCGAGCTATCAATTAATTGCCGCAAGCATCAACCCACGGATATACTCAAAACTGAAGAAAAAAAAAAAGTCCCTCTCTTTGCAAAATTGATATATAAAGGCGAGGACGAATACTTTGTTGATGCTGGTAACCTGAGATATCTCGCTTTCACTTGAGACGTACATTTTCTTAGTGTTTCCAGCTGTTGATCCGAACTTATCTGCTACGTATTTCTGTGTCTAAACTTGATCAATTCAAGCGCACCATATACGAAACAGAAACACGGCCAGACTACTCGGGCTAGAGATATTTGTGCAGAGCAATCTCTGGAAAGTGAGCAATTGTTCCGTTGCGGTACTTATTCAACATACATACTGTTGCCAAGTTTCTTTGGTTGGCTTTTGTACAGAACATTTGTGCTATACTATCCAGCGTCTGTTTCAACTCTATCTTGGAGCCTCTAAAATCGTTACGCACAAACTTGGATCGCTTCTTATTTACAAAGCTATATGATGGCGAAGACTGCGGACTTTACAGCTTGGAACAAAGTCAACGGCATTCCGACAAATATAAAGCCTTCGAATACTCTGCATCGCGAGAATAGCATGGATATTCGCACAGTTGCGCAAACCGAAGTGAGAGGGCCTGATCCGTTAAAGCATGATCACAATCTGGGCTCAATCTCCAACGAGTTTACTGATTCTGATTATCATCTGCGCTGTCAGTATGATGTCGGCCAAGTTTTGGGCGAAGGAGCTTTTGGCATTGTGAGAAGAGCGATACCACGTTACCCGTGTCGACAACAAGTGGTATGCTTTTTATTTGTAAATTTTTGGTTAACATAAACAGGTGGCAATTAAAAGCATTTCGCTACAACCAGAAGTCAATCCGCATTACTACATTGCTTTTGACGAAGTTGAGGTATCACTTTCACATACTTGTTCCAGCTTCTTTTTACGTTGTCTATGCATCCAATCTGCTTTGCTTGCCTTTTTCTTTCACCGTTGATTTTTTGTTTGTTTTTTTATCTCTCGTCCTTCAAATTTTAACGTCCATTTTCATTTTTTTTAATTTACTACGCCTCTGTTTTTTCTCTTAGCCGTTTGGTCTATTTTTGTCACACTTGTCTGACGTACAGTACTTGCAAAGAGCACCGGCTCACCCCAATATTATCCAGATGGTGGACTGCTTTATGAATCGGAACAACACGTTTCTCCATATGGTTCTTGAGTGTATGGATATGAGTCTCGATCATGTTATACGTCGACGTAAAGGCCGCCGTTTTAGCGAGAGGTCCATACAAGACATCTTGTACCAGCTGATAGATGGAATCAAGCATATTCACTCCTGCGGGTACTTTCACCGCGATATCAAGCCCGACAATATTCTGGTGACATTCCAGCGAGGCACAGAATCTTTACCATCCTCAACATCTTCTCGCTATTCGTCAAATCGAGCACTGACGCCTCCGCCACCAGTTCACCAGCGGACAAAGTATCTCATCAAAATTGCCGATTTTGGACTCGTTCGAAATGATAGAGACATTCGTCCACTGACTACTTATGTCTCCACTCGCTGGTACCGGGCTCCAGAGCTTCTTCTACGGAAGCCAAATTACCATCATCCTATCGACATCTTTGCTTGGGGTTGTGTTGCCTTTGAGCTAGTGCATTTAACTCCTCTTTTTCCCGCGCGGGATGAACGTGAAATGGTTAAATACATGGTTTTGCTGTTGGGATCTCCCGGGCTCAGCATTAATCATCCATCAAACCCGGGGGACGCGTGGGATGAAGCGTACACACTTGCACGTAACTTAAAACTGCCAATTTCGGGGTTCCCCGGACGTCTATCGGCCATCTTTGACCCGAGGTTCAGGGGCGAATTCTATGATCTTGTCCGGTCTGCCTTGACTTGGGATCCTGCGAAAAGAATAGATGCTGCCAGTATTAGCCATCACCATTACTTCGAAAAGATTTGGGGCACGAAGGCTTGCCATATGGGTGGCGATGCGGCGGATAATAGTGCAAATTTTGCAAACAGCAATTCGTATTACGTGCAAAATACTTTGCCTTCACCCAAGAGTGTGGGCATTTTGAGACAAAAGCCTTGCCGTCTACTGCAAAGTGATGAGCAGCCTCAGGACCAGTCCTCTTTCTATACTCGTGTTCGAGTATCTGAAAGTTTTCCCGCTGACAGCAAAGACAATAATAATACTAGCAAGAACAAACATAGATTCGCAAGTGGTCAAATCGGGGCCAAAATTAGGGGTGAGAGCCATCGATCGGTGGCTGAAAGTGATAGCTTGGCAGCCGCTTGTGGGCCTTCATTTGACAAGTCTACTATTTCGTCTACCGAGTTCCATAAAGGAGACGAAAAGGAGGAGGAAACAAACAGAAGCGATCACTCTAGTCCACTGCACTTTAAGGTTCCTCTTCCTGCACATTTGAGAAAGCCTCAGCCTCAGGATTCAAAACGTCCGTCTCTTGCTGCTGTCTTTGGATCTAGTATTGCAAACTCGCAAGCTGCACGTGCGGAACGGTACAGCCCGTCAGTGAGTCTCAGGAAATCGTCAACAATCAACTACTTTGAAATGCGTCAAATCGAAGAGGCCAGAGCCACAAATCAGGGACGCAAAGCGGAGCGGCCCGTACAGAATGAAAGCGAGCTTTGCCATTCTGGAGGTCGAAGAACTCACTCGCGCCTCAATTCTTTTGGAAAATTCTTCCGTAATTTCAGTCGTCAAGTGCGAGATACAAGCAAGGAGCCACCTGCAGACTTGTTGCCAACTAACTTTGCGTGTAAAGAGTCTTCCTGCCGGCAAAAACAGGATAATACTTCAAAGTATACGCAACAATATATCCAAGACGGGAAAATAAAAGAAACTACCTTGGACCAGGAGATTAGAGGTGGGCCAATCGACGAGCTTGTTTCGACTCGCACCAAGAAACCGTCACCTCAGGGCAATTTACCAAAGCCTCCATATACTAACAAAATTGGAGGGTACCCGATGGTTCGTTCTTCTGCGAGGCTGTGGAGTCAGATTAGTGAGACGTTTTGAGGCTTTGAGAACCCATTTCATATCGCAAATGAACCCTTGGATGAGACAAATGTTGCTTGACATTGACTTTTTGGAATAAAGAGGGGCAAAATGGGCGAGAGGGAACTGGGAACACTTTATTTTATTTTCTTGTTGAAATTTCATTGGCATTACAGCAGCTACATTATTCTATATATATTAGTAGCAATGCATACCAATAGGCAAGCTCCATAATGATATTTATTGTATATACAAACAACTAATCTGATCTATATTCTGATACAACTTAAGCAAAGAGGACCTTTTGTGTAGAATTAAGCAAGTTAGATGAATGCAAATACTGCTCGACAATAAGATATCAAGCAAAAATGGAAGCGAATATGAAATAAATTTGTTGTGCTGTGTTTAAAAGTCTTACAATCTACAGTCTACTGGAAGATTTGACAGGCAGATTTGGGGGAACAGAAATACATTAACAAAAACCCAATACGCAAAAGCAGATATAATGATACGTATCTTTTCTCGTGTGTTGCAACGCCATGATCGACAAGAGGCTCGTCGTCATGGCGTTCTGCGCTCAAGGGCACTGGCCGAAACCAGGCAAAGTCATCTCGACGAGCTAAGCTCGCCCAGTGGCGTAGTGCGTTCAAAAAGATCAAAATAAAGCTTTGGGTGAGCCTAAAAGGCCAGGAAGTTTGTAAGCGTTTGAAGATGCCCCAACACATCGTAGAGAGTTGTTCGTCACATAGCACACATTCAGAGTCACGAGGTATGTCAGACCGTTGGTTTTGGGCGAGGATCAAAAAGCGGGGCCCCGCCTATTTATACTTTAATGGGGCGGCCGCCAACGGCTGCTTACTAATAGACGTTGGGATCTAGATTGCGGTCTATTAACGGCCGAAACCTGGGATGTCAGATGCCCGTGAGAATCCACAGCACATTGACTGGAATGCGTGAATCACAACACGGTCACGTGACTCAAAGAGTAGCAAACAAGTATTGATACATCCAAGACCATATTTTACGTTCAAGAGATGATATGGAGTATTGAAAATCAAATTCCTTTTCTCATCATATTAATCATTCTGGTGTCCCGCGTGTACTTGTTAGCATTGTTCAGACATAATTCACCAAAGGACACCAAAAGATACGCAAATGTGGCAATATACGTAGGCATGGTCCTTTCTAAATAGAAAAAAAATAGCAATATGACCTTTCTCTGTAAAGCAGTTGAGTACAATATGTCACTTTTCGATGGGGGCATTTGTATCTGTGGATAATTTCTGATAATGATCCGGCAAACAATTCAGCCTACAAGACTTGTCTACGGACAATGCATTTGCGTAGCTAATCGTAATTGTTTGGTGATCATTAGCTCCTTTATTTATTGTACCAGATTGGATAGATTTGCGCGAGCGCACTCATAAATGACTGACTGCACTTTTTAAATTTTTCCGCAGCGCGATAAGAATACACTTGATTATGACTTCCCATCCGAATTCAGTGCCGCTGGTCGCCAGAAGCCGCAGGATTCGGAGTTGGCGGAGCAGAAGTCGAAGCACTAGAAGAAGTGCCAGCTTCCCGTTTCAAAAAGCTAATGAATTGGCTAGATACCGATTCGCCTCTACTATTGTCTGACAGAACCGAATTAAAATTCAAGCGGGTATTTTGTATGAAGAACCGAACAGGTAGAGGCCACTTTCAATTCCCGTATCAAGGCCAAAATGTACATATACCAACTAATAGAACGATAGCAATTCGAGAAAGCTGTTCATCTATTAGGCTTTTACACATCTACAGTAGCTTAGACGATAGGATTTGGGGAGAACAGAAATACATTAACAAAAATCCAATACGCAAAAGCAGATATAATCTGTATTGGACACGACTACTTACCAAATAAATTACTGTCTAGGCCACGGTCCGGTCTACTAAGGGTGCTGTCCGGAATGATAAAGGATGTGTGAGAATTGCCCGGTCGCGGGATACAACGCGTTCAATTGCAGATTGGTTGCTATAATATATGAACAAATAAATAAGTAAATAAATAAATAAATAAATAATTGAATAAGAGCAAAATAAGCATCAAATTTACACAATAAAAATATATGGTATGATATGATATGATATGCATCTACTGTAGTTGTTCACCAGGATCAGTTTGGTCCACCCAGTTCATTGTATCCTTTTGTTATTGCCTTCTCTTTCTTTGGTGATATAGCCGTGAGCCCGCAATCAAAGCAGCTCCAACGAAGGTAATGACAGCGTCGTAGGCAAGTAATGCTGTCCACCTGAACGAGTCATCATTTTTGTGTCCCATGACACCGCTACTAATAGGCAGGCCAATGAGGCAGGAGAAGGATACGATGAAGAAGGCAGCACCAATGCGGCGCCCATACAGATCGATATCATCTGTGAATAAGACAATACTTGGCGTGAACAGGCAGCCAAATGCGCTAGATGTCATTCCATAAACAACGGAAGATACAAGAAAAGGTATCGGCTTTTCCGTCCGATTCCAGCATATACCGAGTACTGCACTGGCGGAAATGCTCAGGGCTAGAGTATATATCGGATCAAACCTTTAAACAAGAATCAGAATTGGAAAAGAAAAGACATTGATCAAAACTGCAAATTAAGAAGCGTACGGAAACGCAAAGCGTGATAAACGCGGAAATGTGCGTTATACTCAAGCAGGAAAATGGAATAAAGTGTTGTTGATTTCGGTCTTACCATTGTGCCGTTGGACCTGTCAGTAGTCGGCCCAGGAGGGCTCCTCCGTTAGTAGCAATTACGACATAGTTTGTCGTGTACGTCGGAAACTTGTGAGTATGCGAATATACTTCAGCAAGAAACACGGGACTTGACGCAAATTAGAAAAATAAATTGCTTTATACGTACGCACTTGAAAAGAGCAAGAAGAGCTATGAGAGAGCCAAGGCAAAACATCAGATAAGGCATGTCGTGGAATATAGTCTTGTCGATCACCGGTGAAAGCTTTACAGGAATATGTCGCCGCCGCATTAGACAACCGGAAACAAAAAGGATGAGCCCATTGGTGAGGGCCAGATAGCGCATGGAAGTGCTCCATGAAAACTTGTGGAAGAAATGATGGAGCAGAAACGGATAAAAAATTCCTCCAAGCGAAGAGCCCGTAGCGACCAAACTGGAGGCCACTGAACGTCTCCGACGAAACCATTGGGATAAGAGAGAAAGCGAAGGCGATACGAGAAGTCCGTTTGCAAAACCGACACATAATCCGATTGTGAAGAAAAGGGGGATAAACCCGCTTAAAAAGGAGGCGAGAAAGAATCCCAGGACGTGTAAGATGGAGCCAGCTATAAACATATGGTAAAATTTGCCAGAATCGAAAAGCCAGCCTGCATACAACCCTGCTGAATATACAGCAAAGGCCTGCATTGAACCCACCCAAGTGACAGATGAAGAGGACAAATTATGTAATTCATGGCTGATCAAATAGTTGTAAAATGTGCCAAATGTCATGAGCAATCCCAATGTTGGTATCATTACCATGGTCGCCCCTATCGCAATGACCCAAGCATAGCCCTGATCGCAAACAAGTTCTGGGACCTCATTTTCTGGCCTGGGATCAGGGGGCGCTGCACCGACGGCATCATCTTTCTCATTCTCAATGGTCACGGTTACAGTCTGCTCTTCTTTTGACATTTGGCCAGAAACACTAGGCGAAACCATTTGCGTAAGAGTGTTGTGTGTGAGGAGGAAGCTACTGACGGGTTTGAATATCTCGGAAAGGCCAATGCCAATTTTGAAATTGATTTAAGATTTGGTAAATCGTCTAGTGATACATTGACTATTATTTCTATTTTGTCCTTATTATTTTAGCCTGGTTGCAGTGGCTAGTTGATAAGTGCATACAATCTATAGGGGGGCATTAAACTTTTGATGTTTTCCTATTTGAGTCGGTTTTGGGAAGGCCACTCGCTTAATTTAAGCGAAAAAGTGCATAAGCCAAATATAAGTAATCAAATACCCGATGATTACATAAAAAAGCCTTATGTTGGATTTAACCAGACGAAGAACAAGAATAGCACTATGCTGATTATACACAGTGACAGAGAGACAAGCGGTCGCACAAAAGCTATGTTGATCGTATACACAACACACCTCTTAAAATTTTAGGATTATTAAACATTTAAATGTTTCAGTGTTTTAGCAATAACAAAAATGTCAACATAAGTACAGATTTATTCAATATTTTAAATACCCTGCAATATTAGTTATAAAACTGGTGATTTTTTATTGACCAAGGCATTTTAATGAAAGTAATGTATAAATTACAATAGGTTTGTGTTTATCATTAGGTAGTGTGGCAAAATCGGTTCTAGTTCCCTTAGATAATGGCCAACAGAATCAATGGTAGCACCAACACCAACGTTTGCTTTATAAGATGCAACAACTCCGGTTTTTGCTAGTGTATGTTTCTTAATGTAATCTTCATAGATAATAGAATTAAATTTTGCTCTTAATAATAATGGCTCATTGGTGGTTCAGTAGGAGTTTAACGAAAAACTATGAATAGTACTTGTAGCAAAAGGTTACATTTGGGTTGCTTCAGTTAGCACATCAGAATAAAATTGGTCAAGTCCAGTGTCAGTCGCATATATTGTCACTATATTTTGGATATAAACCTCGCCAATAACAATCAAAAATAACTCCTCGTGGTAGAAGATAATGTTTGCCAAGTCCAACAATTGGACTATAGAATATGATGTAATCCGTTTATTTATAAAATTTTACAGCTATCTCACACCACGAGGCAAGTGTTGAACTTTTTTTATTATAATATAAATGCAGACGTAATTCATAGGAATAACGCCCCTATTAAGCACAAGTGCAACCGGAAACCACCGTAAAATGTCCGCAGAATACTAAACCGCGGTCCACAGATTATTCTTATGTATGTATAAATAAAACAGATTAAATAACAAGCAATTATCGCATGTTGAGAGGCGACGAGTTTTGGAGTCATAAACTTCAGAACAGTGAAACGACGAAGCAAGATCAGCAACCGGCAAAAGTAATATAACGTTCACCAATTCTGCAGTAAACTCCCTCTAGTATCTATAGTGCTCAGCCTTATAAGGACCGGCAATGGGCAGACCAAGGTAGCTGGATTGCACCTTTGTCATGCTTGTCAAGTGTGCATTTAGCTTGCTCAAGTGCAGACGGGCCACTTCTTCGTCCAGGATCTTGGGCAGCATGTGAACACCCAAGGGGTAAGATTTGGTATCAGTCCACAGAGCAATCTGTGCGAGGACCTGGTTTGTAAATGAGCAGGACATGACAAACGACGGGTGACCCATTGCACAGCCAAGGTTGACGAGACGACCATCTGCGAGCAGGATAACATGACGGCCACTAGCCAATTCATAACGGTCAACTTGTGGCTTGATGTTGACGACGCTCTTGGCGTTAGCCTTGAGCCAGGCCACATCGATTTCGATATCAAAATGGCCAATGTTGCATACAATAGCATCCTCGCGCATTTTGGGGAAGTGCTCAGACGTAATAATGTCCCGGCAGCCAGTAGTAGTGACAAAAATCTGGCCTTCAGTTACAGCCTCCTCCATAGTGAGAACTTCAAAGCCCTCCATGCAAGCCTGCAGGGCATTGATAGGGTCCACCTCGGTGATTAGAACACGGGCACCCTGGCCACGAAGAGCAGCAGAGCAGCCCTTACCCACGTCGCCGTATCCGGCAACGACAGCGACCTTTCCAGCAATCATGACGTCGGTGGCACGCTTGATCCCATCAACCAGCGATTCTTTGCAGCCAAAAAGGTTGTCGAACTTGCTCTTTGTCACACTGTCATTGACGTTAATTGCGGGTATTTTGAGCTTGCCTTCACGCAGCATCTTGTACAAATTGTGGACTCCAGTAGTGGTCTCCTCTGAAACACCACGCACATCTTTAAGAAGTTCAGGATAGCGTTCATGCACAAGCGCAGTCAAGTCTCCACCGTCATCAAGGATCAGGTTGAGCGCTTTTCCCTCGGGGAAAGACTTGAGCTGCTGCTCAATGCACCAGATGTACTCCTCCTCAGTTTCACCCTTCCAAGCGAAAACCGGTACACCGCTGGCAGCAATTGCAGCGGCCGCATGATCTTGAAAAGTTAGCCTTTTTCTGTGCTCTTACTTTATTTATTTATTTATATTTTCTGATTTTTTTATATTATTTTATGATATTGATTACTCTTTCATTCATTTTGTACTCCGTACCTTGAGTTGAGAAAATGTTGCATGAAGACCACGTCACCTCTGCACCAAGAGCGACAAGCGTCTCGATCAGTACTGCGGTTTGAATAGTCATGTGCAGGCAGCCGGCAATACGAGCGCCCTTCAGAGGTTGCTCCTTTGCGTACTTTGCACGCGTTGCCATGAGACCAGGCATTTCATTTTCAGCAATTTCAATTTCTTTGCGACCGAATGCAGCCAGGCCGATATCGGCCACCTTGTACTTGATAGCGGGTGTTGCCATTGTTGTTGTTTTAGGTTTCAATTGTTTGCAACGCGCAGTTCAAAAAATTTTGTAGTTATTAGTAGTCTTAGGAAAACTTCGTTTTAATTTTCCCCCTTTGAATTCAGTATAGACGAGATCAGCACCTTATTCAAGTAAAGCTTATAGTTAGTAAAGGGCGGCTTTAATATGTTCAAATAATTCAATTCTATTTATCAACTAATAATAATAAAAATAAATAATATTAATTGTTTATTATATAAAGATATTTAATATAATTAAAAGTGCAAAAAGCAATCAGAGGTGCGTATCCTTATATGTTCTTAATTACATAAGAAAAAAAGGAGACGTCAGTAACAGGACTCGAACCTGTGAGGGCAGAGCCCATGAGATTTCTAATCTCACCCAGTAACCACTGTGGCACACTGACATTATTTAGTTGGACCATCCGACCCGATATTATGACAGAAAACGTTTGATTTAATTTATAGCGGATATTATTTTGCTATTTCAAGCCTATCGCTCTATATCATTTTAGTCGAAGTCGACGTGCGGGCGCACAGTCTATAGAAACATCAACCAAAGATCAATTATAATTTAATGATTGCAATTGCGAGCCCTACAAGCCTGTTTTAGCCCGTTGTATAGCTCAACCGGTTTAGTTCAGATTGTCTGCTTAAAGCGATACTCAAAATGAGCGCCCAAGATAATCCCTATAGTTTAATTTGTAGTAATGCAAAATACGAGCTTTGCGAAAGCATTCCAGATGCTTGCAAATTTTAAAGTTAAGAGTATGCTTTTCATCGTCCGATTGAGAGCGGCCATAAAAGCCGGACCAAATTTCAACAAAATTGTGAGCCGAACCATACACAAAGTCGCGAAAATGGCATCTAATTTCAGCATAGGCTACCCAACAGCGCCTCAAGACGCGAGCGCGTTTGTGCAATACTTTCCCGATCGCAGTGTGCCAGACCCTTTTCGGCCTTTAGAAGATCTAAACAGTGAAGTGACGGCGGCGTTTGTGGACGAACAGAATCGCATCACTAGTCGGAGTGATGATAACGCGGACGCTAAACAGAATTCTGGATTGTATTTTCGTCGTTTAGGTGACGAACAGAGTAATGATATTTCTGATTTAAATCTTGAAATAGATGCGCCACGCTCGGTTTTGGTCTCACATGATGGAGACTATGTCGTGGTAACCGAATGCCAAAGGAAAGAAGCGAACTGCCGGCTTTATATAGCAGACTTGCGCGGGAAACAGGACCATTTATCTGAAGAAAATCTTAACTTTATCCTTCTCGCTCACGGTGACATTCACTCATACATTACGAATGAAGGTTCAAAATTTTTTTTAGGACCAAAGAAGGCGCCCCAAGATCGAAACTAGTAGTTATAGATTTCCAAAACATTGAAGAGGTACAAATCGGTTTTAAATTATCCTCTAATTCTCCTATGAATTTGGCTCCTTGCGATAAATTGATTGTGTGCCTGATAGGATAACTGACTTCGACAGGGGGTTTCCGACGTTATCCCTGAGGACGAAATCCGTGTGCTGGACGGACTTTATTGCGTGCGTGACAATATTTTGATTGCGCTCTATGATCATGATATCAAACACAAGATATCTCTATGGGACTTGAATGGGAATGAGCTCGAGTCTCCGATCTCCCCATCGGCATCATGAGTGTCACGGCAAGGCACAATGCTTTCATTTTTTTCATCAGTGTTGAATCTTTTCTTGCGCCAACCGAGATATATAAATACGAGTTTGCAGAGAGAGAGCAAAATAGCCTTCTTGATGCACGACCGGGTTCACTAAGTCTCTTCAAAAAAACCAACGTGAAGGGCCTTGATTCTCATGATTACGTTAGTAAGCAGGTAAGAGGTTTTTACACAAATGTACTCTGACTAGCAACAGATTTTCTACGAGTCAGCAGACGGTACGAAGGTGCCAATGTTTATCAATCATCATAAGTCAATTTCGTTGGATGATAATTCTCCTACCTTACTCTATGCTTACGACGAATTCAGCCTCAATCTTTTGCCGAGTTATTCTCCTTTATGGTAAGATTGCCCTTTAAACCAAGATCATTAACCCAAGCAGGACCGCATGGATGAAATATTTCGGCGGTATTTTGGCAGTGGCAAACATCCGCGGAGGTGGCGAGTATGGCGCGGATTGGCACAAAGCAGCAAAAAATTTCAAACGACAGAATGAATTGTATGTGTTGCATTTATTCTTTTGCCTTATATCTTCATTTGCTGTTTCTGGTTTTCTAGTCTAATTCTAATTCTAATTTAATTCTTTTTTATTTTTCATTATTTTTTTTTTATTTTTCAAAAATATATTGGGTAAGTCGCTAAATGTCAGTGATGATTTCCAGTGTGCTTCCTGCTATCTTCAATCAAAAGGCTATTTAATCCCGAAACGTACGGCCATCAATGGTGGGGGCCTACTTTGCGCTGTTTGTTTGAATCAAGCTCCGGAGCTTTATGGATCGGTGACTACAGACGTGGGCGTAATGGATGCTACGATTCCAAAGGCATAGCACTGGATGTACAAGTACAAGTACAAGTGAGTTTGGGAATCCGGAAGAATCAATAGAATTGTTTGATTTATTCAAAGTATGCCTATCTCTTGTATTTGAGAAATTAATGATTTAAGGTTATTCGCCGCTGCACAATGTATCACCTACAAAGGAGTACCCAACGGTTGTGCTAATGACTTCTGAGCACGACGACGACATGGTTACTGCGCACTCGCTCAAGTTTATTGCACAGCTCCATCACACAAAGCCAAATAATCCAAATCCTCTATTTGCTCGAATCAGAAAGAACTTCCTACATTGTAAGGTAATGCAGAGAAATTTTGGGTTTGAAGCAACAGTTGAAAATTTGGCTGTTTTATCACTGGCTTTAAAGGCACAGTTTAAAGATGCTTAGACCTATAAAGTGAATCCCTAATGCCTCAATGCACTAGACGGTGTGCTCTGCATCTACATCTTATTTTAGTCGCAATAGACATTTCATTGCGAATTGAATAAGTTTACATCCGTCGCTCTCAGTCTGAACTTTTGAAAGCGCAGCAATGACTCGCGCGGATTGCAAAGATCGATTAAGCAATGCAAGCATGAAGATTCGCATAACGTACTTTTTACCACAATATTCAACGTGACGGACAAGATTAATAGTGCTTTGTCATATTATTATGACACTATCTCATAAGCGCTCGATTTTTATATGATAATACTATTCTCTCAAGT
Source organism: Novakomyces olei (assembly GCA_016906335.1). Taxonomy (NCBI): domain Eukaryota; kingdom Fungi; phylum Ascomycota; class Novakomycetes; order Novakomycetales; family Novakomycetaceae; genus Novakomyces; species Novakomyces olei. The sequence goes on from JADEYG010000015.1 coordinate 856,203, forward strand.
AAGCAGTGCACGCGTTCCCGGTCCTCGGTAATAAGCGAAAGAAGTTACGCACTCTATATTACAAGTAAACGTTTTGCCTCGTGATAATACTATTATAAATTGAATAAAGTCAGACATCCCCGGAAAAATGAATATTCAAAAAATTTGACATGTATGGTAAAATTCCCATAAGATTTGATTTGAGCACCTTTTACTATAATATATGCATTGCGCCGACGGTAGATCGCATCTGCAATGGACAAGATCGAGTCGCAGAGCGATACATTTTCAACTGTTGATTTAAAAGAGTATGATCAACAGCAAAATGTGCCGCTGGATCGGCCGACCTTGACTGTTTTGCTTATCGATTTCCACGACAGGTATGGCTTTGGTTATGCTGGCATCTTCCTCGTCGACGCATGCTTTTTTTTTTTTTTTTGCTTTTTTTTTTTTTTTTTTGATCTTTCGACACATTCAGCCTTTGAGATTCTCATAATTCAAACAAAATCTCATCATTCAGCTACATATGGAACGTTTACCGGCTCTTGAAAAGCTCTGACCCCGAGCGCGATGTCAACGTAGTCACGATATACATTGATCAATTATGTGTGGAATGGCTACGGGACAACTCACCGTCGTTCGACGCTATAGTCATGTCGCCCGGACCAGGTAATCCTCAGCAATATGCGGTCTTGGCGAATACGATCTGGAGCCTGGATCCGCCTGTTCCAGTGCTTGGAATATGTATGGGTTACCAGTCGCTGTGTCTATATCTCGGAGCCAAAATCGAGGAGCTTCCCATGCCCGTACACGGCCATGTTTCCCAGGTAGTAAGCGACGCGGACGACGAAGGCGCTACTGGAGCACGGCTGTTTCGTGGAATAACTAAACTCGATGCAATGCGGTACCACAGCCTGGTAGCCCGCGATATTCCTACGGACAAGGCGAAAGTCGTTGCTTGGTTAGAGGATGATCCTACGATTGCCATGGCCGTTTCCTGCCTCTCACGTCCCTTTTATGGTGTACTGTTTCACCCAGAGTCTGTGTTTTCCTCACACGGAGAGCAATTAATACAAAACTTCTATGATTTAGCCTCGCTTTATAACGCGGAAAGAGCCCCACCTCAACCTCTTGCTCCCAGTTGGAACGAACTTGATTTAAGGCCAAAGCCGTTACTACGGTCATTTGATGAGAGCAACAATGAAAGGACTATCAGTGCCGTACGCACTTCAGTGATAGAGCTGCGTTCAGCCAATGATATTGAAGCCATAAAATCTCACCTTTGTGCGGGCAAAAGCGACTATGTTCTGCTTGACTCCTGTCGATCTTCCGAACGATGGATCATCATTGGCCTATATGGCGGTCCCAAGAGCCAGATTGTGCGGTACTTTAAATCCGATTCCACAATCGAAATAACGGCACCTTCTGTACTTTTACGGAAATTCTCGCGTAACATTAAAGGTGACTTTTGGACGTATTGTGCAGAGCATATGGCTCGACAAGAGATATTTGTCGGCGTAAACGATGTACCTTTTTGGGGTGGGTTTATCGGCTCTATTGGCTATGCTTTGGGGTCAAAAGAAATGGGCGATTATGGCGGCAAAGCCAACCCAAAAGACCCAGACTCTGCTATTTTATTTGCGGATCGTAGTGTTGTTATAGACCAGCAAAACCAAGTTGCCTATCTACAATCGCTCAACCAAAATGACCAGGCTTGGCTGGAGGGCATGCAGGACGAATTGGCAGAGGCAGTGGCAGATTACGAGAGCAAACCTAGGGACAGCACCCATGGTAACAAATTTACTGCACAAAAAACGGGTAAATGCGTGTCCTATCCAGACAGAGCTCAGTATTTACGCAGTGTTGAACGAATTCAGCAGCATTTACACGCTGGTGACTCGTACGAAGTGTGTCTGACCACACTGACAAGCGTGCGACTGGACCCGGATCGATTGGAGGACGCCTATGTCCTTTTCAAGAGGCTGCGAGACCACAATCCAGCCCCGTTCGCCAGTCTTGTAAAGCTCAAAGATTTGTGTGTGATTGGTGCCTCGCCAGAGCGGTTCATGAGCTGCATTGATGGCTCTTGTACTTTTCAGCCGATGAAGGGCACTTTAGCCAAAAGAGATTACAAATACGAGGAAGCGGTTGAAAAGCTACAGAATCCTAAAGATTTAGCAGAGTTGCGGATTATTTGTGATCTGATTCGGAACGATCTGCATCAGATCGCGGACCCAGTGGTTTCGGTGCGCGTTCCCTCTCCCGCTGTTATTATACAAGAGTTCAAATCTGTGTACCAGCTGATCAGTAAGATTGAAGGCGAAGTATCCCACCCGTTTACTGGCTGGGATGCGCTATTGCATAGTCTTCCGCCAGGGTCGATGACGGGTGCACCAAAGCCGAGAACACTGCAAATTATTGACTCGGTCGAGTCTCAACCACGAGGGCTTTATTCCGGTGTTGTTGGGTACTGGAGCGTTAATCAGCGTCATGATTGGAGTGTAGTAATTCGCTCTGCTTACCGTCTCCCGTCTTTTCCAGTGGGACAATGGAAAATTGGTGCCGGAGGAGCAATTACAGTGCTGTCGGATGCTAATGCAGAATGGGAGGAAATGGTTACGAAATTGGAGTCTGTTTTGCCTGCATTAATTCCGCATACACGACATTTCAGTCTTATCAAGCCTTACAAACTGTTGGAAACTACAGATTTCGATCCCGCGAAATTAGGAGCGAAGCGCTATTATTTGCTTGAGCTGCATATTGAGCGCATGAAGGAATCGAGCTTGGTCCATGGGTTTGTGTTTCCCGGGAAAGATTATATCGTATCTGAATTGGATAGAATAACGCGCGCAGCTAATGAAAGAGGAAAGGTATGTAAAACTGGTTTTCGTCAAGGGTTTTTATTTATTCAAAGTGTGTAGTTCTACAATGCGTTTTTGAGATGCACTTCTAACCGTCAGCTGCGATGGACAATGGACAGTATAGGCAACGTCGACGGTAGCGTGAAGCCGCTTGAATCGAATTCCAGCGCAATTTGGACCGTGTTCATTGACGAAAAACCATCTGATACCCGTAGCAGTTTTATTAGCTGCAAAACAACTCAGCGCGATATTTATAATCGCGCACGACAGCGATTAGGAGTCGTTGAATTGCAAGACGTGCTTTTGTGGAACGAAGCAGGCTTCGCCACTGAATGCTCTGTCTGTAATGTCGCGTTTTACCGCGGCGGCAAATGGATAACTCCAAGTTTAAAGCATGGGCTTTTGAAGGGAACTCTGCGGCGAGAATTGCTGGAAAAGGGATTTATTTGCGAGGGAGATGTTTCCATTGGATCTATTGAGCACAATGAACAAGTGATGCTCTTCAATTCTGTACGGCACGTTTTCACTGGCGTGATCTGTGCGGTAAAAGACGAGTCTGAGCGCCGTGATGCCATAGATAGCGACGCTAGTCAGGCATGATTTGCCTTTACTCAGCATCAGTGATAGAATAATACTGTAATATTTGCCTAAGCTGCAAGCCTTTCAACTTTAATATGATACTAATATTACTTTACAAGTTAGCGCGCAAAATAGAACGGCACGTAATTGAATCGGAAAATAAACGCAAATCTGTTGTGGAGTGCAGTAAGGGAACATGTGACTTGCACGATCACAAGCTCTGCAGAATAAAAACATGAATACATAATCTGAAAACAATAAAAATACAAATATACTTTTGGCGCGAGTCAGAGCTCTGCAAATTAGTACACCACTTCCGCGCTGGCTAAAACATGACTAAAATAAGAATTCTCAATTTAATTTACCATCAGCTACCCAATGAATCATTTGTCACCACAATAAACTCTATTTGAAGCTTCCACCGAAAACTTTTAGCATACTGTCCACGCCTCCCCCGTATGTGACATCATTCCTTCCCTGACATGTACGTTTTAGCGCAAATTGGACGGAAATATATTAGAATATTCGTTGGCGTCACACCCTCATTTTATTTCCACCAATCACTATCAAAGATCAGATAATTTTCCAACCAATATTTTATTATCAGATCAGGTTTTATCAGATCATTATAGATCGAAACTGAAATTTTATCTGATCTTTTTCCTATTCCCAAAATGCTATTAATTCGCGCCATCTTTAACGTACCCTGGGTTTCAAACTTTTAGCCAGCAAATTGGCATGAATTGCTGCTAAAAGGTACAGAAGAGCAGTGACACCCAAGCGGGTTGGCCTTACTTTCCCAAAGAACAATTTTGCGGAGGTCTTCTTTGCGAACTCTGGTATCTATACACTGTAGCACTCGTGACGTGATTCTGGACAAACGTAATGTCGTTGTGGCGGGCGTTTGCTGATAATGAGCCCGATAAACCCGCACTTTTATGGTACACGTCAGCGGATACGCTGGGCGCAAGCTTTACGTTTGGCCAGCTTTTATGGGCGGCACAAAAGTTAGCAGCACGTATCAAAAAGAGGCACACTGTCATCCCCATAATTGTCCAGCATTCTCCGTTACTCTACGTTAGCGAGCTCGCAGTTCTCTACTCCGGCAATGCCTTTTGTCCCATCTCGGTAGACTCGCCGCCAACACGTTTACGCGATATTCTCGGCATTGTTGATGCTGAGTATGTAATTCACGACGGCAGCTTTGCCAACATTGACGCTGTTGCCCCGGCAACAACTATCCTTGTAGGCAGCTCTGTCTTTGATGAACAAGGACCATCGAATCTGTGCTCGCAGTCTGCTGCAAGTATAGACGCGTCTGCTGCCTCTGATGACGATGTTGCTTACGTTCTCTTCACTTCTGGATCTACCGGGATTCCAAAAGGCGTTCCCATAAGGCATTCGTCTACACTATCTTGTCTAAAAGCGCACGACTGGATCTACAGTCACTACAATCTTGGACCGGGATCTCGTTTCCTGCAATTTGCCAGTGCCACGTTTGATGTTTCCGTGTTTGAGATCTACTCCTCCTGGCGACATGGCTGTACACTAGTGTCTGCCGATCGGCAGACACTAGTCAATCATCTGCCAGAGCTAATTGCCCACAGCAATGTTGTTGGACTCGAACTGACACCGGCTATGGCCGATGTCATTTCTCTAGCGCAGTACAAGCCCAATTACCGAAACATACGCGTCATCTTATCTATAGGAGAAGCCATGACGCAACGTATGGTAGACTTTTGGGACGAGAGGCTGTTGAACGCTTACGGACCCACAGAGGCCACTATACACGTGTCCTTGATGCCCTTCAACAAACGGCTTTTACCCAATGCGATTGGCCGACCATTGGAAGGGGTCACATTTTACATCCTGGATTCTCAGCAAGCAAAAGTCTTGCCCGACGGAGCTGTCGGAGAGCTGGGAATTGCCGGCCCATTTCTTACACCGGGGTACATTCGCCGGCCAGACTTGAACAGCCAGCAGTTCCCTGAAATAGATGGGGTTAGGGTTTATCGTACAGGCGATTTGGTGCGTCGATCGCCCCTGCATGGCTACTATGAGATCATGGGCCGGGCAGTTGAGGGTCAGGTAAAACTGAATGGCCGGCGTGTTGAACTGGGCGAGATAGATGCTGCGATAAAGCCGGCAGTGCGAGAATGCGCAGTTGTTAAGATAGATACAGGCACGGGGGGAGTGGTTGCCTTTGTAGTCGGAGACCGGCAGGCCGCTATAGCATCGGCTAAAAGCTTACTGCCGGCCTGGATGGTCCCCGAAATTGTGGAGTTGCCGGACCGTCTGCCCAAGCTGGACTCGGGTAAAGTAGACCGCAAACAGTTGGCTTCGTTATACTGTGAAAGGCAAATTGAAGATGACAGCGATGACGCCACCGTACGCGTGTTTAGGGACTGCTTTCCCCATACAAGCTCTGCATTAAGGCGGAACACGGAGATCTCGGCTTTAGGGGTTGACTCCATCTCGGCGTTAAGGCTGAGCGGACGATTAGCAGAGGAATTAAGCGGTCAGCCGGTGAGCGCGGCACAGATCCTACGTGATTGCCGAACAATCGGAGATGTAAGCAATCTCATTATGGCTGGCAATAATTCCTCCCAGCTGCGTCAGAGTCGAGAGTGTACTCCGTTACAGGATATGCTACTAGCCCAGACGTTAAAAAGTGGAGCGTACTTTAATAAGGTGCAGTTTCTAGTTAAAGCGGGTGTGAGTCAAGAGCAAGTAGTAGAGGCAGTTGAGCAGGTCTTGTCTCTTGATCTACTGAGCCGCAAGATCGTACAAGGCACCAGTTCTTCAGGTGCACTATTTGCCTTTGGTCCTAAACAAGAGTGCAAAATACAAACGAGCCAAAAGCCTGATGTTGATTATAGTCGAGAGATGAAGACAGCAGGCCGTCTTGTATTTGCCAAAGTATTTCCTTCTGAAGCAGGAACAATGGTGGAGCTAGTACTGCATCACGCTGTCTACGATGGCTGGAGTGTAGAAATCTTGCGTGAACAACTGCATCGTGCGTTGACTCATACCAGTACAGAATCAACTTCCTTTTTTACATTTGTTCCAAAAATTGCAGAGCTCAGTGCTGCCCATAGGGACGCTGATTTAGCCTACTGGACTAAATATTTGGCCCAGGCGGAATCAACTAATCTGCCTATGCTGTACCCAAAGTCGAGCAGTGACGTCACTACTGATGTGGTTGGAGAGCAGTTGAGTTTTGGATTATCACAGTTGACGGCTTTTGCTGGCCGGTTTGACTGCTCACCACAGTGCGTAATTCAGCTGGCTTGGGCTGTTGTGCTTAGCAAACTCGTAAGAGCCAGCGAAGTTTTGTTTTGCACTACGTTTTCAACTAGAGCACTCTATGCGGGATCGGAAGATACTGTAGGGCCTTTTATAGCGACAGTACCGACACGTGTTGGCCTCAGGCGATCAGTCAAAGAGCAATTACAGTCTATACAGCAGGACAACATGGCAGCTATGGATCACATTGGGCTGCCTATGTCAGACATGGCCAGCTTACCGGCCGTCAACAGCCTGGTACTTTTCCAAAGGGATTTACGGCCCAAACTGGCGGGGCAGGATGTTGATTTGGTAGCGACGAGCGATTTTTGCGAGGTAAGGATCGAGTCTGTTCATATCAAATTGTTTTTTGATTATTCTTTTTTATTTTATTCGTTTATGCTGACAGCATTTAGTATGACGTTCTGGTAGAAATGGAAGCATTCGACGAGAGCGATAGAGTGGTGGCAAGATTGACATCCTCACGAATTGCGGCTGAAGAATTAAAAGTCTGTTTGACCGGCTTAATTAATGTCCTTGACGAGTTTGTTGTTGGAAGGACTACGCAGATTCCAGCAGAAATTACACCGCTCTCAGTTTCTAAGCTTGTGGTGCCGTCCTTGCCAGCTCCCTTTGAAAACTTGGTTCAAATGGTATCAGATTCCTGCTCCAGGCTCGGAGACAAAACGGCCATCGAATTCACTGATGATCTGCGAAATATTGTCCGCTTAAATTATAGAGAATTGGACGACTTGTCCAACAACGTCGCCGCCACTCTGAGCCAGAGTTTTGGTGCCAACGACATTATACCAATAATTATGAAAAAGTCGGCGTTTGTTTATGTTTTTATTTTGGGAATTTTGAAAGTAGGAGCATGCTACCTTCCGATGGCAGATAATGTTCCGTTGGAGAGACTGAAGCTTACATTACAGTCGGTTCGCACTAATCGTATCCTGACTGACGATGCTTCTCGATACCCCGGCTTTGAAGCAATCGTTATCGATCCTCGTAAAACGGCCGCAGCTCCGTTCAAGCCAAGGAATATTAGCAAACAGCAGAGGGCCTATATTATATTCACTTCGGGGACTACAGGTATGTTATATCGCAAAGTATTTTAAATGGATTGTATTTAAGAACTGCAACGAGCTATTTCGTAATGTTTTGTTTTCTTGCCCCTTCTTCTCTTCAGTATCGCTTAAATAGCTCTAATCGTACCCAGGAACACCAAAGGGATGTGTACTGCCACACGAGAGTATTGTTTCAAATGTTTACAAGCTATCCAAAATCTACAAGGGCGATAAATGGTCAAAGATTCTCCAATTTTCTGGTCTTTCCTTTGACGTATCTGTTTTTGAAATATTCTATACCTTTCTAATAGGCGCTACATTGTGTGCGGCACCAAGAACGCTGCTTATCGAATCACCAAACGAAGTGGTCAATACTCTGCAAGTCACGCACCTTTCATCAACGGCCACGGGACTCAGTCTCTTCTCCCGTCAGCGGTGCCCGCGAGTACAAGTCGTGATTACTGCTGGCGAAAAGATAAACGAAAGCATCATGGACGAATGGGGTGCAGCCAGTGGATGCATCCTTTACAATTCCTACGGTCCGACGGAAATGACTAATGTATGTACATGCAAGCCCAATTTTAGTCCTCGGGATAGGACGTATGATATTGGATGGCCTTTACCCGGCATTGTTTGCATAGTCGTTGACGAAAAAGGAGGGATTGTTCCAAAGCTCGGGGTGGGAGAGCTTTGTTTCCGAGGAGACCAATTGGTAAGTTTTTGTCTATTTAAATAACTTTGTTTATTGGCTTGCATATTGTTTCATCTGATTCGTTTATCTAACTATGGCTCTAGTTTTCCGGCTATATTAACAACGAAACTCAAACTGAGTCTAGTTTGATTCAGACTAAATATGGGGTGTTTTACAAGACTGGTGATCTTGGTCGGTTGATGCTGGACGACCAAATCCAAGTATTGGGCCGAACCGACGATCAAGTTAAGCTACGTGGGTTCAGAATCGAGCTTGGAGAGATCAATGTTGCCCTTCAAGACTACGTTCACAAAAGCTGCGCTACCATTGTTACAGAGGGAGAATCGCCGGCTATTGTTTCCTTTGTTGCATGCAATAGTAGAAAAGAGTTTGAAAACGCTGGTATCATCGGTGATTTTGATTACAAAGGAGCCTATTCCAGACTTAGAGAGCGCTTACCCGAGTACATGGTTCCATCGTACATTATTCCGCTGGACTGCGGACTGCCTATAAACCAAAACCACAAGTTTGATCGCAAGAAGGCTCTTTATGCCTTTGAAAAGCTATCAAAGCAACTACTTGAGACCCGACGGCAGGATCCAAAAGCAGATGGGAATGAAAGTTTGTCTGCGCGTGAAACGGAGGTGAAAAATTGCATTGCTAAAGTACTAAACGTACCTTCCAGTGTAATTTCTAGGAATACTACGCTTATTTCCTTTGGCTTGGACTCGATCAAGGCTGTCCGATTGAGCCGAAAACTAGCTGCCGACTTGGATATTGCTCTTCCAGTGTCCAGTTTACTCGGTGGCTTATCGCTTTCTCAGCTATTGGCTCAAGCCGACGCAGCCGAGTCTCGTGACTTGCAGGCTCAAGGAGCGGGCGGCAAGTTTACTCACCTTGTTGAAGATCTGCAGTCTTACTTGCCGAGAATTTGTGAAAAGTATGGCTTACGACTCGCCGATATTAACCAGATTTTGCCCTGTTCGCCCATGCAAAACGCAATTCTAAGCCTCTCTACGGAGAACGCAGAGGGATACTTGAATGACGTATCCATTTCGCTGCCTTTAGATTGTGATCTGCAACGGTTATCGTTGGCATGGAAATCACAAATTCGGCAGCTTCCGATTTTGCGCACAGTGTTTAAGCCGATTGATCATAAAACAGTTCCATACGCACAGCTCGTCATCAAAGAGTTGCTGTTCCCTGTGGATGCAAAAGTTCAGATTTGTAATAGTCATGATAATAAAGATTCATTAGCAGCCTTTTCGAACGAAGGAGCATACAAGGTCCTTCTTCTACATTTTGAAGAGCAAAAAGTCATGCGGCTTCTCTTCCACCATGCTTTATACGATGGCTGGGCGTTTGAACTTTTGCTGGCTAGAGTATGGGAGGCGTATTTGACAGGAGAAACAGGATGCAAGGCATATACCAATACTGGATTTGAAAATTACTTGGCCCAAGTATACGATCAAGACTCGACCAGAAACGAAGAATACTGGCAAAGATTGTTAGAGGGCTTTGCCTTTGGTAATCGCCTGCCTTGCCTGATACCTCTTGAAACCTCATTAGTCAATGCCGTACCTATAGTGAAAAGGAGGGCAGTTCCGCTTTCACTTAAGGTTATTGAGAACTATTGCCAGCAGAGTTCAGTTACACTTTTGTCCCTATGCCAATACTCGTGGGCCCGTGTCCTTTTCATGCTGTACAACAGCGACGATGTAGTTTTTGGTAACGTTGTTAGTGGTCGGACGGAATTTGTGGACGATGTGGAAAATTTGATTGCGCCCACATTCAACACGATACCCGTTCGTTCAAAGAAAACGGGCAGTGAAATGGCAATGCTCCAACAGTTTGTCAAACAAAATGCCTCATCGCAAAACTACCAGCTATGCTCGCTCAGAGATATCAAGCGCTATTGCCATGTGGATTCAGTGACAAATTTGTTTGATACTGCTCTTATTCTACAACCCCAATCGAAGCTGCAAGGTAGATACGGCCTTGTTTTGCAGGACAATAACCCCTTTTCAGAGTTTGATTATCTCATCGAGTTTATTGTTTGCCCTGACCGTGTTGACGTACAGCTGACGTCGACTACTCGATTGCTGGCAAAAGAACAGGATGCTGCAGTTATGGTTGATATGGTGATCGAGTCTTTTACAAAGACAGTTGATTCTGCTCTGGATGGATCTCGGCCTTTTGACTTCCAGGGGCTGTTTGCCAATCGTCCAGACCTTTTAGCCTGCTCACAAAGTTTACAAGAGCCTGTGGATGACAATTGCTCAGTGCTGCAAAACCTTGGTACTATTGTTGCTGAGCACGGATGCAAGCCGGCAGTATTGTTCACTGCGCCCAACTTGTCTTTGCAGGATAGTATCAGCTTTGCTGAGTTGGACCGTCAATCCTCTACGATTGCCTCTAGAATTCCGAGCTTGATCGATCATGCGAAAAAGTACGTCCCGGTAATGATGGAAAAGTCTGTATTCTTTTACGTAATAGTGTTGGCAATTTTCAAAGCTGGTTATGTCTATGTACCGATTAGCCCGGAAGTTCCGCGTCAACGGCTCTCTGTAATGCTACAGAATCTGCATTGTTCCCAATTAATTGTGGACGAAATTGCGCCTTTAGAAATAGAAAGTCTGCGCTCAATACGTGCCAAGGACCTTCAGGTGGGCGATCAGAAAACTCTTAGTGAACCCTACGAACTCCCTCGGCAAGGTCCAGCCTACATTTTCCATACGTCTGGGTCGACGGGTACGCCCAAGGCGGTGCAGGTCTCTCATAAAGCCGCCTGGAGCTGCATTATTTACGCAAGTCAAGTATTCACCACTGGCCAGGACTCACGATGGCTCCAATTTGCTGATACAACGTTTGATATGTCAATGTTTGATATGTTGTTTTGCTGGTACACTGGCACTACAATGGTCAGTGGCCGTCAATCAACGCTTACGAGCCGTCTGAACGATATAGTCAGGTCTTTTCGTGTAACCCATTTGGACCTGACTCCATCAATGGCAGCTATTCTGCACGAGACGAATCGTGCAACTGTGGAGCTACTGTTTTGTATTGGAGAGCAGTTGTCGGATTCTGTGGCCAAAAGATGGGGAGACAAGTGTGTAAATAACTATGGGCCGACGGAGGGAGCAATGGCGTGTACGCTGCGCCGAATGAGCACTAATGGCAGCATGAAGGCTTCTAACGTCGGGTTTCCATACAAGTATACAACTGTGTACGTTGTTGACGATCGACAAAGGCTTTGCGCTAAGGGAGCCATTGGTGAGTTGGCGATTGGAGGCTCCCAGCTGGCCGATGGGTATGTGGGAAATGAAGAGCAGACCAAGGAAAAGTTTAGGACGCTGCCTTTTGCTGGAGAACGCGTCTATTTTACTGGCGACTATGTGCGAATGTTGCTGGACGGGTCTTTGGAGTATATTGGAAGGGAAGACAGTCAGGTAAAGCTTCGTGGGCAACGTATTGATCTACGGGAAATAGATCATGCTATTGCAAGGTTTGAGGAACACCATGATCATGGTTTACAGGTTACAAGCTCACATACATTTGTCCTTGAGCATCCTACTGGCAACTCACAGCACCTGGTCTCCTTCGTGGAGACGAGTAAAAGGCCAGAAAGAGAGAAGGATATGCGAATCATGATTCGTGATTGCTGCAAGACGTCTTTGCCGTCGTACATGATGCCAGATTATATCGTTTTTATCGAATCTTTACCGTTGAGTGCGGCTGGAAAAGTGTTGAAATCCAAATTGGAACTTGTGTTCCGTGAAGAGGCTGAGAGGGCCAGCTTGCCGGACGACTCGAGTCCGGAAGGTAATCAAGAGGCGTACTCTTACGTTTCCGAATGCTTTGCCAGATTTTCCGGCAGACCAGTAGGCAAAATAAGGCCAAACATGACGATGCTCTCGTTGGGTCTTGATAGCATTTCTGCTATTCAGATGGGAGCATGGCTTCTTGAAACACAAGGCCTAAGTATCAAGCCCATTGATCTGTACAAGAATGATACACCCAGAAAACTGTCGCGCTACATCGATACAATCTCGCGGCACAATCAGGGCAGAGACGTAGTGCCTGCCGAGTTTGCGTCTGAAATGAAAATGTGCGCACACAAACTCTTGAAACAAAATGACGCAGCGTGGGAAGAAGAAGGCGTTGACTATGCTCTTCCCTGTACCGACAGCCAAAAGGCCTTTTTAAGCGCCTTTTACCAGAGCAACGCTTCAGCATACGTAAATTATAGTGTGTATGAGATTAATCAGGGGGTGGTGGATACTTTAAGTGCTTCATTAAAGAGTCTTGTTGACAACGTGCCTATGCTGCGCACTAGATTTGTGCAGACTGCTGACTTTAAAATACCTTTTGTACAAGTCTGCGCCAGCAAGGAATCCACAATTGCTTTGCAAAAAAGATGCATTAAAGACGCTTCTGAAATAACTAGCGTCTTAAACCAGTGTCGTTCGGATTTGGCGAAATATATATGGCGGGATACGTCGGCGCTGCCTTACTCTGTTGTTCATGTTGCTTGCGAGCAACACAATTACCTCGCGTTTATTGGCCTTCACGCTATTTTTGATGCGTGGTCGTTGGATATAATGCTGAGGTCAATTATGGCATTTGATGGCAAGTACAGTGCAAGGCTGGATACTCAAGTGACCACCGAATCTGCGCTTTTATGGATCCTTTATGAAGAAGCCCGGTGTGCCTCTGATGAGTGTAGATCGTTCTGGGCCGATCACGTTTTACCGGGTATGGGCAGCGTGCCCTCGCTGAATCCTGACAAGTCTGATACGGGAAAGACCGTTGTATCGAAATCAATTTGCGACATACCTTTCTCTCGACTTGAGAGCGAGTGCAGAGCTATCGGTGTGCCATTCCAGGCTTTAGGTCAACTGGCGTGGGCTAAAGTGTTGGGCGCTTACAATGGAGAGAAGCACGTCACTTTTGGAGACGGTAAGTTGGTACCTTGTAATTGAATTTCACTTCCAATTCCATATATTTCACCGTCGATTGCTAACAATGCTAGTCCTGTCTGGCCGTCTGGGAATGTCTGGTGTAGAAAATACTCCAGTAATATGTCTAACGACGGTTCCGATAACTGTGACTTTGGAGGGAAAAGTCGGGAGTATCCTGCAAAGGATAGCTGCATTTGAAACAAGAGTTAGTGACAGGCAGCACACTCCTCTTCAAAAAATCTCTGCCTGGACGGGCGCCGGATCTGAGCCCTTGTTTGAGTCTGTGTTTGTATACCAAAGAATCGCGCGAGAGACCTCGATTGCTTACAAGCCTTTTGCCGACGATGCGACTGCAGCGGTATGGCTCTAATTATTTTAATCTCCTCTCTTCCTTTTTTTTTTTTTTTTTTTTTAAATTAATTCCTTTTTAGATTATTAATTTTGGTAAAACCTAACGCAAGTCTAGCTGCCCGTCTCGGTTGAGCTCTCGATCGATAGCGACCAGGACAAAATAAACGTTTGTGTTACGTCACAGAGCTCATTCATTCCGGCTAAGCAAAACGATTTGATAGTGAAAACGCTAGCAAGTCTTATCTCTCGGCTTCCCTATGCTCTGGATCAGGACATTGGTGAAATTGAGCGATTTCTGGACCCGAGTGTGCTTTCAATTGTGCCTGCACGAATCGACGAATTTAAGTCACAGGTCCGTCTGGCCCATGAGTTTGTGGAATACTACGCACAAGTCTCGCCCGATAAATTGGCACTTGAAACAGCAGATGACGTGGACGGTGATGCAGATGATAACAGCGGCACCGGTATCCCAGTAAACTACCGCGAATTTACATACTTCCAACTGAACCAGCTTGCAGACCGATTGAGCGCACGAATTCTGGAAATGAATTTACCAGACAAATCTATAATCTGTGTATGCTTTGACAAACAGTTTGAGGCTTTTGTTTCGATTCTTGCAATATTAAAATCAGGCCATGGCTTTCTCGCAATCGATTTCACTGCTCCGCAAGATCGGAAAAAGTTTATAATCCAGGACTCGCAGTGTAGTCTGCTCCTCACGTGCTCCTCGCTCTTGCCAAATGTATCAGAATGCGAGAGTGTTGTCCATGTTGTTTGCGCACTTGATCTGCTTGCAGAATCGAACGGGGCTAATCCGGAGACCCAGATTGCGAAGCCTGTACACATATCTCCAGAGGATACTTGCTATGTACTGTATACGAGCGGGAGCACAGGCAGGCCTAAAGGCTGTGCTATTTCACACCGCAGCCTCGTGCAGGCTCTCCTCTCCTTCAAGGACCAATTTGAAGGTTGCTACGACCAATCCTCAAAGTTTTTGGCATTTGCATCTCTCCATTTTGACGTGAGTGTGCTCGAGCAGTATTGGAGTTGGTGTGCCGGCATTTCTGTCGTTGCTTTGCCCAAATCTGCATGTCTCCAGGATATTCCACTAGTTGTTCGTACCTTTGGAATAACCCACATTGACCTGACGCCGAGTTTAGGATCGCTGCTGGAAGTTGACGAAGTCCCCTCGCTCCGTGTACTCATTACAGGCGGAGAGCAGATGCGCCTGGATATGATGAGCAAGTGGGGTCCTACTGGGAAGCTATTCAATTTCTGGGGACCGACAGAACTGACTATCGGTGCCAGTGTCCTGAGACATGTGCCCTCAAATGCGAAGCCTAGCAATATTGGATTGCCGTTTAAGAATTGCTCGCTTGCCGTGATGCGGGAGCCGCAAAACATTGCAGTTTTGCGTGGAGCCTTGGGTGAAATTGCAATGGGCGGGCAGCAAGTTGCGAAGGGCTACATTAACCTGCCTGAGCAAACAGCAAAGGCCTTTAAGCAACTGCCGTATTGGAAGGGTTTCACTTACTACACTGGCGACGTTGGCCGATTGATGTATGACGGATCAATTGATTTTGCCGGACGACGGGACGATCAAGTCAAGCTGCGCGGACAACGGATCGAAATTGACGAAATAAATCACGTCATTTTGGGGTCGTGCCGGGACATTGAAAACTTGTGTACACTAGTGCTCAAGACTCGTGCGGGCGGAGACTTTTTAGTCTCGTTCATAACGCTCTCCGCCAAACGGACCTCAGATACAATGACAGATACAATGACAGATACAATGACAGATACAATGACAGATACAATGACAGATACAATGACAGATACAATGACGGGCCCCGTGACTGTTTTGCACACTTCCTCTGCACAAAAAGTGCGGCAGAGGGCCAAGGAGCATTGCCAGGCTAAGCTTGCAGTGTACATGGTCCCCAGCTCGTTTATCGTTCTGTCCAAGATCCCTCTGACTCCGACTAATAAAATCGACAAGCGCTGCCTGGCAAGCGTGTTTGATAGTTTAGAAGCGGGTACTGCTCAGTCCGACAACAGCAGGCTTGAGCAGTCAATTACAGACGCAAAAGAGCTTGAGATTGCCCGTATCATTTGCACTTTCACGGGCACCAGTATAGAATCTGTCACCCGGGGCACCTCTGTTGTTGCTCTCGGCATTGACTCTATCTCCATTATTCCTCTAATGAAAACGCTTCAGCAAAAGGGCATCCGTGTGGACTCTGTTTCCCGTATTCTCCAGCAGGCAACTATTGCCGGGATCGCTCAACTGTCTGAGGCGTCTGGGAGGGAAAAGGAGGACAAGTTTGGACGGGTGGATACCTTGTCTGACTTTGTTCGAGCAGTAGAACCGCAATTGCAGAGCCGGCTCGGCTTGAAAGCTCAGTACGAGAAAGCTCAGTACGAGAAAGCTCAGTACGAATGCATTCTGCCCTGTACACCTCTGGTAGCAGGAATGCTGACGGAAAATGCTTCTGACCCACTACGCCCGTACATGAACACGTTTAGCTTTGCCTTGAAACCTGCAGTTGATACAGCGAGATTCAGGTGGGTTGTGGATAGGGCAGTCGGGAGGTACCAGGTACTACGGTCTCGGTTCCTGGCAACAGACCAAGGATTTGCCATGGTTGTCCTGCACGCAAAAGACTGCCGCCCTTGGCACACTACGATCGACTTGAAATGCCCAGTTGTTGAAATAGACTCGCCAGCGCTACAGTTTTCATTACATGCAGACGTCTTTTCAATTGCCATCTTTCACGGAATGTACGACGGCACTAGTCTGGAGGCCCTGTTCAACGATATCTGGCTTGACTACTCTGCCTCTGAGAGCTTGATTGTGCGGCCAAAGTACTCTGATACGCTGCCTTGCCTGCTTGATTTCGATGCAGAAAAAAGCGAAAAGTTTTGGCGGCAATCACTCCGTTATTTGCCCCATACACGGCTGCGCCTTGGCCGGCAGTCGCATACATTAACGGGGGTAATAGACGCCGACAGGTCGGCAGTTGCACGTGCCTGTGCCACAGTGTTTTCCTGCACTACCCAGACTGTACTGCTCACTGCCTGGATGTATACATTATGGCAGCGCTTTGGATCAAACACTACGGGACTCGTGTACGGAGGACGGGACCAGACTCGGCATCAAATCGACAGTGTAATGGGCCCCACGTTCAATACGCTGCCTATTCAAATCGGAGCAAGGCACACACTTCCAGAGAATCGATGCACCTGGCGCAGTCTGGCCGAGCCCTTTTTTGCTCAGTACGTACAGAGCCTCGAGTACCAGACGACGCCTCTTCGCTTTATACACAAATGGCTCAGAGTCGCCCGGCACGAAAGCCTGTTTGACAACGTTTTTGTGTTTAACCATGCAAGTCACGAGTCTGCAGTGCAGTTCGAGTATTGGACTCCCTTGGCCTCTCCGGCAGTAGCAGCTCTGTACCCTCTTGCCATCGATGTGACGGAAGACAGTACCATGTTCCATTATACACTGACTGGAGCAGTAGAGGGAATGGAGGCCTCTGACCTGAAAGCACTGGCGCTCGAGTTCCAGGAGGCGCTGCGACACATGGTAAAAGAGCCGGATGCTATTGTCCAGCTTCCTTTGAGCGAGATGAGCAAGGAGGCCGAGTACGGCACTAGTCTTGAGCAAGCGTCTAGTCGGGCGGCAGATGATGGTTTGCCTTTAGGAGACCAAGAAGGCTCTGCTGAAGAGTGGACGCCTGCTTCGCTTGTAGTAAGGGACACTGTGAGCGAAATGTGCAGAGTGCCCATAGCCAGTATTCGGCCCAGCACTTCCATCTTTGCCCTCGGAATAGATAGTGTGGACGCCGTTTCTCTCGCCGGAAGACTACGGAAACGTAAACTCATAGTCAAACTGCCCTCAATCATGCGATCGCATACAATCAAAGGCATTGCACAGGCAGCGACAGCAGACGGGCAGCAAGAACGTATGGGTTCCGGTAACGGGAACCCGGTTGTCAGTGCTTACACGGCTCAGCTGGGCCGGGGCAGTTACCCGTTGACACCGTTGCAGCAGTCGATGCTTGTGCAAACTCAAAACTCGGACAGGGCAGAGTATATTAACCATACTTTGCAGAAATTAGACCCGCAAATTGGGGTGGCAAGACTCGCACGTGCTTGGCGACAGACTCTGGACCAGATTGAAGTGTTGCACGCAGTTTTCCCCCGACTGCCTGACACTCTGTCCCAATTTTCTGGGCAAATTTTGTACCAAAATTTTGACAGGCGGCAAGCGCACGAGATCCGTGTCGACCGTGTACCTTTTGGAGGCAGAAATGATGAAATAAGCCCACTGTACCACAGTCACAAGGCGGCAGCAGTATCGGAGTTTGACCCTGCTCATCGTCCGCCTGTAAAGGTGACCCTGTTTGAGGATATGAGTGGCAACTGCCATAACTATGTGGCATTATCTATTCACCACGCACTCTACGACGGAGCCAGCTTGGACCTGGTCTACTCTGCCGTGATGGGAAACTACCGAGCCGACTTGAGCAATGATAAAAATTGCATTGATAAAGGCAATACTAGTATTGGCGACATGAACAATGGAACCAGTACTAACCCACTTGTTCCGTTCAGCACTTTTGTCAGGGCGGTTTGGGCACTGGAGGCGCATGATTCTGCACCGTTCTGGCAGTCTGTACTGGCAAATTTCCGGGAAGAAGAGTCCCTTTTGCCCATAAAGTACCCTGCAGCCCAAACGGCCCCGACAATCACGGCAGAGCTTGTATGTCATGGTGTTGGATTAGACTCTGTACTACACGGCTGTGGTCGCTTTGGGGTCAGTGCTTTAGCCTGTGCTCAAGCCTGTTATGCGCTCGTACTGGCGGAGGCGCTTGGAGAGAGCAGCGCTGTTTGCTTTGGCAATGTGACTTCTGGCCGGCACTTGTTTGAGCATGCTGATCGTGTCTGTGGTCCGTGTATGAACACGTATCCTGTCCGAGTCGGAATTGCACACAATAGATCAGCAGCTGGCCGTATAGTGGACACTGCCAAGGCACTGCACGAGTTCAATAATGCGTCCTTGAACCATCAGTTTTCTTCCTTAAACGCAATTGCCCAGGCTGCCAAAGTGCCCAGCAGTATGCTGTTCAATACCTTGTTTTTGTTCCAGCGCTCGCAGACAGCCGCTGCCGGGTCACGTCTGCCCTGGACGACGGTTCAAGGAAACGCTGAGCTCGAGTACCCTTTGGCCATTGAAGTAGAGTTTAATCCTCAAGCAATTGTCTGGCGCGTCTCTGCGGACGCACGTTACATGTCCAGCGAGGAAGCTCAGTTACTGCTCTCCCAAGTCGCTCTTAATCTCGAACGGTTCGCTTCATACGCTGATTCAGCAGAGGATGAAACGCCAAGTGCCAATACGACCAACTGCGCTGCTACGTGTAGTGATCCAGTTGCAAGCAAATTTACAGAGACGGTGGCCGTGCTGAAATCTTTGTTCAACTATGCCAACATTATTGAAGCAGAAATCGATGGGTCTAGTGTGCTGTTTTGCCATATCGCTCCAGAGTCAGATAGCGGTTCAGAAAGCGGTTCAGAAAGCGGTTCAGAAAGCGGTTCCGGAACCCGTCTCGTCCCAATGGATCAAGGGGAAATTTTGCAGGTTCAGCTGGCTCTTAAAGTCGACTACAATTTGAGAAAAGTGCCTCAGTATATTGTTCCCTTTAGGGGCCAAACTAACCTTGAATCATTGCAAAAGGTTTGCAAGGACACGAAACAGCTGCAACAGTTTTCGACCACTATTTCCACTCTGGCGCCAGGATTTAAAGAGACACTTGCTCAAGTCATTCATGTGCTCTCCGAGTTTACTGGAGCCGATTCTAAAGCGATTGCCCCAGAAACCCGGCTCTTTAGCTTGGGTATTGACTCGATTTCCGCCATTAAACTGGTAAAAGTGCTAAAGCGCCATGGCATTCGCACTACTGTAGCTGCAGTTATTCAGCTCGGGACAGTAGAGCGTGTTGCCATGAGTGCCATTGGCCAAGCGCGAGGCCGATTGCAGAAAGACGCAGCCACTGCACAGGCTGAGGATTTCAAGCAAAAAGATCTTGCGACAATGAGAGAAAGAGGCCTCAGTAGCTACAGGGACGGAACGCAATGTGCCCCAGGCCAGTCTTATGCTCTTGGACTATGGGAGTCCAGTGGAGGCAAACGTAATTTTTCCACGTTTGTGTTTAGTGTTAATGGCTCATTAGCCAGTGCGCTTCAGGAGAGATGGGCCCGGCTTTGTGAAAGGTTTGATATTCTGCGCATTACGTTTCACAGACTCGAAGATGGCAAGTTTTTCCAGACAGTAGCGGACAAAAGATCGCAGTTTTGTGTGATTAAAACTGCCTCAAATACGGAGACAGAGAGGGCGATTATAGAGAGCAAGTTGCAGTGCAAACTTATACACCAGCAGCCGCCTATCTACCCCATACTTTTGCTGCCAGCAGTGGAGAATGAAGAGCCTTCTACCCTCTGCTTGCACGTGCATCATGCGCTGTACGATGGCGTCAGTATCGGCGCGCTTACCGACGTATTACTTGCAGAAAGCGATGAGGAAGCAGAGGCAATTTGCTCTCAGTGGGACAAGAATTTTGTCAAGTTTGCTCGTCAGGTGGAAGCACGGCAGCAGCAAGAAATTCTGCCTTACTGGGTCGCAAAACTGCATAATACCAAAGCAGACAATCGCTTTTGCCAAAGGTATTTAAAGTCTCTAAAGAATACGCCGGTCGCCTTGGCAGCTAACAGCGCTTTTGTGCCCCAGTTACGGATCAATACAGAGGCAGCAGGAGCTCAGTACGAAATTTCACAGGCTGTCCGAGTGATTGCTCAAGTAAGCCAGCGAGCAGCTCATTTACTAGGCGCCAGTGCCTTTACTTTTGGGCTCTACGTGCAGGCAAGAGCAGCCAATGGCAGCAACGTATTTGGACCTGTGTTCAATGTTGTGCCCATCGCTATTACGCAGGCTCGAGAGGCTCATTGGACAGACGTGGCGCGTCAGGTACGAGATGCTTTGGCAGATTGCTCTACTGGATGGCGGCAGCAAGTGGATCCGTTACTACTCGCTCGGGAACTCGGAATACCGAGATCCGAGCTTTTTGCTTTTACCGTTAATTATCTCGAAGGCGATGGAGCGGGAGCAAGAGCTGATAAAAGGTATAGCAGTCGCGATGTTTCTGCTTTTGCACATAAACTAGTCGGCGCAGGTGAGCATATTTGCCAGCAGTCACGAGCAGAAATTCATGATGACGCCTTAATTTCACTGCTGGATATTGAAGTCCGTCGGTTGCAGGGCGATAAATACGCTGCCGGCTGCTTTAGCTGGGACTGTTTCTTCAATGACGAAGAACTGGCTCGTTTTGTTTATGAGTTTGGAGCGATATAGATTAGATAGATGACATGAAAAGTGTTTGCTAGTTGTAAAATGGTATAAATATATAAAAATAAATATATTTAAAAATAGATAAATATAAATAAAAATAAAAATAAAAATAAATATAAATATAAAAATAAATATAAAATAAATATAAATATAAATATAAATATAAATATAAATATAAATATAAATATAAATATAAATATAAATATAAATATAAATATAAATATAAATATAAATATAAATATAAATATAAATATAATATAAATATAAATATAAATATAAATATAAATATAAATATAAATATAAATATAAATATAAATATAAATATAAATATAAATATAAATATAAATATAAATATAAATATAAATATAAATATAAATATAAATATAAATATAAATATAAATATAAATATAAATATAAATATAAATATAAATATAAATATAAATATAAATATAAATATAAATATAAATATAAATATAAATATAAATATAAATATAGGCATTGGAAAAGTGGTCGCTCTGACGTCGCCATGGACGTGGACAAGGCGCTGAGGGTAATTCTAGTCATTTTCAGGCCTAACATTTCAGGAGCATCAGGCCAAACGGCGCAAGTTTGAAGACAATCCCGCTGATTCATATCGCGAAACAGGAGAAGTGGCAGCTGCAGAGGAAGGGAACAATGGCGATGAGAATGACGAAGAAGGACGGTTTTATGGTTCGGGACTTAATCAGCAGCAGGAAGAAATATGGACCATGATGAATGAAGAAGAGAGCGATGACGAAAAAGTAATTGCTTAAATTTGCATTTGGTTCTAATATTAGGAATCGGCTGCTCCGGCCAAACGAATACCGTCTCTGTTTGCGTCACTCGAGCGTAAAATTGCAGCTAATGAAAAGATGCGAGCAAAATATATTGACGAGCCAATAAAGTAAGCGCTTGCCAAGTTTTCCAAACCTGCTAATCATTAGATTTGCCGATTCTGAGGCCGAATTGCACGCTGCTATCAAAGGAATGGCAGTATTAGGCGAGCTGATTGTTGCATCGCCTGAAGCAGTGGCCAAACGCATTGGAGTGCTTGTCGTCTTACTCGGACACGAGAATACGGATATTGCTACTGATGCACTCGAAGTATTTTCGGAATTATTAGAAATGAATACTGGTCTAAGCGACGAAGGCTTCGGGAAATTTGCACAGGCTTTGGTAAGCTTTTTCTTTTTAAAAGTGATAACATTTATTTATTTATTTATTTATTTATTTATTTATTTGTTATTTATATTTTAATATACAATCTTTTTGCTGGAAAATCTTTCTTTGTTTGCAGGTCTGTGCTATTGTATATCTTTTCAGTTGTATCTGCAATTGGTGCGAATAGCTACTTAAACACAGATTGATTCTGACTTTCTTGATCTGTCCATTTCGAATCTGGAACGGTTTGACGAGGCAGAAGAGCGCGACCGGGAAGGTGTATTTCATACATTATGTAAGAAAATCGCGAGCAATTACTTGCTAACAATAGCTTGCTACGAGGAACTGGCTTTTACAAATGGAGAAAAAATTCTGGAAAAGAGCTCCCTTCTTTCCTGGCTAGCCCAACGTATAGACAAAAAAGATCCCAAGGGTAATTTGGTGATAAGCCAAAATCGGCTTTACTGTGTAGAGCTGCTTGCGCAACTTTCTGCTGGCAGTCCGAACGGCCGGCTCCACTTGGTCAAGGCAAATTTTGTGGATTTGCTTTTACGCTTAGTATCGCCCCTCCGGAAACGCAGTGCCGACGTGGACAGTGGTGAAGCTGAAATGATGAAGAATGCCTTTGACTCTCTATGCTCACTTGTCCAGGATTTTGAAGGCAAAGAAGCGTTTATGGATGCTGAAGGTGTAGAGCTCTGCTTGCTCATGGTGCAATTTGGCAAAAAGCCCAGTACACAGGCCATTCGTGTACTGGACTTTTTGGTTGGCGGCGATGCTGGATACGTGGCCTGCGAGCGGATTGTTGATGCGGGAGGATTGAAGACTCTATTCACTGTGTTTATGAAACGAGAGGTGAGACGAGTCAAATAGGTCACATTTACTCCTTTATATTTATTTTATTAAACTTGTTTTATTAAATCTAGGTTTTTCGAATATTTCTTTTATTCTTGCTCTTTACTTTGCAACAATTGCATTCTTCATTTGCTAATAGACGGCAGCTGCGCTTAGAGAGCAAAGAGCACCTTATCGGAATATTCGCGGGGCTTTTGCACTGGCTTGCACCAGACTCGGCTCCGCGAATTCGATTACTGGCCAAATTTTGTGAGCATGATTATGCAAAGCTGCATAGACTTTTGCACCCGTACTATGACGAAATATTACAGCGTCTCGAGCCTTATGACCAAAAAGTAGCGGATGAGCGTGGACGAGCAGGACAAGATGGTGCGGATGACGAAACAGAGCTCGATTATTACTTGAGCCGGATGGAAGGTGGCCTCTTTCACTACCAAACAGTGTGTATCGTTTTAGCATGGATGTGTGTGGAAGATGACGGTGCTCGATCGGCCATTGACTCGATGTTGAAGGAAAGGCATAACGGCACTGGAATCTACAGGATTCATGACGTATTGCGAGAGTACTCGCGGTTTTGCGATGAACAAAGTAATACCAGAGCCATGCTTGATGCGCTGGTAGAAGCGCTCCAAGACCGGAGTAAATGATTAAATTTATTTAAAAAATATAGACAAATAATTTATTAATGAATAATCATAATTTATTAATGAATAATTATAATTTATTAGTGAATAATTATAATTTATTAATGAATAATTATTATTTATAGAAGATCGATCAAAGCATGGACAGCATTGGCGTAGATTTGCAAACATTGCTGTTGCGCAGGGATACTTTACATTTACAACGAGGACGCTGGA
Source organism: Novakomyces olei (assembly GCA_016906335.1). Classification (NCBI taxonomy): domain Eukaryota; kingdom Fungi; phylum Ascomycota; class Novakomycetes; order Novakomycetales; family Novakomycetaceae; genus Novakomyces; species Novakomyces olei. Next base: position 880,279 of record JADEYG010000015.1, read on the forward strand.
AGGTTAGGTGTATGTATAGATAAAATAAGTACATGTAATGCCGATGCGGATAAAGCGCGACCCCCAGTCCCACACCGCCCCACGGCAAGGCAGCAGGCAGCTAGTACTCTGTGCGCTGCAACTTTACAGGTGACCAGTACTGCTTCAGGGCGGCACGGGCACTGCTCCGGAGCCCCCAGTTGCGGATAGGCCAGGTCGGGTAGCCCAAGTCATTATCCTTTGCCGGGTTTACGGTGACCTTGTGCTGCAGGAAAAGGGGCGGCACTACAGAGTAAGCATCGAGCCGGCCCGACACGGCCAAGTCGAGCATGGCCACGTCCAATCGGTGGGGCAGGTTACGGTTCAGATGGTATAGTAAGCGACGCGCTCCACGCTGGGAAACGACGTACGCGTGAGAGCAGAGCGCGTTGTGAGCGCGTTGCAATATCCGTTCGTGGGCTGCGTGGGCGGGCAAGTAACGCGCAAACACGGACTCAGCCCACGCAAAATTCCGGCGGGGCACATTGTTCGCGTCCCCACCAATCACGACCCAGTCATCGTCATCCCTTGGCTCCTCGTAGCACGTGCCCAGCCACAGGACATCCCACCCGTGTCCGTGGGCGGCGGCACTCTTATCCTCGAGCTTGTAGTTTAGCGTCGCGAGCACTCGGGGCACTATATTCTTCACCTCCGTATCCCAATCAACATCGTCCTCCAGCACAAGTGCCGTCGTAGTGCCCTCGTGCACGAGCCGCTGCCATACATTTGCATGTGCCCGAAAGACGCCGTACTCGGCCGGCTGCAGCTCTGAGGGGGCCGCTGCCGACGGCGACGGCTGCTGCCCAACGGCAGCTGCGGCCGGCAGCAGCTGCGGAGGCCGAGCAGCAGTGGGCACGTCTTCCACGCCCGGAACAAACGTCAAATCTAACTCGGAAAAGGCGGCGAGCAACTGCATCCGGTCGCGCCTGTCTGAGCGCCGTGGCAGATTTATAACGAATATCTCTCCAAAGTTCAGTGTCCTGTTGGCTGTGCCCTGTGTAATGCCCAAATCAAGCGCACGTGCCTCCCTCGCTTGCTCCTCCAATCGGCTCTCCTGCCGCGATCTTTGGCCCTCGTCTTGAACGTCTTTTTTACCCTCCCGTCCCTCGTCGTGCGTGGGCGGGTCGTTTGCTGGACCCGCGTTTGCCGCGGCAGCGGCAGAGTGTGGCGATCGGCGGTCGAGCGCCGAATTTACAAAACTCGGTGGGAACAGAACGAGCACGAATAATAACGCTACTACTGCTGCTGCTGCAGTAGCTATTATTCGCGCCTGCCGCGTTTGTGGGGCGGCTGTCTGAGCAAAGTCTGCCACTGGCAGACGCCTGCTTTTTCGTCTTTCCATCGGTCGAGGCTGCCGTCAGGCACAGATTGGTAATTACTATTTCAAGCCGGCCTCTTGTATTTATTTATTATATTGTATTATATTGTATTATATTGTATTATATTGTATTATATTGTATTATATTGTATTATATTGTATTATATTATATTATATTATTGTATTAAATTATATTATTGTATTATATTATATTATTGTATTATTGTATTATATTATATTGTATTGTATTGCTGTATTGTATTACCGTATTGCCGTATTACTGTTGTATTGTATTGTGCTGTTTAATATATTAATATAATTAATATTGATATTAATACACTCCTAGCGGACTTCGACTCTGCAATCAGACGATTTATTCATAATATACGGCCGAGCAATAGGATTAACATTCGACCCTGCAACTTGTAAAAAAATTACGCAAAAAAGTTACGCTCTCCAAATTCACTGCAAAAAAGCGATCACGATGGGACTTGCACCCACATCCTTCGGTTCCGGAGACCGACATGATAACTATTTCACCACGTGACCGGCACATTTATATCGACCATTTCTATCGAGCGAGTACAGAATTGAGAAGTTCTTGACTTATATTACTGACATTGAATTTTATTATGTCCCTAACGTTCTAATCCTGATCCTGAGGCTCTCCTTACGCTAAACACGATGAGGACAATTGTTACATTTGCTACACGACTACAATTGCGACGGATACGAAGCATACTATAACTTTTTTTTCATTATTTGTAAATTTATGGTAATCATCATTACGCAAACCAGCGCACCACTGAACCCATCCTGTATTATACAAAATCACCAGCCCGGACGCCGAAACCAAAGAAAAAGAATTCCCACCCAACCATGCGTGCTAAACAAAAACCGAGTTATGAAGCGGATACAAAAATTGAATGCATGAAGTAGAGTCATACATTGCAACCCAGTGCCATGACCGAACCTGTTCATGACCGAGCAGCTAGTGCTAACGCCAGTGAGTACTAACGGCCAGTGAGTACTATACGCCAGTGAGTACTATACGCCAGTGAAGTACAATATAGCCACCAATACACATTATATATTGGACTTGTGGCAAACACTGGAAGCACCAAAAGAAAACAAAAGTCTGCTACAAAGACGAACCCCACCAGTGTGACAAATATGTAACGTCGTTGCTGAAACAGAATCAATAGTGAAGAGGAGCTAAAATAGAGGTATGATGGTAATAAAAGACTAGAGCTCGCGGTCAAAAAGCCCCTCGCGAGCATACGCTTCCCAGAGACGAGAAGCCTTATTAACGTCCACGCGGCAAACGCGCTGACAGTCCGTCTTGCGGAAAGTACGTCCCTGAGACGTGCGCAAATGCCACTCTGCAAAAATTCGTTTCTTAGAGTCGAGGTACATATCAACAGGCAGGCGAAGCACGCTTGCCAGATTCACTTCCGCAGGGTGAAGACGGGCCATCTGCTCAGGCGTAGAGGCAGCTGCTAAATCCAAAGGCGGACCTTTCCATTCCGCACGCAGCCCTTTAGCATGTGTAACACGGTCCAGCTCAGACCACGAGGGCGTGTAATCCGGCAGCGCATCAAAAGGCAGCGAGGCTACATCAGACCCGTGAGCCGACTCTTTTACTCCACTACCTCCGCCCTGGTAATGATGGCTATGACTATAATGCTGCTGCTGCTGCTGCTGCTGCTGTCGAGCATGAGCAGCCTTGTCACGCCTGGCAGCTGACGCAGCTGTACGCTGATGGTGAGCAGCCTTTGGAGCAGGCGAAAAAGCGCTCGAGGACTCGTACTGCTCATATATAGACGCCGGCGGAGCACGAGTACGTGTCGGCCGCTGCTCAGCAGCCAAAGACTGTGCGAGCTCATAGTCGTCCAGCACAGACCCGCGTGTGGCAAACGTCATATTCCTATTTCCATTCCCATTCATATTTCCATTCACATTTCCATTCCCATATGACCGTTGACGAGGAGCCCGAACAGAGCGGTGCACTTGTTTGGCACTCTGTTTCTTGTGCGCACCAGACACAGCGGCGTCCAGTCTGTCCATAAACAACAGCTCCATACGAAAAGTGCCCACCGGGTCGAGACGGTAGCGCAGGACTGCAGCGTCTGTAAACACGGGCCCCACCATTTTGTCCTGCTTGAACGAGTCTGCTGTCGGCAGATCTCCGCTCTCCTCGGGCGAGAAGAGAGGACCGTCTGCCGCAGCGGCCTCGTCGAGGCCGGCAGGCTTGACGCCATTAGCAGTGTAGCCGGCTGCGTGCGGGTACAGCAGCTCGTCGGCATTATTATGGCCCTCTGTTGCAATGGGAGAATGGTGGATCTGGTGTACGGCCGCCGTTGTGTCTGCCTGTTTCTGTGCAAGCGGCGACGGCGGCGGCGAGAGCAGATTAGACCCGAGCTTGTTGGGTGCCGTTTTATCCAGTAAAGACGACGAAGACGTCTCTGCCATTCTGCCCCGCTTTCGGCCAAGAGCGACGTCATGGGACGAGTGCCGGTGAGCGTGAGTATTAGTGAATGCCGAGGCTATTGTCCGCTGTCCGTGCGAGGAGACAGATACGTCGGGCGATAATGTGGCGGCCAAAGGCCGCTTGTGGCCAGCTGCTGCTGCTGCCAAGGCGCTTGTTCCAGAATAGTCTCCTCTTTCACGTGCCATCGGCGACAATCGGCCCATTGCTGAAGGCACAGGCGTCTGTGGTATAGCTGACTCTGCTCGTGAGGCTGCTTTTGCTGCCTCACGCGCAAAAGGCGGACCGGGAAAGGCCGCTAGCGAGTCTTGCGGCGGTGAAAATAGACTCATTGGTCAAAGTTTGATCGTGTCCTTAACAATGGGAGGAGAGCGAGTATTTATACGATTATCATAAATGCTGACACATGCGAGAATGGGAGCGTTACGCAATGACTGTATTATAAATGCGATGGACTTGTTTATATATGTATCAAAGTTAAGTGTATTACAAATACAAATGTATATTATATAGCAGGAGCAGGTGCGTCTATACAATAAATACGTCTATAGTACAAATGCGTCTATGCCATAAATGCGTATATACTACAAATGCGTCTATACTACAATGACATGCAGCGCGTCATACGTACATAATACCGATTATGCGCTTTAAATATACGTGCCATAGCATTACTTGTGGATAATATGTATTCGAGCAAGTTCTCGCCTGTTCGATTCTTTTATCATTTCCAGATCTATCCAGCCCGTGACATCATATCGTGCCTGTCACCCATTGTCGGTCCGAATCCAGCACGATGTATTACTTTGACCATTGGTACCTCGGCCGTGCGTAATGATAATATGTCATTATGCATACAATGTTTTGCGCGAATACAGCCACAGACGGACATTTAGGACCGTTTTGGGACCGTTTTGGGACAGTTGTACATTGACATGATAAGCTGCCATTGCACTTTGAATATTCTATTACAGAATCAATCAATCAATCAATCAATCAATCAATCAATCAATCAATCAATCAATCACAAATTAAAAGATGCACCAACTCCAATGTCAAAGTTAAACATAATTCAATGCCAACCCAATGCAAACGCGCCTAGCTGCTCTTGTAACACTCTTCTTCTCGTACGCACAATCGTTGATAGAGTATTCTTTCAGCACTGTATAGCACACCTCAGCTGCCCAGATAAACATGTATTACCCTCTAAAATCAAAAACTGTGGCGACGCGTGTATCAGCTAGTTTTGGTGTCGGGACGATAACTCGTGCCCCGTCAAACGCCAAGGGCAGTCTAAACCCGTCATCGTTATTATCGTGAACTATATCATGATCTCCAAGCTGAGGCAAAGGCACACGAGTGCCTTTGCCCATCCCAGCGTGCCATATACGCAGCTCTTTGCGCGCTAGAGCGACAACAGTACCAGCTGCATCCACACCGGCTACTTGAACTCCCGAGGTGGCACCCCACAGGACCTGTGCTTTGCCAAGTCCCCCCTCGTCTTGGTCGAGCAGCTTGTGTACAACAACCCTGTTGTCCGCGTGTCCGGTGACCAGGTAAGGTTCCGAAATTGCAATGCAATTGAGAAACTTCATTGCATATTGCTGTTGTTGCTGCCTTAATAGCAAAGAAGCATCAAGAGGGAAAACTTCTTTGTCAAACTGCGCTTGCTGGCAGGTTCGCACTCCACGAGCGGGAACAATCCGCCCGTCTCCACGCACTATCCATTCCTGTACACAAAGAGCGTCGCCTAAACTTAGACGAGGCTCCATAAATGCTAGTGATACTACACTATTTTCATTGGATATTACTGTCTTTTCCTTGCCGTCAGTTTGCCTGTCTTGGTCGTGTATCGCCGTCTTGTTTCTCGGTTTGAGCGCGTCCTTATACGTGTCGTCTAGATTGTTACTGCTAACGCTAGCCGAACATTTCCGAGACTTGGCCCCAAGCACGGGCCTTTTCGGCTCCGCTTTACCCTTAAAATCTTCTAAACTCTCAACTTCATGCGGCACGCTCAATGGCTCTAATCCAGATTGTCGTCGGACAGACAACGCAAACGGTCCGGCTGCCATGGCATGCCCTTGCATGCAATCCAGTAGCCGCACACCGTCTTTATACAGCTCATAAAACCGGAGGCTATTGCCCCTTGTTTGAGCGACTGCGTGAGGAAAACATACAGCCAGCTGTGCTACTTTATTTGCTGCATCTACAGTGGAGGCAGAGCCAGCAAAAAGGCTCTGCAGACTCACCTTTTTATCCTCCAGCACGTACCACGCCAATCCACCATCACCAAATCCGACAACTACATCGTACACAGGGCTGCACGGTCGAGCGGATACGGCCAGCGCGGTAGCTGTAGCGGGAAGCCGCGATTCAACGACGCTCTCACTTTCACTCTCACCACACTCTGTCTCTTCAACACGAGCCTGTAATACTGATCCACAAGCGCACACGAGAACGTGTCCGGCTACACGCATCAGCGGTCGAGCGCCTTCTTCAAGGTACGGCCAGTCCAGTGCTTTTACACGGCAATAGCCTCGCAGCCAATTGTAACGTGTATGATATTGCCTTCTCCAGTCGCATTTCCGCCGGCCAAAAGGGCTTCTGCTCCACTCGCGGAAGCTATGTCCTTCGCTTCCCTCCACAAACTGTTTATGGTAGAGTCGCCGCCAAACCTGTTGTCAGTACATTTCTCTCTGTTCTCGTTGCACACTTACACTAGCATCAGACACCAGATTACGCCAGCGCCTGTTGACCGCATAACAAACTCGTACATCCAAATCATCCAGATGCTGGAAGACTTGGATCATAATTTCAGAGCTTAACTTGATTGCTGGATCAGAGGCTGACGGGTCTCGGCGCTGCCGCTTACGCGGCCGTCCGTCGCTCATACCGCCAGTGGAGTTGTAAAATCACAGCTAATTATAATATTAATTAATATTATTATAAAATTAAATATTATTGTATTAATATTAAATATAAATATTAATCAAGTAGAGCTAGGGTTAGTTAGGGTTATTTGCAGTAGTAATACACAGGGTTAACTAAATCAATACAGCATAATATCATATCAAGTACTGTCTATATCCGACCATTTAGTGGTAAAAAAAACTATTCCTACAGCGATACCGGTCCACAATGCTGGTGCGGTATCTAACCAGCATCCGCGTCAGCGGGCTAAACCCGTTTGAACGAAGCGCAAAATCGACGCGGCTTTTATTATCGCTCGTTCAGACGGCGGAAGCGCGGAACGAATCTCGTACGCGTGTAGTTATAGCGACAGTTCCACGAACAGTCAAATCTCAGCCGACCGTTGAAGTGACTTATAGTAAGCTATTGCAGTTCGAAGAAATGGCTTATATTCCAGAGGATGGACAAACAAAAAAGTTTGAGGCAGGTCCAATGACTATCAAACAACTGACTGCCGAAATTGATCGGCACTCGCGCGAGCTCAGAATCAAGGATGCTCTATCATGAATAAAAAAAGAAGCTTTTGTGTTTTGGCGATTCTCATTACTATTGGTTAATATGTATACACTTCGTTTTCAGAGATTGAAGCAAAAACTCAATTCATGCATGTTGAAACGTGCAATTTCATGTATCACTAATACTCGTAAAATCCTCTTCCAGATTTGCGTCCCAGCCAGCCGGCATCGACGTACCGCCGAAGCAGATCGGCAGGTTCTTCCCCAATCTCGAGGCAGATAAACAGGCACGTATCAATCCCAATCAAGTCGGCAAGCGCCAGTGGTCCCATTGGCATATTACAGCCATTGCGCATAATGTTGTCTATAGATTCACGGTCGCCAACACCCTGCTGCAATAGCACTACTGCATGGTTTATATATGGGAGAAGAAGTTTGTTGGCAATAAACCCTGGCCTATCTTCGCTCACACTCGCAAACTTTTCCATTCGCTTCGCCAGTTCGTGGGCCCGCTCTACCGTAGCAGACGACGTCTGCAACCCGGAGACGATCTCGACTCCTTTCATGACAGGAACGGGATTGAACATGTGAAACCCTACAACACGATCTTCCGCACCTTTAGCTGCGGCCGCCAGCTTTGTTATACTAATAGAAGAAGTATTCGAAGCCAGCACTGTGTCTGGTCCACTTAGAGCCGGTAATTGCTTGAATATAGCCTCTTTTGCACTCGCTACCTCCGGAATTGCCTCCACAAAAAAGTCTGCATCTTTCAAGCCCTTTGCTAGTGACGGATAGTATGTTAAGCGCGACCGAGCTTCTTCGACGGTTTTGCTGTCGAGGCCACGCTTGACCTCTTTAGCAAACAGTTTTTCTGGCGGTTAGAGTTTTCAGATAATTCCCAATACTTGTATAATCCACTTTATTAATTTTAAATAAAGCAATTAAAGCAATTACCAACTAGCGCCCTGCCGCGATTGACAGCTGCCTCTTCCGGCTCCACGATACTCACATCCAGCCCGGCTCGTAGTGCCGCAACGTAGGCAATACCAGTACCCATCTTCTCTTAGCAAAGCCAATTGAACGCTTACTTACCTGGCCTCCACCGCATACACAGAGCCGCCGAAGCCCAGCATCAATGCCTTTTAGGCACACACTACGCGCTGCAAAGAGGCAAGCCTGTGAAGATCGCATGCCGAGAGTCTCAATGTGGGGAAGGATGAGCGAGTACCGAGCTATGTGGTATTAATTAATTTTATCTATATTCATTCTAGGATTAGGGTTAATATTTTTTGTTCAACCATAATTTTGTCACAAGACTGTTGAACAAAAGAGCGGCGCGATGCAAAGGTAATGCGGCCTCTAATGCCAGCGGCTCAATCAGCAGTGACACAGGAGGCGGAGCACGTGCACGCAGTCTACAATGCAATAGCTGATCATTTTTCAGACACGCGTTATAAGGTATGGGCTAAATGAGCACTGTACATTAATTAATCCAACAGCCATGGCCAGTAGTGGAAAAGTTCCTGGCGGGCCTGGCGCCGGGAAGCGTAGGGTTTGATGCTGGATGTGGCAATGGCAAATATCTTGGCGTGAATAGCAACGTCTTTATCGTTGGCTCTGATAGGTATGAGCGGAAACTTCGTGGAGTAATATAATTATTCCCATCCTCAACTGGCGTCCGTTTATTAATAATTAGGAGCGAAAAGTTAATTGAAATAGCCGCTTCACGCGGTCACGATGCGGTGGTTTCAGATGCGCTATTGCTGCCTCATCCGCGAAGGCGCTTCGACTTTGCGCTATCGATAGCCGTTATACACCATTTTGCTGACGAATCGAGACGTGTGGACGCGATACGCGAATGTCTCGAATGTCTCTGTGACAATGGCCGTCTATTAGTATTTGTTTGGGCATTGGAACAGCCACGGTCAAGGCGAGGCTGGCATGCCGATCAGACGGAACAGGATGTAATGGTGCCGTGGGTAAGGCGTGCACAGCAAGAGACTCCTACACAAACGTACTACCGATATTACCATCTTTTTCGTGCTGGCGAACTGGAAACGTGTATTCGCTCCGCTGGTGGGATTGTCGAGCTTGATGGTTACGATCGAGATAATTGGTGGTGCATTGCCCGGCCTCTGCGTGACTGATATTGTGTGTATATTTAATAGAGGAATTGCTCGGACTCGTATGTATTGGTCAAATGCGGTTCATTTAGCCGCACAAAAATATGGCGGCGCTCAACCTCGTCAGCTTGATAGGTGCCTGCTGTACAGAAATAGCAGGAAATTGTACGAAATCCTTGAACATTAAAAAGCTAACAGAAGGGTATAATGTTGTCATTTGTGTTCTTGCATCGAAATAATATGTCATTTATTTTTGAAATAGTCCTGCTGTTCATAGCTGCCTATGGCCTTGGCTTCGGCAAGTATGCTGCTTCTTTTCCAAGTTCACAATGCAATGTTTAGCCTGTTTGAGGTTTTGTTTTGCTCTTTTCTGTCTTATGGTAAACATGTTTGGCATTGTCGACCACTTTCTAGTTATCAATTAAATAAATATCAATTAATAAATATCAATTAATTTATATCAATTATTAAATATCAATTATTAAATATATATGGGTCTACTATCTCGTGCTCAAAACACATGTGAAGATTTAATGTATGAACGATTAACGTATGAAGATTGGTATCTATCTGCACATTCGTATATAAATTTTTCAACCGCGACTTCTTCGCGTTCTGTGCTGAGCACAGACGCGGTGCCGCCTATTACCTTAGAAGGCGCGCGTTCGCGCTGCCTTTGTCCGAGATACTTTTATTTGTTCGATTTCACTCGTTTTTTTTATTTAATTGTTTTATCGAACCGCTGCGATGGATGCAGCTGGTCTTTTGTCAGCCCGGGTTTCACTGGATGATTTATTACGGAATCCCCTCGAGTTTAAACGGGCTTCTGCGAATGTAAGCAGTGACACAACTTCTGCTTTGCAAATGTCAGGGCACAATATTATAATCTTGGGCGAAAAGGCTGGTCAGTTACGGAAACGAGATCATAGTGAGAGCGATAGTGAAGGTCGAAATAGAAATGAAAATAGTTCGGGAAGTCTCAGCAAAGATCAATCAAAGGACCACGGAAATGAAGATTTCAAAGACGAAGCTGAATCTGAGGACGATCTGCCTGTACCAAAACGCGTACTTGTCCCCCAGAGTTCCGTATCTTCGCGTTGGCAGGATATTATACCCCCACCAGCTGGTCTGATGAACCTGGGCAACACGTGCTTTATGAGCTCTGTTTTACAGCTGCTTTTAAACAGTGCGCCATTGACGCGCTTCTTACAGTCAGCACAACACAGTGGCGAATGCCGTATGCATGCGTGTACTTTATGCTGTATGGAAGAGTTGGTGGGCAAGGCTTTCAACAAAAGTGGCGGCAGATCTGCTCGGGCTTTACGTCCTACGGCAATGCTGTCTCTTTTACCCAAAATAAATCGCAGTTTTCGGCTTTATCGTCAGGAAGATGCCCACGAGTTTTTGCGGTCGCTCTTAGACTCGTTTCAAAATGCTTTGCTGCAAACTAAGGAATTACGATCACTAGATCATTCCTCGAAGGAGACTTCGCTTATTTACCGGATATTTGGCGGTTACCTGCGCCAACAAGTTCGATGTTTGGAGTGTCAGTATTGTAGCAATACTTACCAGACTTTCCTCGATCTCTCCCTTGACGCAGAGTATTCGTCATTGCAAAAGGCCTTAGCCTCTTTTTGCCGGCCCGAAATTTTACGTGGCGGCAACCAGTATCGCTGCGACAAGTAAGCTGTATTTGTCTTACCTTTCCATGGCTTAGTTTTGAGGGTCAAGTCAATTATCTTTACTCTTTATTGCTGCTCAATGTGCCACATCATATCTTGAATCTTTTTTGCTTTTTATTTCTAGCGCCGTGTTTTATCGTTAATTCCGCGAATAAATAGTTATTTTATCATTTTCTAACTATTAGGTGCCGACACAATGTCGATGCGGAAAAGCATGTGGCCATTTACCAATCGCCGCCTTTATTGACCATCCATTTTAACCGCTTCGCATTTTCTGGCTCAGCTGCCAGACTGACAAAAGTTACAAAGCGCATTGAATACCCTGAACTGCTTGATATTACGCCTTATTGTGCAAGTTCTGAAAGCAGGTCTAACGGTCAGAGCACAAAAAGGCGTCGGAAGACGTTTGACAGAGGTCCCAGGTTGTACAAGCTTACTGGTGTATTAGTACATTCTGGATCAAGTACGCGTAGTGGTCATTACTACTGCTATGTACGTGCGTCAAACAATATGTGGTATTCTTACGATGATGACCTTGTATCTTCTGCAAAGCTTCGTCACGTCCTGGCGCAACAGGCGTACATCCTACTTTACTCTGCTGCGGAAGATTCCCCTGCAGAGACAGAGTCAGCCAGGCAAGTCAATGGATCGCAAAAGACGGGTGTAAAGTTTAATGCCGAGACAAACAAATTGCAGTCTGTTAAAAGGATGGGCAATGAATCTGGGTCAGAACAGGACCGCGAGCGACTTTCGGCACATTCGCCATTTTCAGTACAGAAACCCGATATTACACGACCACCTAAACCTGTGCCTGAACTACAGCAATCGTCTTCTTCGTCCTTATTACTGCCAAAGGCGGGTCGTAACGGATCAAGGGACAAACGGGTATTTCGTATGAAGAACCGAACAGGTAGAGGCCACTTTTAACTCCCGTATCAAGGCCAAAATGTACATATATCAACTAATGAAACGATACTAATACAAGAAAGCTGTTCATCTATGAGGTTTTTACACATCTACAGTAGCTTGGACGATAGGATTGGGGGGAACAGAAATACATTAACAAAAATCCAATACGCAAAAGCAGATATAATGATACGTGTCTTTTCTCGTGTGTTGCAACGCCATGATCGACAAGAGGCTCGTCGTCATGGCGTTCTGCGTTCAAGGGCACTGGCCGAAACCAGGCAAAGCCATCTCGACGAGCTAAGCTCGCCCAGTGGCGTAGTGCGTTCAAAAAGATCAAAATAAAGCTTTGGATGAGCCTGAAAGGCCAGGAAGTTTGTAAGCGTTTGAAGATGCCCCAACACATCGTAGAGAGTTGTTTGTCACAGTAGAATAGCGCACGTTCAGAGTCACGAGGTATGTCAGACGGTTGGTTTTTGGGCGAGGATCAAAGAGCGAGGTCCCGCCTATTTATACTTTAGTGGAGGCGGCCGCCAACGGCTGCTTACTAATAGACGTTGGGATCTAGATTGCGGTCCATTAACGGCCGAAACCTGGGATGTCAGGTGTCCGTGAGAATCCACTGCACATAGACTGGAATGTGTGAATCACAACACGGTCACGTGACTTGCGAGTAGCAAACAAGTATTGATACATCCAAGACTATATTTAACGTTCAGGAGATGATATGGAATATTGAAAATCAAATTCCTTTTTTCATCATATTAATCATTCTGGTGTCCCGCGTGTACTTGTTAGCAATGTGGCGGCAATACACGTAGGCACGGTCCTTTCTAAATAAGAAAAAATTGCAAAATGACCTTTCTCTGTAAAGCAGCTGAGTCCAATATGTCACTTTTCGATGGGCGCATTTGTATCTGTTGATATTTTCTGATAATGATCCGGCAAACAATTCAGCCTGGAAGACTTGTCTACGGACAATGCATTTGCGTAGCTAATCGTTATTAACTCCTTAAATTTTTGTACCAGATTGAATAGATTTGCGCGAGCGCAATCGTAAATGACTAAACGCACTTTTAAAACTTTTTCGCAGCACGATAAGAGTCTCAATAGTATATACACTTGATTATGGCTTCCCATCCAAATTTAGTGCCGCTGATTGCTAGAAGACGCAGGATTCGGAGTTGGCGGAGCAGAAGTCGAAGCACCAGTAGAAGCACCAGCTTCCCGTTCCAGAAAGCTAATGAATTGGCTCGATACCGATTCGCCTCTGTGATTATCTGACAGGACCGAGTTTAAAGTACTACTTGATCCATGACGCGATAAAAACAAATCTGCTCCGCTGTCGCCAATTGGACTACGCAAAGAGCTCCCCGATGATTTTATAAGGCCAGCAGTGGCTTGCTGATCTTCTGTCCACTCCAGCATAGAAGCAATTAATTGTAAGACTTCGAAACGTTTTGTATCTGTCCGTGGCAGAGACAAGAAAGACAGAAAAAGATTCGTAACAAGTTGCTTGTCCACCATTTCGTCAGCAGCACCCTTGCGTAGCAGCTTTGCTGCTTTTATCAAATGTTCATTGAGTATTACTGCCTCATGTCTCAACTTGCCAATCAAAAGATTCTTTTCTTTGATAGAATGCTCAAACACGCAGAGCCGCTCCCGTTCTTGCTCCGCAGTTTCGGCCCGGATAGTGACGTCACGCAATTGCCGTTCCAACTCACTAACGCGTTCGGAAAGCACGTCAGTCTTGATCTGCGAGGCCTCAACACTTTCCCTTAACTCACGTTTACGCTCTTCTTGTACCAGACTCAGAGCTTGCCGCAATGCACTATTCTCTTCTATATGTTCCAGCTGAATTTTTTCTACTTCAGCCTCAAACTGGGAAACGTTCTCTTCCAAAGACCGGATGCGATCCTTTGACGCTTCTCTTGCACGACGTTCCTCCATAGCCATAGCCTCCCAGTCTGTTACTTCCTTGACCAAACGCTCACAGTGCATGCGTGCGTCATGCTCAGCAGCAATCAATTGCATTCTTTCATCACGCCAGTCGGTGTTGAGGTCATTTGCGCTTTCTTTTAGAGCCGATATCTGTTCCGAGAGCTTTTGAGCCTCTTCGTTGGAGATAGCCAATTCTCTGTGTAGTCTCTCTAATGCATCATCTTTAGCCTTAACGCTCGCCTCTAATTGATCAATAATCTGTCTGTTCTCTCTAATTTCATCTTCATCAGCTTGAATGCGTTCGCTCACACTTTTTTTGATATTAGCCAGCTTTGAAAGCAGTCCCCGATACTGTGCGTCTAACTGTGACTTTTCATGCTCCAGTTTTGCAGCGCGTGCCTTCCAATCGTCCAGTTCTCCATTTTTTTGTTGATCCGTAGAAGCGGCTGCAAGACGCGTTTCCAGTTGGTGCACATTATCCTCGAGCTCTTTAATACGCTGGTCTTTTCCATCGCTAGCTGTGTTGTCCTCATCAGCCTTGAGCTCATCAACCTGGATCTCATCAGAGCCTGATTTACCTGCTCCTCGCTCCTTCAATCCGCCTCTTGACTCCTGCCTTTCATCTCCCTCGCTGGCTGCCTCTACAGAAGAATCTTGGATATTTATAGCACCTCCATCTATAGAGGGCACACCTCCAAACGAATCAGGTTCTACAGGGCATTCCTGAGTTGTATGGCTCGCTTGTGAGTCCTCAGGCACGTCCACATTCTGGTCCTGTGATTGCGACTTGGTTGGCAGTTCATTTGGAGGCAGTTTCTCTTCTTCGTCATAAACTTCAGTCGGGACCTGTGTCTGATCTCCGTTTTGAGATTCGCTTTGACTCTCTGCTTGATTCTGCGTTTGTGAAGCCTTCTTCTTCTTATTCCTCTTCTTCTTGGACTTGCTTTCTACGGAAAGGTTTTCATGACGCTCAGGCTCCCGTTCAGCGTCTACTTGTTCTGTTGTACTCGTCAGTCTACCAAGCGCGTATTGTATGGCTAAACGGCAGGGGGCTTTACCTTGAACTGCGAGCGGCATTGCTCAAAAGCTTTTGGCGCCGCCGGCGGCGCCAATTGTTGTTTTACTATACAATCAGAGTAATCGTTGTGACGAAACTGCTTTGGCCGCGTTGCAGCTTTCGACAGGTTAGAACTTTACTCTAATTGCTCTTGTTCGCAAGTCTATATTTTGTTTTGTACAACGTACCGTATACAATTAGTAATTTCGATAAATAATTAAATAAATTATCGCGCTTACTGCGTATTTAATTTAGTCTGTTCGCCGTGGCACTGCCCTATATATAGCGATCAATAAAACGAATAATACCGCAGCAATTTACATTAGAGGCAACGGTCGAGTGAGTGCGCAATGGACGCATATCGGTCGTGGCTAATCCAAAACGCCGAGCAGATTGCTTCGATCGAGAGCAATTTGAAAAGCCTTACTTTTTTCTTACCAGGTACTTTAGTAATCTTGCAAATTGCTCACTGGTGACAGGTCGGTTTAAAGAGGCCGAAATCGCTACGGAGTCAGGTATTACTACGCTCTATTATTGGCCATTGATCTAACTCTCAAAGTGCATAGTTTTGTAAACTTGGTGGCGATCTTCCATGACAGTATACTGTTGCGCGTGGTGGATAGCCTGCCACCGTCAGTACGACCGCACGCTACCGCTCATGGACGGTATACAAAACATTGGATCAGGCACAAGCAGTACTACCGTCTCGCGTTATCGCTCGTGGTTACGCGACAAGTGGAGTTGCTTTTGGAAATGGTAGCACGGAAAAGATTTGGCGATCAGGGTCGCTGGCGTATGGTTGTCGGCTTGGAAGGTTTCAAGTATGATTTATTGGTTTTGCCTCACTTTCTGTTGTTTGACGCCTTATCCATCTCCGTTTTGACTTTGATTCTACTTTTATTCGATTCTAGTTTGCCTTGCTTTTAAATTCATTGATTCTAATAAACAGGTCGATTTGTAGACTCTTTCTGCTAAAACTCACGGGAGGTCGGCTCGTTTTAACGTCTCCTTTGCCCGAGCGAGATCTAGATCCAGCGTTACTTGGTGAACTTGATGTTGCGCTTGAAAGGCTTCATGCTCAGAACCAAAATACGAAACTGTCACCCGCGACGATGACAAGTTCTTACTATTTGAAACGTACGCGTCGCTTCATGGATCCACTTCCAGGTCCTACTGGGTCCGACGTGATAAACTACCTCGACAGCAAAGTCTTATCTGCCGATATGGTACAGCAACCAAGACTGCTGTTGCACACATTAAGTCCGCTTGGCCAGGCGGCTGAGGTACTATATATATTGAGGCCTTTTATCTATGCACTGGCAATCAAACGTTGGGGGTTTCGAACTTGGCGCCCTTGGCTCTTGGGTGCCTTGTTAGACTACACTGCTCAGACTCTTTTGCGAAGAGCTTTAGATACACCTGGAAGCGGTGTGCCTGGAGGTCTGTTAGGGCTTTCTCAGCTCGAGGATCAAGAGTTGCGCGTGCGCTCTGGTGATATGGCTTGGTGGATTATGCGGGGCGCTGCTTATGACGCTACAGTTGGATCCGTTATTAAACATTTGGGCCGATACTTTGGGGATTCTCGTAACCCAGTGTCTGCTGTCATTGGCATGCTCTTGAATGATTATGACTTTTTGGTTTCACAGAATTTCTACGCTACGACTTGAGTTATGTAATGAGAATATCGGTTTTTGGTATTCAAGGCAATAAATACCTAATACTTTTGAATAACAGAGTCCGATAATCCTGCCTGAATTTATTATTAATGACAAGCCAACCGAATTTATGCCAATATTACTGTCTTACAATGTCATATCAGGCTCGGCCATGTGACCAACATGTGTGTGAGCTTGAAACGGAGGTGGAGACCAAAAATAAGCGGTCAGTCAAAAAAGCGCATAAATATTTTGAAAATAGACCTGATCTCTTGCCGGTCATGAGCGTCGCACTTTTCTGGGTTTGCTTTACCTGCTTTACTATATGCGCTTCGACCAAAGGAATGGATTTACGCCATCGTGCTACAGGTCGCAATGTACAATAGTTATTTTTATCTGATATTGATACTGCAGAATGACGAATTGTTACTGGAAGCTAAACCGCCGATTAAAAAGGCACCACGTGCCTTTCGAGATGAGGAAGTGCATCGTTAGCAGGCTTCTTACGGGGAAAGATTGCCAAATTTCTTACCCTGAACGAAAATTTTATATGTGTTTGGGCAGTTTTGGCTTGAGTCTTTTCATTACAGGGTGCACCTCTGTTGATATATAAACACTGTTTTCTTAATGGGATTCGATATTATTAGTTATTTCAAATACTTTTGCTCTATCGATTCCGCGTACAATTTTATGCTGATTGGACGAAAACTATACGAAGCAGGTACTTGGATAATATTTGAACAAGCTCTGATTAATGTAGCAATTACAACATTATGTCAATATTATTTGGTATTGCACGATTACCTGTTGTATGCTATACTAGATTGACTCTAGAGACTTATGCTTGAAAAATCCAAATATATTGAATTGAACGCAACACGTTTTTAAAGCTGTGTCTTAGTCGATATCAAACTGATTAAAATCATTGATTTCCCCTTTGCTTATATCTTTTGTATCTCTTATTTAACCCATCAATATGGTATTTTGTATTGAGTCACGTGGAAGTCGCGTTATGTACATATTTCAATTGTCTATTTCATTTCGCATCATTCATCAACTTGTAAATTTTATATGTATGTTTTTATTATCAATTGCAATCAAATTTATATATATGGAGAGAGTCACGTGATCGTGTTGTGATTCACACATTCCAGTCAATGAAGTCAATGTGCAGTGGATTCTCACGGACACCTGACATCCCAGGTTTCGGCCGTTAATGGACCGCAATCTAGATCCCAACGTCTATTAGTAAGCAAAGTATAAATAGGCGGGACCTCGCTCTTTGATCCTCGCCCAAAAACCAACCGTCTGACATACCTCGTGACTCTGAACGTGCGCTATTCTACTGTGACAAACAACTCTCTACGATGTGTTGGGGCATTTTCAAACGCTTACAAAGTTCCTGGCCTTTCAGGCTCATCCAAAGCTTTATTTTGATCTTTTTGAACGCACTACGCCACTGGGTGAGCTTAGCTCGTCGAGATGGCTTTGCCTGGTTTCGGCCAGTGCCCTTGAACGCAGAACGCCATGACGACGAGCCTCTTGTCGATCATGGCGTTGCAACACACGAGAAAAGACACGTATCATTATATCTGCTTTTGCGTATTGGATTTTTGTTAATGTATTTCTGTTCCCCCAAATCTGCCCTGCAAATCTTCCAGTAGACTGTAGGTAAAGTATATTCCTAGTTCCCAGTAAGAGCCACGACGCATGTGATCGTGATGATCGGTTGCATTCCAGCATAATTCTAAATCTAATCTAATCTTTTTTATTGTATTTATTGTATTTATTGTATTTATTGTATTTATTGTATTTATTGTATTTATTGTATTTATTGTATTTATTGTATTTATTGTATTTATTGTATTTATTGTATTTATTGTATTTATTGTATTTATTGTATTTATTGTATTTATTGTATTTATTGTATTTATTGTATTTATTGTATTTATTGTATTTATTGTATTTATTGTATTTATTGTATTTATTGTATTTATTGTATTTATTGTATTTATTGTATGCTATGTTATTCAGATTAATTTAATTATTAAATATATATTTATGGCCATATGTTGTACATTTATTTTAATTCGCGTGTATGGCGGACATCCCTCTCCACGTAGACTCGCCGAATGCTGCGGGTGAGCGGCGCATTGGTTCACAATGGACCATAGCCCAGCTCAAATGCAAGCTCGAGCCTATGACGGGCATCCCACCGCGACATCAGCGCATAACAGTGGTCGTCGGTAGTAGCGGGTCTGTTACATTAGACGCGTCAGACGAGGACGCGACTGTCGTCGCCTCATTCAATATTCCTCCCTATTCCACACTGGTGGTCAGTTGGGCAGCCTTCATTTCTGTTTTGTTTTTAAATCTTTTTTCCAATTTTTTAACTTTACAGGTGCAAGACAGCCGGCCGGTACAGCTTCGTCCTAATTTTGATGAAAGTTTAGTGGAAAAATATGAAATGCCGCTACACGAGTATGCGCAGCGCACAGATAGCGTTTTAGCGTGGAAGCAGAGAATGCAGTTGGGCCGTTTTGATCCGAATCAGCCTTCTGTTGAGTCGCCGCAAGACCGAGCAGAGCGTGAAGAAACGGATTTGCGGCTTCGTGGGTATACAGAAGGTGCCAGGTGCAAGGCTCCACATGACCGTCGAGGAACTGTCCGCTACATTGGGCCCATACCAGAGCTTCCGGGCAGCGGAAATGTTTGGATTGGTGTCGAGTACGATGAGCCGGTAGGCAAAAATGACGGCAGTGTCAATGGCCATCGTTATTTCACTCTGACTAGTGGCCACGATGGAAGATATGGAGGGTTCCTTAAACCAGCTGCCGTGGAAATAGGTCAGTTCCCTGTCATTGATATTCTAGCCGATGACGATATGGAGGAACTGTAATGCATAGCAGAGATTTGTTTATACTGGATCCTTTTTTACATTACTGAAATATAATTGCGGGGAGATCATTATATGCTATCAATGGCAATGGCCTGGGACTTTTGTGACCTGCAATTTTTACCTTCACGTTTAAAAGGGCCAGCATGTTGACTTATCAAAGACGGATGCAATATGTATGATGCGCATTACGGTTTTTCAATGTGGCATTCTTCAGCGTAATCGTTTTGCTCAAGAATAAAAAAGGCTACAAAGATTATTAGTAATCGTTTTGCACAAGAAAGAATAAAAAAGGCTACAAAAATCATTATGTCTACAATTGGCCAAGATGGAATCCGTTAATTTGTACATTCGATTACATATATTTCGCTGCAAAGTAGGCGCCTATCAGCTCGCATAAAATATCACATTACACATCTTGCCCTTCCGCAATTTGTTCATTCATCAGAGTATCTGTCGCTTGTGAGAAGAATAGCACGGCATCATTCTTTCCGACGTTCGTGAATGCATAGTAGTTGCCACGTGGTACTCGGAACACACTACCCGCTTTTACCATAAACGTAGTTTTATGAACGGAAACCTCTAGTGTACCTTTATGAACGAAAAAGGTCATTGCCGACGAATTGACTGACTTGTGCGGTTTTGTTTGGCCAGCACGAATTTCCACAATACCGTTCGAGAAAAATTCGTCGTCCTGAAAGAATTTTGCAAATTTTATTCCTTGAGACGTGCTCTCCTGCATTTCCAGTGCGTTTCTCGAGATAGCGACATCTAGATGTCAGTTTTTTGCTCGTAGAGAAAGGAATTAAAACATTATTAAATAAAGAAATTATACAAACAGATTGGAAAAATTCTAAGAGACAAGATTGAAAAACAGAAATAAAAATAGAGACAGTTCTCTCACCTTCTAATTTTGTCCGATTATGAGGCCAGTCGACTACGGTAGCTTCCACGAGTGCATTCGTCTGAACATCGTCCTCATCATCCTCCTCGTGACGCCCAAGTCTCTTCGGGACAGAAGCAGTACGCCGACGTTTCCGTGCCGGTTTGCCTTCCACATCGTCCTCCGTAGTCTTCTGTACAATCTGCTCCATATGAGGTACAGCAGGTCCTCCTGATTTTCTTCGGTCACCAAGTTTATATACAATACGCTCGCCCTTCCAATACGCGAGTGGTGGAATCCGTTGCCTTGACGATTTTCGCGTTACCCCATCCGCTGCCATATTTAATTCTGTCTGCTTATCCGCCTCGATCTCTGATAAGCGTTCCTCAACGTGAACGTCTTTGCTCTTCTCCCTCACACCTGCACTTGGATTTTTCATTTTTGCCTCGGATTTTGGTGGTCTTCCTCTTCTTTTGGCAGGTTTTATGACGGGCTGCTTACCCTCCATCGGCTCGGTAGCATGAAGCCTCTCCGTAGCATCGACGCTTACACTGCTCGTTTTGCTTTGAGCCTTTGCAGGACCATTTGCCTTGACTTGTTTATCATTTACAGCTGTTGTCCGGCCTTTCTTCTTGTGCGGAGAAGCAGTAATTACTGCTCTCTCTTTTTTATCCTGAGCTTTTGTGTTCCGCTTTGGCTCTTGCGTTTCTTTGCGTGATGGAGTAGCAGCATTAGAGCGGAATTGCTGCGGGCTCCTTGGGCTGAACTGAAGCGGTGTGGCCTTGAAAGGCGTTGTGTCGCTGTATTGTGGAGTACCCGTCTTGTGAGCTGAAGGAGAAGTTGTACGAAGTCCGCGTGCAGCGCTGGGCTTTTGAGAATTCAAGCCTGAGCGTGGAGTTGTAGCCATTTCCTTTTTCTGCCAGAGCGGTGTAGCCTCTTTGTCTTTGTTAGGTAAGGCTGCACTAAAAGAGACTTCGTCTATTGAAGAATCTGAATCATCAGGCTGCGATTCTGCTGCCTGCCGCCGATGATCAAGCGAAACAAGTTTGGCTTTTGGTCTTGGCGGCGATTGTTTGCGTGCAGACTTTACTTGCACAGGCGATTGCAGTTTGGACAGGTTTGCACGAGTAGGCGATTTAAATAATTGTTGCTTTGGTTTGGCAGGTTGCGATTCTTTTATCTGCGCAACGGGCGGAGAAGTGGGTGTGGCAGTAAGCGAAGCTGTATGATATTAGATTTAATTGCAAAGCTAGAACAATTTTATTTTTAATTGTATGTCTTACTTGATCGTGCCGACTCGCGCGACTCACTGCTCCCTCTAGAACGAACGCTTTGAGGCGACGAAATATCTCGATGTGCGTCTAAATTATGTTAGACATAAATTGAACATTGCCCACTTGTCATCAAAACAAACAAATAAATTCGACAAAAATCAAGCACTCGCAAACGTACCAAAATCCAGCTCCATGCTCTGTGGTTCGGATAAGGTATTACTTTCGCCACGAGAGGCAGAGGACGGTCGGAGCTCGACAGACGGCGAAACGGGGTCGTGAAAAAAACCGCTCAGATCTTCAAACCCTCGACTATCGCGGCGACCTTCTGGCACACTCAGGCCAGTGCGTCGCCCAACGCGACCGACATCGGTAAAGTTGTTTGCGGCGCGAACGCGCCGCCCTGCGTCGGCCATTAACTTTGATCGCTATTGTTTACCAGACGTAAACAACAGTTGATCATAAAATAGATCACAATTAAATCATTTTGTTTAATGTATATATGAGGATGGCTAGTAAAATAATAGTTGACTATTATTATTATTATTATTATTATTATTATTATTATTATTATTATTATTATTATTATTATTATTATTATTATTATTATTATTATTTAATACTGAATAATATGCGCATGCGTCAATCGTAGCTGGACGCGATATGGAAAATGGACGCGACTTGACAGAATCATACACGCAAGAAAGCAATCCTCCGAGCGCACTAGACAATATAGAGGATGACGCGTCAGACGATATTATCCTTGGCGTTGATGAAGCAGGGCGCGGCCCTGTGATTGGCCCAATGGTGTACGCGGTAGCGTATTGCCGTGCGAGTTTTTCTGATCGTCTGACGCAAGTACAATTCGCAGACTCCAAGGCAATGACGGCCCAGGCTCGCACTTCTTTATTCGAAGAAATTCAAAAAGAAGGCAGCGAGCTGTACCGGAATTTAGGGTGGAGTGTACACGCCATATCTGCGCGAGACATTTCTCGTGGTATGCTTCGGCAACGAGCGCCGTACAACCTCAACGCGCAGGCTCACGACGCGACTGAGCGGCTAATACAACGCGTCCTGGATCGTGGTGTACGCGTACGGCAGATTTACGTGGATACAGTGGGCCCGCCAGAAGCTTACCGGGCGCGTCTTGCTGCCCGGTTTCCTGGAGCCAGTGTTACTGTGACTAAGAAAGCAGACTCGCTTTTCCCTATTGTTAGTGCCGCGTCCGTTTGCGCCAAGGTAACACGCGACAATGCTGTTGCTGCGTTGATGCCAGCGGGCTGTGATTGGGGCAGTGGTTACCCGAGCGACGGTAAAGCCGTATCATATTTACGCGCTGAACGCGACAATGTTTTTGGCTGGCGGTGTGGTGCTGTTCGTTATTCCTGGCAGACAGCGCGAGATCTTTTAGAGAAGGAAACCTCTGCGGTGCGTGTTACTTGGCACCCGGTCGACACGGCGGGCTCCTTGCTCGATTTCTGTGATGCAGCCCCGTCCGCTACATGGTACGGGAGGGCGGCTACCACTCTTGACATTTAAATTTCGCATCCTTTGTACATGTATCCTATAGACTGCATCCTATCTAATCAATGTTGTTTGTTTTGGGGGGTAAACTGGATCCTAGACGTCAAGTGTAGTCGTCAATCAGATGTTAAGTGTAATGGTCAATCAGATATTAAAGTGCAATCCTAATGATATTTATTGTAGTTATTTTGAAATTTGAATGGTTGGCATTAACTATCTGACTGTAGTGGAAAAGAATGATAAGGGTCCCCAAGGCTCAGACGCGATTAGGGAATATATATTTATCAATAATAGATCTGGTATAGACAGAATAAAGAATTGAAGGGGAGAATTCAATGAAAAATGTGGAGACAGAAATATCCATGTAAAGAGGGAATTATTTCAAAGAAATAATTAAATAAAAGTTATATAGCAATTTCTCAACAATATTAAAGTGTAATCCTAATGATACTAAAGTGAATTCTTAATCATAAGGGAATCTATCAAACTGGACAGCCTTGCTCAATATGAATAAAGTATCGATGATTCATAATTAATGTACTGTACACGAGCGCTCACCGTTCCCCCTCGTTCGTTATATTACGCGCTGACTGATTGCATTGTTAATAAATACTCTTATATATACAAACAGTAATTTGCCCATCCTCATATCCACAGTATGTAATGTTACTCCGCACATCCTGTTGCACGCACCCGTCTCACATGAGCCTTCCGCGTCGTTACTCACTACGTAATTATACGTGGCCTCACACACAATATATATGTGTAGAATGTGTAGAATGTGTGAATGGCGTCTGCTATACTTGATCGCTAATAAATCCATAGAGTAAACAAGTGGAGGAGCGCACACGTATAAATATATATAAATATATAAACATATATAAAAATATATATGAAATATACATAAATATATATACACGAATACATAGTTAATAGTCCACAGTCATTCCTCAGCGGAGGTCAATGCCGGCTCGGACGCTGTACCATGTTCTCTGAGTGTAAGCGGCTGCCCTGAAAGTCTACTCTATGCCGAAATTATCTGCAAATTATCTGCTTAATGTCTAACGCGCTTATAGACACTTCGCGATTTCTCTCGCACTCGAATGCGCGGCTATCGTACCTTCGGCCGGACCGCAGTAGCGGCGGCGCGGTACCGCTCTTCTTCTCCGCGGGCGAAGGTGGCGGCGCAGGAGACCGCAGCACGCTGGGGGCCTTGATGCACGACAGCGGGAGTGAGGATGAGGAGCGGCTCCTGCAGCAGTCTCAGCGGTATTTCGACGGAGCTGGTAGCGGTGCTGGCGGCGGCGATTCTGTTCCGGCACCGCTGCAGAGCAGCTGGCAACCCGAGAGTACAGAGCTTCAGCGCGATATGCTGCACTCGTCCCGTAATGGGCTCGAGACGGTGTGGCTCGATGATGCCTCGGATATGGTGCGTGATTATGATTGTGTTAATTTGTTAATTAATTAATTAATTAATTTATTTATTTATTTATTTATTTATTTATTTATTTATTTATTTATTTATTTATTTATTTATTTATTTATTTATTTATTTATTTATTTATTTATTTATTTATTTATTTATTTATTTATTTATTTATTTATTTATTTATTACTAACGAGTAGCCACCTGACGATATCGCGCTCGAGGGAGGATACGATACCAAGGACGGCGGAGGCGCTAGTATGTCTCACAATCGCAGCGATACCCTCCCCCCAGACAATGCTTTTGGGGACAATGACCTTCAGACTACAGGCGCTGCGGACAACAGCGACGTTGTAAGTGCTGCGGCGGGAAATGCAGACTATACCTGGTTCGTTCTCTACTGCATTTCGCTCGTTGTTATGCTTGGACTGGCGAGTATTGTCTTTCTGCGGACACAGCCAACGCCTTATGGCGGCGATACAGTTTATGGTATGCTGCACCGCTCGTTCCCACTGGCCTATCGGGACGCGGCAATTGGCGTGGGCGTAATCGCCTTGTGGATGGTTCTTGTTCGCTTTGGTACTCGCCCTTTTGCTATGATTGTAGTGGCTCTAGTACCGGTTGCATTGCTGGCAATGTCCATTTATACTATGGTGATGTCCCAGCATGGACGGTATCGCTCTCAGGATCGAGGGCAAGACCGTGCTATGCTTGCTCTCAGCTTTGTGCCCCTTGTCGGTGCTGCGCTGTGGACTATTACCGCCTTACGGAACCGCCGCTCTCTCAATCGTGCTGTAGGCACGATTGACGTGTCATGCCGTATTATCCAGGCCAATGCGCCGCTTGTCTTTGTCAGCGGTGGTGTTCTTGCAGGGTTTTCCATTTTCACTCTGTTTTGGATCCGAATCTTTGCTCGTAATTTCCTATACGGCCGCACACGTGACAGCAATGGTATGCTATTTTCATTCTCGTTATAGACTTGGTTTCGTTGGCACTGAGTCAGCATTTCAGTTCTTATTATTCCGATACATTTTGTTTCACCGTTTGTACTTTTTTTTGGTACAGGTTTACCGGTTGATAATCCACTATATTTATAGATTCGAATATCTACATTTCAATGTTGAAATCTTTTACGATTACTGTTGCCCTGATTTCTGATTTAATGGTTTGAATTTTGCGTTTCATTCTTTTGATATTTTTTTTTTCCATTTCTCATGTTTTTTAATATCTGACGTTTAGGCGTTTTGAGCTGGGTTGTCCAGGGCAACGCTTGGGCTATCGGATTGTATTACGTGTTTGTTTTCCTATGGACTTGGAACCTCGTTTGCTCAGTCCAGCGTTCTATCGTTGCCGCTGTAGTATCTCACTGGTACTTTCATCGTCGGCGAGTCCCTCACACTCCTCCAGTAGCAGTTTGTAGTGCTGCTACAAGGCACGCGGCCAGTATGATTGGGACGAGTAGTCTTGCTGCCCTTTTACGTCTTTCCAGCTTGGTGCC
Source organism: Novakomyces olei (assembly GCA_016906335.1). Classification (NCBI taxonomy): domain Eukaryota; kingdom Fungi; phylum Ascomycota; class Novakomycetes; order Novakomycetales; family Novakomycetaceae; genus Novakomyces; species Novakomyces olei. Next base: position 906,390 of record JADEYG010000015.1, read on the forward strand.
AGTAATCATAATGCCCCGAGCAGTTGTGCTGCTATTGCACTCTTGCTTTTATACTGTTGCTTCGGCTTCTATTGTCGGCCTGGCGAGTCCGCTGACACTCACTTTTGCATCTATAAACTCCTTACCTCTGTACACTGCCAGTCGAAGACTGAGTAGTCTACTGCCCGCTGGCAGTTTTAACCACTATGGCCAAGAGCGATCTTCATCCGCTGCTGCTGCCTACAGACTGGCAAAGATGTGCCTTTTGACTATGCGTGCCGTGTGTGCTTTAGCCATGGGACTTTCTGGCTGGATTGCCGGCCGCCACAGTGGCAGTGCTTCCGGTCCGTACGGATACCTGGTTGGATTTATCACTGGCATCGTTGGCTGGTGTGTCGTTGGAACCGTTGAGGGCGGGTTGTCGATGACGTAAGAATAATTTTTTATTATTTGTTTTTTCATTTATTTATTTAACTATTTATTTATGTATTGTTATTATTGTCATTTTTCTAACGGTCTAGTGTGGATGCTTTATTTGTTAGTTTTGTCATTGACGTTCATCAGTCTCCGGACTCAGATGGAGGGCATTGCCGTGAAGCTTGGTTATTGTTTAAAGACACGTAGTGTCCTTGTTTTAATAGGTTTAGGGTTTGGTTTGAATTTTGTAAGCGTTGTTGCTTTAGCATTTTTAAGTTTCTATTCTGTTAATTTTTAATTGTTTGTTTTCTAATTTATTTTGGGTTTATCTTTTTGTCGGTCAGCTTTTTATTACTCGTTTTCTTTATTGCTTTTTCGTATATAGATCATGTTAATAACAATGTACATTTCCTTTTTGCCGTGCTGTAAAACTTAATCAAGTTCACGTCTTTTTTGTATGCCTCGCGATAGGTGGCCGTATTTGTGGATGTCTTTTTACTCTTCGTGATATTAAATAATTATTTAACAGCGTCGAATATATTTTGCTTTTCTAGATGAATTTGTAGACACCAATAACTTTATAGAGGTCTCAAGCTTTTCCATCCTGGATCATTTTATCTCATGGCCCAATGAGTTTCAGGCTACTGATCATCAGTCAGGTAGCACACAATGATATCATAGTAAACCTTCTTTAATCACTATTTCAGATTTTTCAAGTTCGTGCAAATAATTACAGTCCGTTTACTCTCTGTCAAAGCAAAAGAGAAAGCAGGGTGCTGCACGCATCACAAAACATAATATTGAATCCATATATTAAACGATTCTACAAAGTTACAGGATCCGCAGGCTTGTTACTGTTCTTGTTTGCCTCAATTTTCTCGTCCAACCGAGCTGCTTCTGTCCGGTTTTGAATCTTATTATCTATCAAGTCATGCAAAGCCATAACTGTACGCACAAGACTCGAGAGATATATGGCCATGAGCTGGTCATTTGATTTGACGGTCAACGCCCTCCGCAGACCTGTAAAGCTTGCATCTCCCTCGGCACCATCGGCATCGGCATTTCCATCGCCAGCCGGCACCGCTGAAGAGGCTAAAGCACCGTCCTCGCCTCCGTCAATATCGGGGTTTTTGAGGTTTGGCAGCAGGTTGAATATATCTTGCAAGTTGGAGATGATAGGATGGCTAAGCGGGAGCTGTTTATTACCAACTTTTTCCAGGTAATCAGCAATCTCTTTCAGCCGTTGTCCCAACCCTTGAAGCGATCGAAGCTGCTGTGTAAGCTTAGTTGATAAAGTACCCACAGCAGAATCCCGTATGTCTCGTAATAAATGCTCCACTCCGATTTCCTCTGCCTCCTCTGCCTCTATCGACGAAGGTACGTGTACAAACGTCCTCGAAGTAGAAGAGCCATCATCGCGAATCTCCTCCACTGCGTAATAAGCGTCCGTCGGAATTCCAATTGTCTTTGGTTTCACGTCAACGATTACGAGTAATGGATTAGGAATCCAGCGCTTGAAGAGCTCATTTATCTGCATATCCGAAGCACGCAGTTTCGGTCCCGTATGGTACCATCCTACCATCTTCTCCTTTGCATTGATCTTCTTCATCATTGTCATCATAGACTCGATAAAATTGTGATCCAGAAACCAAACGTCGGGATTGCGCTCGTCTTCCTCAAAGGGCACCACAAACGAGTTGGCCACGTTTACACGACTATTGTAGCTTTGTCCCAGCAAAACGCCGACCACGCGTTTCTTTGAAGAGGCACCGAGACCCGCACGGTTGTACGCATCAACGGCAGATAAAAGAACGAGCGGGTGAACAGCCACATGAGAACTCGTCAGCGCTAATGTTTCAGTCGTCGTAGCGGCGGGCATCCTGGCAGAAAGCCAGCGTCTGTTGGTGAAGATTACGTATCACGCTCGTACAGTACGGTTTACTTGATGATTATGCTAAATATTCTGCGCAATATGTTGACTGCTTGGAGGTTTTACTCAGTATTTTACTTAATAAATTTGAATACACTGGACCTTCGTCTCATTTAATAGCCTACTTTCTCTGTTAATAATCTCAAATATAATGTTTATTGCTAAAATATATTATTGCTCAAATATATTATTTCTCAAATATACTAATGCTCAAATAAAACATAATAAACGACAGAGATGCATCGATCACTTTGGTAGAGTACGACATATTTATGAAATTAGGAATCACCTACTACACGCTGTACCAGATCTTATCATGAGCAATAAACATGTCAATTCTGGCAGTCAAGTTGCTAGTTTATCTGGTTGCTAGCTTATCTGGTTTGTGCTGAATTATAGTATTGGTTTCGCGCCACAGAGAACAAATAAGATAGTAATTTGTTGTGGTCTAAACACACTATCTATTTTACCCCAAAGCATCACAGCAATGAGGGATAAAGAATAATGGATCCACGCCAGCATTCATGATATATCTCAGCGCCTGAACCCGCAACAAAAATTATATGAAATATAAAAATGGCTTGAATCACTGCTATGCTTTTATACATATTATAATGACTGCAACAGCATTAAAACGCACATTGGCATAATTTGATAAACTAGAACACGCATGGGATCTAATTTTTTCCTCTAGTGCAAAGCCAGCTTGTATTGTCGTAGTGTATTATGTTGCACGTGCTCAGGTATGTGCCTGACGGTATAGCTGGTGGGTTTTATTTGGCGTGCTTATATATTTAATAAACAATGTACTTTCTCGACCATGGCTGCCAAGTCCGAATTCAATAAAACACTCCAAACATTGAAAAAGCACGTATTATACTCCAGATTCATTACCTTTCATTAATGAGAATGACATAATTGGGTAGAAAATTACCGATTGCTCCGTCTTGCCCCCGCTGCAAGCGTCCCCACACAGCGAAAGTATCCCAGATTTAGTTACGCATTACGCTATATATTCCGCCTCCCACATTTTATGCCACCAAATTGGGGTGTGTGTTTATCCGAAATAATACGACAAAAACGAGGATGTACGGAATAATTTAATGCCGTAATTAAATATAACCAGTGTGTCGGCAAATAATGCTGCATTCACTCTATAATTGTCTGATTCCCTTTTAAAAGTTGTTTCCCTTCTATTTCCTCTTTAGTCGGCAAATTCTCACAAATCATCTCGGCAGAAATACTTGGCTCTCGGTAAACTGCGCTGCATATTTCGGACTTCTGTCGTAAATTGTTCTTCCAGTTCCATGTTTTCTTTATACTTGCCCTTTACGTAATACACATGGGATCCTACATCGGGGCGGAATACAATCTCTTTGCTTCAAATACAGAATATATATAGCGCACCTTGTTCATACCGCGATTTAGCTCTGTATACTGTAGATCGTAATATCAAAATGGAGCAAAAGGCAGAGGAACAGCAGGTCGAGTTTTCGCCAGAGGAGACTTTTACTAGGCCTATCCCGACTGATCTGCCATTGCAGCGTAGCTTCCATACGGGATACCTCACAAACTGGTCCGGCAATGCAGTACTTGTTGCCATCACATCCTGCTGCTCTTCCGGGTTTCTGCTTTTCGGATATGACCAAGGTACGCATACGTATTATGTTTTCATCTGCCTTTGATGGGTTAAATTAATGAGGCTTAATCATTGCGATGAATCTCATTTGCATTTGATGTTTTTATTATTATTGAGTTTTGGTTTATTCAGTTGAAATTCCTAAATCTTGTTGCCTCTCTCCTGAGGTTGTTGCTACTGAATCGTATCTTCTTGTTTATTTTTTGATTTTTCAAAGCTCTAGTCCTCCTAACTTTTCTTCAAAAAATTCACCAATCTTACTGTCAAAGGTGTAATGTCGGGTATAAATGTGTCGAGCTACTTCCTTTCCCAAATGGACTATCCGTCGAGCGGTATGATAGGAACAATCTCTGCAATTTACGATATTGGCGCGGTGATTGGTGCACTGGGCGCTGCTCTGATGGGGGAACGTCTTGGCCGCAAGCGCACTCTAATGCTCGGCTCTACTATTCTCATTATTGGTGCTACACTGCAGGCATCTTCTTATGGTCGCGTTCAATTGATTATTGCCCGTATAGTTACAGGTATCGCCATCGGGTACATTGTTGCTGTCTGTCCAGTATATCAATGCGAATCTGCTTCGTCTGAACAGCGAGGCTGGCAAGTCTGCTGCCAACTTTCTACGATGCTTTTGGGACTAATGGTAAAGAGAAAGTATTTGCATTAATTTTCTGACTTTAGATTGCGTACTGGTTGAATTATGGTCTTTATTTTGTACACTCGTCTGTGCAGTGGCGCCTTCCATTGGCGGTACAAATTGTTTTCGCCATTTATTGCCTTTTCTCTGTGTTCTTTCTTCCCGAGTCGCCTCGATGGCTGTTGCGCCATATCAAAGACCCTCAAATTGGACGCAATGTCTTGTGCCTTTTGCGCAATAAATCAGCAGAAGATCCCGATATCATTGCGGAAACTTCAGATATTATGAAGGCTATTGCAATCGAAGAAAAGGAAGAAGGATCATGGCTCGATCTGTTCCGTGATGGAGGTGTATCTGGCCATAAGCGCGTAATTCTTTGCTGCGGAATTCAGTTTATGCAGCAAATGAGTGGTATAAACATTGTAAGTTTTGAAAGTGACGACTCATCTTTCAAAGTATACATTTTACTGACCCGGACCCACATCTAGGTAACGTATTACGCTCCCACTTTATTGAGAGAATCGCTCAATATGTCGGAAGAACGCTCACTGTTCATAAGCTGCTTTATCCAGTTGTTTTACTTCTTTGCATCTTTTGTCACGGTATACACTGTCGTTCGCGCATATCTTCTGACTTTTTTAGTGGTATACAATTGATCGTATCGGCCGTCGAAAACTGTTCATATCAATGGCCATTGGCATGTGCGTTGTTCTTGTTGCAGAGGCAATCTGTGTCCAGAATGGTGGTTCTGCTGCTGCAGTTGCTGCCGTAGTATTCGTATTTGCCTTTCAAGCTTGCTTCACTTGGGGTTGGATGGGTACGAGTCTGACGTCATTCTCTATTATTCAAAGATGCATTGTTTTTTTTTTGCTTTGTTTTTGATTTATTTTTTATTTTATAAGTTTTTGTTCCCCTTAAGCTTAACTGACAATTGTGATTTTAGCGACGGTATGGATTTATGGGCCAGGTAAGCATTGCCATTTTGAGTCAAATTGTTAATATGTTTCAAGAAATTCTCCCTCTCAGTATTCGTGCAAAAGGCTCCGCAATAGGTGCGGCCGCAGATTTCTTGGGTAATTTCATTGTCGTTGAAATTACACCCATCGCGCTGGATAATATCAAATAGTAAGAAACTCCACCCGTTTGTTTGAGGATTATACACTAACAAGCAAAGCAAAACGTACATTATATTCGCCGTGCTCAACATTGCCAATGCTATAATTGTTTGGGTAAGAGGAAATTTACCATCAATAAACTAATGCCCTGCAGATTTTCTTCCCCGAAACTAGTCGAATGCCGTTAGAAGCTTTAGACATGCTCTTCGTAAAAGAAAGCGAGATCGGAATGACAGGTGACCGTGGAAAGCAATCCATACTCCGTAAATTACAGTGGGACGTTGTGGAGAAGGGTAACGTATTGCGCCGTCGCCCAGAGCTTATTAATCAAATCCGGGCCGAGGCAATTGAGAACGAAGCCCTTGACAAGGAATGATCTAGTCATTTGACCGTCTCACTGAACAATCTAGTCTGGTCAGCCGTGGATGATCCCAATTTCAAATCGGCGGTCTCATATCAGCTCTCATAAGTGGAAGGGGACGTGACAGTGCCATGACAAAGCACTAGTCTGACCTTTCTGGGCTAATTGAATTAAAACCGCGGATTAATTAAGCAAAGTTCGAGCTCGACTTTTATCTGTTTGCAAAGCTGCATTTATGATTCAATGTTTGTGTGTTAAGTCCAGCCAGTACCGGTTCTGGCCTGTTTTTATGTTGAAAAGTGGGATTGCGTTTGCGCCCATAAGCTGCGGTTCTTGACTATATTCGTTGGATCATCTCTCAGACACGCGTGGACCTGTGCCTATAGTAATTCAATAGTGCCTGTATTACTTTCTAATGTCCATACTCGCAAATTACTTGAAGATCTTTGGCAGATTATCAATGCTCTAATGATTATTATAAGCCTCTCATATAATAATATATGACGGACTTTCTCTAGTACACAATAGAAATATATACTGAATAATTATATGGACGCAACAAATATCTGCCTCCTATTTAAATAATAAATTATTCAAATCGATATAGAGCCAGAGCCATTAATTATTTTTTACAGGCTTCCTTTTCACGATGCCGACGGTATCTGTGGACAAACTCGATCTTTTCGACCGCCTTGGACGTGAATACAGTATGCTTCTTTTCATTATTTGTGCTATATTAACGCTTGTTTTCCCGTCCGAATTAGCGCGCGATGAGTTTGATCGATTATGTTTCGAGTTTGGAATAGAGCTTGACGACGATGTATGCAAATTGGAGAAAGGAGTCTACCATAGAATTGAGAATTGACTTTTGCCTAGACTTCGAATGAGCCAGAGGTGCTTAAGGGAGCTGAGCGTGCTCAATACAAAATCGACATTCCGGCAAATCGCTATGACATGCTTTGTATTGAAGGCATAGCTAGAGCGCTTAACGTTTTTCTCGGCCGTCTACCTCTACCCCAGTATACATTAAAGCCTCCTACGACCACCCTTACCATTGATCCCGAGGTAAGAAAAAGGACTAATTAGAAAAAGAATTTAAAAAGGAATTCAAAAAAGAATTAAAAAAAGAATTAAAAAAAGAATTAAAAAATAAATCAGAAACCGATGCTAATCATGCATGCGAAGACTGCACATGTGAGGCCATATGCAGCAGCAGCAATTTTACGAGGGGTGAAATTTACGCAACGATCTTATGACAGTTTTATTGCGCTTCAAGACAAGCTTCATGCAAATATTGCTAGGCAACGTACTCTGGTTGCGATTGGCACTCACAATTTGGACAAGACACATCCGCCATTTATCTATAAAGCGCCTTCGCCTTCTAACATAGACTTCATTCCGCTAAATCAAACAAAGAAGATAAATGGTTCTGAGCTGGTGGAATTTTACAAGGTACAATGCTTTAATTTAGCGAGCTATAATGCTAACAGCCTCTTAGAACGACCGTCATTTAGGACGGTACCTTCACATCATAGAAGGATCACCCGTGTATCCGGCGATTTACGATTCTGCTGGGACACTGTGCTCTCTGCCACCAATTATCAACAGTGAATGGACAAAAATCGCACTTGATACGGAGAATGTGTTCATCGAGTGTACTGCTACCGATAGGACAAAACTCGACATTGTTATTAGCATAATAACCGCCATGTTTGCTGAATACACAGCTGAGCCTTTTACGATTGAGCAGGTTCTTGTTGAATCACCACATAATGGCAGCTCGCGTCTAACGCCTAGTTTCACGCCTCAGCTTTTCCACTCGTCCGTTGCATACTTGAACGAATGCCTTGGTTTGCATGAATCAGCAGAAGCCCTTTCGGGCATGCTTCGGCGTATGATGCTCGATGCTCGGCCGCAGGATGAGAATACTATTGAGGTCCGAGTACCAGCCACTAGGCCAGATGTACTACACGACGCCGATATTATGGAAGATGCAGGAATCGGCTATGGCTTTGATCGTCTGCCTAAGCGCGAGCTGTCTTTCCAGACTAATGGAGAGCCTTATATGCTCAATAAATTGGCAGATATCTTGCGAGTTGAGGCGGCAATGGCTGGATTCACTGAAGTTTTGCCTCTAATTTTGTGCTCCAGGGATGAAAACTATGCCTGGCTTCGACATGAGTGGGACGGAAAAGCTGTACAACTGGCAAATCCCAAGACTGTTGAGTTTCAAATAATTCGTACACTGCTTCTTCCTGGTCTGTTGAAGACATTAAGAGAAAATCGCAAGCAGGCATTGCCAATGAAGCTGTTTGAGGTTTCTGATATTGGATTGCGCGATGATTCTCTAGAGCGAAAGGCTATCAACGAGCGTCATTTCGCGGCAGTTTTTGCTGGAACTTCGTCTGGATTTGAAGTTGTACACGGATTACTGGATCGGCTCATGCTGATGCTAAATACGCGCTTTCTCGTCGATCACGGAGAGCGACGTTCCGCCGTTGGTTACTGGATTGAAGCGAATAACGACCCTACAATGTTCCCTGGCAGAGCTGCCGCAATAAAGTATCGAGCGAGTACTGGAGGGCCTGTACTAAACGTCGGAAGCTTTGGTGTATTGCACCCAGAAGTACTCGAGAAGTTTGAGCTGCCTTTTGTTGTGTCCACCATCGAGTTCAACATTGAGCCGTGGCTATAGAGGTAGATTTTAATACACCAAGTATCTAGTAGAATTTCATTTTTTTTCACAAAATTTTTCTACAGTAGCGCATTTGCCTTGTATCCACCTGCCTAATAACAGGAGCGTAGCCAGTCTAATGGCTAATTGCGATGACCGATACACTTATACAGGATAAACTCTAAATGGAATTACTTATAATTTCTATTTAAAACTATATAGGGCTTAAATCCTCGTGATTATGACAATTCCAATGTGAAATGGTCTAATTGAATCCGTCACTGTGGCTCAGTTGGTTAGAGCGCAAGTCTCATAATCTTGAGGTCGGGAGTTCGAGCCTCCCCAGTGACAATTATTATTGTTTTTGGTTTTTGGTTTTTGGTTTTTGGTTTTTGGTTCGAGTTTCTGTACACTGAGTGTTTTTGAATTTCGGAGCAATTAGCGCTGTTCAAAATATTTAGCTGAACTAATTCACTTCCTGTGCCATCTATCTATCTATCGATCAATTTTGCTTGCAAGCATGTTTGGCGCCTCTATGTCCAAAGATATGGAGATGAATGCTTTGGAGAATACAAAAATATGGAAAATGAGACACAGCTTGAAGATATTATGCTGGCGTAGAAAACGCCAACAAGCTTTAAAAAGTGTTAAATATCTGTTTTTTACCCTTCTTCTAAGTCTTCCGCCGTATCATATACATTAATTACCAGTGCCGCCCGTGTCTTATACAGTACGGATTTCGATTGCTCCGGGTTAGCCTATATATTATATATAGAATTTCGTAAACAAAATTAATAATAAAATGCTGCTCTATTGTGAATAGCGTAACGTACATACATAAGACTGCTATATACTTTCTCGCAGGACGCGGCGACACAACAGGGACTACGTCAGACTGTAGATAGCTCTACGTTGGCCGTACGCTGGCCTTGCGTTGGCTGACGTTGGGAAAAGCTATAATCGAGTACAGTGTACAAGGTGACCTTCTGTACATCTTTTTGTGCGAAAAAGAAACACAATAGCGTTGGAAAATGAGTTGGCTTTGGGGACGGAGCTCCGGCTCGAAAACGAATCAAAACAGTGCCGATGCGATCCTACGATTCCACGAGAACCTGCAGATGTTAGAAAAGAAAGAAGCGCATTTGGAGAAACAAATAGAGGAACAGCAGAATATTGCAAAGAAGAATGCTGTTTCCAACAAGAGAGGTAACATACTTTGTTTAACGCTATTGCTAATTTGTTAAAGTGGCGATGGCCGCGCTTAAGCGCAAAAAAGCGCTAGAGGCCGAGATTGAGAAACTTTATGGCACAAGAAATACGGTGGAACAGCAAAAAGCAGCTTTAGAGTCTGCTCACTTTAACGCGGAGATTTTCCAGTCTATGCGGAACGGTTCTGATGCTATGAAACGTATCCACAAGAACATGAAAGTGGAAGACGTGGACAAGGTTATGGACGATATTCGTGAACAGCAAGCTACATTTGAAGATATATCAAATATGATTTCGACTCCTCTGGGTGCGAATGCCGATATAGATGAGGACGAATTACAAGCTGAGATTGACGAGCTGCAACAGGAGCAACTCGACCAAAAGATGCTTGGCGCTGAACGGCCTCCAGTACATGTGCCTGCTGGTGCTGTTTCGTCTCAGGCTGAAACTCCCTCAAATAACCGGCAAACTACAGAAGACGACGAAATAGAGGCAGATCTCGAGCGCATGAAGGCCGAGATGGCAATGTGAAGGAAGCTTTTAAATGACGATTATCTTGCTTTTTTACCATATTTTGTTTCCGGAATAATTTTATTTTGCTAAAGTCTTTACTGCAGATCAGTTTAAGCCTGCTTTGGAGCTCCTTTTGATATTTATTCATTTCCCCGCGAAAGCAGTTCTTATTGGGGCTGGGACTGCAACCGGTCTTGCGAGGGTTCATCTGGTATTACTGATTTTGTCATGATTTCTGAATAATTTTTCCGTTAAAGTCCGACGCGGCGATTGTAATTTTGTAAAAAGAACTCATTCTGGGCGATCCTTAAATCAAGTGTCTTAAAAGTCAGATCTTAGGCGTAATTTACAGTCCCAGCTGAATCGGTCAGTTTGTATTCTTAGAGAAATTCTGGTGTAATCAGAATACAATAAAATATCCCTTTATATCTCCGCCTGCTCTAACCCGACATTAAAGAATAGTAAGGCAATCCTAAAAACAACAACAGCAATAATAACACGATAACGAGAACTGAAACAATAATAACAATAATAACAATAATAGCAATAACAATAATAACGATAATAATAATAAATAAATAAATAAATAAACGGAGACAGATTGACGCTTTCGGCGTCATAGCACCAAATCTGCCATTTAAAGCACAAACATTTGATAGCTACGTGCTGTCATTGCTTTACTTTCACGTCTAGTTGAATCTTTAAATCGGGAAGCCGCTTGGATTGGACCGGACTTCACTGCCGGAACAGTCGCGACGAAACAAAAACATAACGCACAGAATAGAAGAGCCTGCGACTGCGAACCAAACATATTTTCAAACGATCTATTGCCAGAAAGAGGATAAAAAGAACCAAGATCGATAGTAAAAGACAAAGGCAGTGTTGCGCCCGGTTGGTTTTTCAACTGCCGGAGCCGAAAATACGCGTTTTGAAGGGTTCTAATGATCGAGCCACAGTCGGCCGGCAGCCTTTTAAATGATATCCCTCCGTTTGAGCAGCCTTTTGATAATGTGCCGGCCACAAGGTCTGTTCGGCGAGTACAGGCCTATGCGAAGCTGCAGTTTGAGGAGACGGAATTTTATGTCCAGACTCTTCAGGTTATGATCGGGCGAAAAGCTCATGAATCAGACGACGTAGATGTACACCTTGGTGGAGTCAAATCCGTGTCTCGGAGACACGCACGTATTGCCTACAATTTCACTACGCAAAATTTCGAGATCTCGGTGCTGGGGAAAAATGGCGCGTTTGTCAATGACGAGTTTGTCCCCAGAGGATCAACCGTACCACTATTCGATAAGTATGTTTTAGAATATAATTTGTTATTCCAAATATATCGAATGCTTCTGTTGTTGTTGTTTTTTTCTTTTTTTTGGGCATATTCGATTTCTGACTAACAATTTCAGGACTAAAGTTCAAGTTGGCCAGATACCCTTTACTTTTTTGCTTCCCAGTGGAGGTCAACAATCCAAGCCTGCTGAAACCCCATCTAAAGCAGAGGATCCGCCAAAGGAGGAGGTAAAAGAAACAGATAGCAACATTGAAGCAGCAGTTAAGCCTTCCAAGGCGGCAGCAAAACTCGAAGAACCTGGGGAAGAAGATGTTTCTGGCCCGTCGAATGAAGAATTAGCTGCGCAGTACGAGAAGCCTAATTTATCTTATGCCGCTCTAATTGCACAAGCTCTTCAGGCTTCCACTCGCGGTAAATTAACCCTGCAAGAAGTTTACGAATGGATCGAACAGGAGTATGGGTATTACAGATACACAAAGAACGGATGGCATAATTCGATACGCCATAATCTTTCGCTTAATAAAGCCTTTAAAAAAGTCGAGAGGCAGGCCGACGAGCCGGGAAAAGGAGCGTTTTGGTGTATTGACCCTGAGCATGAAGGCGTATTTGTGGATGGAGTTTATAGGCGAAAGGCCCCGAAACCTCAATATAACCACTCTTCTGGTAAAGGCCGCAGGACCTTACCGGGCTCTCACTATGATGGGACAAAAGGCGTGGAAAAAGCGCCTGGCAGTCAGTCCAGTACTTCGGCGGAAATCAATCCGGATAATATTGCTCGACCTCTGCCTTTGTCCTTTTCCCCTGCGGACCAGAGTCTCAATTCTACACCGGCTTCCAAAGAATATAACGGGGAAAATACAGCTTCTCCTACTCCTCCACCTTCTTCAAAAACCAATCGTAATGGTGCCGAAGCTGAGGCATTTTCACACTCCAAATCCTCAGTTCCAGAGTCACAGAGCAAACCCCCAGTAAACCCTGGCTCACAGGCTCGGGACGAAAAGAATATCCAACCCATCATTATGAAAGATGGCAATTTGACACTAAATCCAGAATTTTTTAAGGGAAGTGGAGGAGCCGCTTTAAATCCACAGACAGCACAGGCTATTGCTTTATTACAGAAGCATATCACAACTCAACTTGGTGAAAACGCAAATAATCCTACTCATGCGGCTGCAATAGCCAACGCCCTTGCAACGGCTCTTGCTCAGCAGATCCGAGACCAACAATCAAAACAGCAGCAGCATCAAGATCATGGACGAAATGTAAGCTTATTCACACTTCTATGCGAGTTTGACTGTATATATGTTATTGCTATTTACTCCCACAGATTTGGGTTATTATTTGAATTTACTTCATTTTATTGTATTTAAAATTTTATACTATTTTATGTTATACATGCTATATTATTTTTCTGTATTATATTATTTCTAATTTCTGGTTTGAATTCTGTTTTTGATTATCGAAATTCAACTTTAGTTTTCATTTTTGTTTGCACAAGCTAACACACGCTTAGGCACAATATTCTGGTCAGATGCCTAATACAAAACCTATGGGTCCAAGGCCTCCTTTGCGTTCTCAAGGTCCGCAGACTGTAAGGCCGCCGGTGCAGAATTACGGGAGTATACCCCGGCCGTCCTTACATGGAAATGCGATACCACGGCCCTTACCCTATCGCCCGCAGGGCCAATTAGGCCAACGGCCTCTAGCTCAACCGGCACGGCCTCAATTTCCACAAGCAAGGCCGATGGCAACTGTTCCTCGTCCGCCTGCTACTAGCCCGTCTGGTCCAGGACCTGCGCAGAGTCAAGTGCAGCCGACGGGTGTTCCAGGTTCTGTAGATAATGCAGAGAGTCTCAGAGGTCAAAAAAGACCGGCAGATGAGGCGTTGAGTGAATCGTCGCAGCAGCCGCAAAAGAAATGATAGCCAATCGTCAATTTTTTATTTTCTTATACATATAGCTTTTTTGAGTACGATATTCCTGGTTGCGTTTCAGTCATTGTTTGGGATTGGTCTTTTTATTCAGCATTGCTATGATTAGAATGATGGTAAAGCAGAGATGCCTTTGTCTATTTCCCGTATCTTTATGTAATCTTTTCTAGTTTATCAGTAATTCTGCAGATATGTAAATCTTATTGTCTGCGTACTATAATAAAAGCTATCAAGCACGGTTTAATAGACGACGAAACATTATTTGCAAACAGATTTATCTTGAAGTGTACATAAATAGCAAAATATTTCGTTCAGTCTTGATTATTTATATGAAATCGCTGACAAAAAAGTCCCGAGGCGCCGAGGCGGGGACTGTACGTCAAGCACAGTACACATATAGGCCCTCATCCTAATATTTCCAAATTCTCGTGTTAAGTAAGGGGAGCCCAGGGTTCGTTGTTTTCATAGCGCTTGGGGTCAACGCCGTGAAAGTTGTGGCTTGCCAAGTTGAGCCAGGGAATGGCAACTGTAGATTGTTAACGACTTTGTAATTGACACCAAACTTACAAAAGAAAAAGACAGAATTGCGCGAGTTTCGGGCAGCGGTCTCTTGCACGCTAGGCGAAAGATCCGATTTTCCGTACAAGGGCTCACCACGGCTCAATTTGCCCTTCATTTCCACCATATCCTTTTCATATTCCCGCTTGTTTTCTTTCAAACCCATTAATCGCCCTATACAGGATCAGCAACCATTTTGGAAAAAAGAAAGGAACAGTTCAATTTGACGGTAGAAAAAGAATAATAGGCATACAGCAAGTATTCTGGTAGGCCAAGCAAAACCCGCCAACCGCACCAATCCACATGTTTAAACGCAGATACCGAGCACTGATTCCCGGTGTGAAAGACATGCGCCACGGCTGATAATTGATGGGTGAAAAACGTTCGATTCCGGCAAAAGCCAGAGGCGTACCGACAATGCCGCCTGCGATCAAAGCATAATCAGGCCAGGCCCGCATGTACCGGATTACTCGCAAAACATGAGGATCGCTGTCGACAATTGGGTAATCATGAGGCGATTCAAAGAATTTGGGGCCTTCAGTCACCGTTGCCATCGTCAGACAACGAGACTCGGTTGCGGCGTGAAGAGCTGATGTGATGAGTGTTTAGCAGAGCACTTATTATTTTATATACAGTGCAGCCAAAGTTCATCGTATATTGCTTGTCTTATTTAATAAGCAGTGTAGTTGCAAGGTCGACCATGAATTTAACCCTAACCCTAGAGGCTACCGGGGACGGAACGGTAAAATTGTTAAATGCGTGTGGAATATGAACAAAACCACAAAACTAAATGGTATACAAATTGTGTTGATTTTGACAATTTACACGCTCATATACTATACTTTCAACACATTACTTCAGCTTCCAGGGCATAGTCGGGAAAGAAACACGAACTGTATTACTAGACTTTCAAATCAATAAAGTGTTTACTGCAAAGCTCTCTCTCCTATAAGGCCAATGCGGTCTAACGAGCACCGAACGTTATATAGTTTGCTCAATCAATTCGGAGTATCAATTTCCCCGTCGTTTTACGACCTGCCAGATCTGTCTGTGCCTGGGCGACATCTTCAAGTGCGTATTCAGTAATATTGGATTTGACACCGCCTCTCAGTAGCTCGAGTAATTGGGAAACTAGTCCGTCAAACTGCTCTCTAGTCTGCGTGTAAGCGTGCAAACGGGGACGCTGCACCTTGATCGCCTTGCCGGAAAGTGAAAGCAAGTTCACTGGTGGGACAGCGCCGGAGGAGTTTCCAAAGCTGTGTGATCAATAAGATGCAGATTGATTGCAATTAAAGGTGAATGAACAAAAAGATGAATAAATAAATAAAAAATACAGATTCATTTTTGGCGGATAAAGCTATAGTAAGCCTACCTTGCAACAAATCCACCCACCTTGACAGCGTCCAAACTGGTCTGCCAGGTACTGGCGCCAGCTCCATCATACGAAACGCTGACGCCTTGACCATTGGTAGCCTTGCGCACTGCCTCGAGGATTTGGCTATGGTCATATCCCACAGCCACATCTGCCCCCAATGACTTTGCAATTTCTCTCTTTTCCGGAGTAGAGGCGGTGGCGATCACGTGAACTTTCCGTGCGTGCAACATTTGCACCAAGAGACTGCCAACACCGCCAGCGGCAGCGGGAACAAGTGCCCATTCGCCTGCGGTAGCATGGTAAGAGTCTGTAATGAGTGAGACGGCAGTCAGTCCCTGCAAAAGTGTAGCTGCCGCTGTACGCTCGTCGATTCCCGATCCTTCGAGGTTGTAGGTGTTACGAGCAGGAGCAACGACATACTCGGCCTGAGACCGAGGTGCCAGGTAAACGACACGGTCCTTGACCTTGAAGCCCTTCACATTATCACCGACCTGTACCACCTCGCCAGCTCCCTCCTGTCCGAGACCGGCGGGTAGGGGTGTGGGGTAAAGGCCAGAGCGGACTAGCATTGCGTTGCGCTTAGCAGAGAAGGTTGCCACTAATTGCGGATCTTACTGTAAGTGTCGATGAAATTCACGCCGGCAAAAGAAGCACGCACGAGTACATCGTCGGGTCCCGGTGTGGGTACAGTCACGTCTGTTTTAACCTTCAGCACATCAATGTCTCCGGGCTAATTTTGATTAGTTTTAATCGCAGTTAAACCTCGCACTTTTTCAAAAATGACCGCCTTCATTTTCTACACGAATAAAGACGAAAGAATGGGCAATTATTCCAACTTGGCGGGACAGTTTCCAGTCGACGGCTTTAACATGGACTGTCGCCATATTATATAGTTGCGATATTTAATCGCTTCATTACGAAATGTTTGCCAAAACAGGAAATTGTTCATTTGACAATATTACAAATATACGAATATAATGAGCAATCGTATAGCAAGCGTATATAACAAGCGTATAATCCTTGCTCGTCTTTTACGTCAAAATTCCACGTAATGTCCCGCGGTATGGGGTAAATTACTCTGCTGCAACACGCTGAGAGGGATTTAAACATACGACTGTTCGTTTGTGTAAGAATTGATGGGTGTTGGAGCAAATGTAGAGTAATGTAATATTCTCACTGGAACGCGCGGAGATTATTATATTTTTGAACGCCATTGACTGAAGGTTAGAGGCACACGAACATTCATTCATTACGCACGCAGAGGAACATTAAGCGACGAGTACGTAAATAAAACTGCGACAGCTCCAATATTTCCAAACAGTACAGTAACCAGTACCAGTACAGTAATACAGTACAGTAATACGGTACAGAATACATTAGAGTAATACATTAGAGTAATACAGTATACAGTATACAGTATACAGTGTACAGACATATACTGACTATTCAGACAGGGTTTTCCCGCTGCTTGACGCAAATGGATGAGATTGATTTCGGGAAACAAGTAGAGATTAGTGTTAAGCCGTTGATCAAAACTGGGAGCGCGCGGTGCAGACCACACAGGTTTGTGTGGACGCGTCCGGTAAACGGTTGGAAACGCAGCAGAATATGCGCGCGCGATTTCCCTTTGTATGGTACGGTCAAATTTGTCAAATTTTCATGTTTGCCGTTTGTTTTGCCGTCATTTGATTCGTGTCCTTTACGCTAACACGGCAACTGTGTACAGGAATGGCAGCGGTGACCACGACCACATTCTACTGGCAGGCGAGTTTACCGATTGGAAGCCGGAGTACGAGTTGAAGTGGGACCCTACTCTTGACTTGTACACGGCAGACGTTGATCTTGAAGTTGGCCGCCAGGTCGCCTTCAAGTTTGTCGTTAACGGCGTTTGGCAGGTGGACGCGTCGCAGCCGGTCGAGGCTGACGAGCACGGAAACCTCAACAATGTCGTTTTTCTCAACGCAGAAGATGCGATAACTAATGGCAAACCCGATACTCGGGGCGGTGCTATTGAGCCAGTTCCCACTCATGTGGATACCCCAGTTGCTGGTGCTTTTGCCGGTGACGTAAAGGGCGACAGGGAGCAGCATCTTGCAACAAGCCCAGAGTTGGTGGATAAGGCATTACTAAAAGAAGAGCAGCCAACGCCGGACTCTGAAATCAAACTGCCTTCTTATAGTCACTCTGGAGCGCAGTCGGCCGCTGAGCCGGTTGCTGCCAAGGAAGCTCAGCCTGGTGATGGGGTAAAGGATAAAAAAAGCGGGTTGCCTGCAGCCGTTGCCGGAGCAGCTGCTGGAGCAGCTGCTTTAGGCACTGCTGCAGTTGCGTCTGCGTCTGGCAAGGATAAAGTTACTAGCGAGCCTGATCCTTCTACACTACCGAGCCAAGAGGCACCTGGAAAGATTGAGCAGATCAAGGAAGAGCCGACAAAAGAAGCAGAGGCGGAAGTGGGGAACAAAGACGTTAAAAAACCGGGGACAAAGGATCATCAAGAATCAAGCTTTAAAGCTCCAGCACCACTCAAGCCAGTGCGCTCTCATCAACGCCAGGAATCCATGCCCGGCGGATTCCCTGAACCATCGCCCTTAAACTCTCCTCAAAGCGGAGCAGTTAGCGGCCCCAACCCAATCCCTGAGATTGGGTTTATTCCCCTGGCCGATCCTAACGCTGAGCCGGGTACTATACAGGCAGAAATAGAGCGCCAGCAGCAGGGAGTCAACCGTGAAATACACGACTCTATACCTGAAGAACCCCCAGCAGCAGTTTCCGGAGAGTTTTCGCAGTCGCTAACGGGAGCCCAGGCCAAGAAAGACGTGAATGAGGAGATCAAAGAGACAGTTCCGAGGGCAGCCTCAGCTGCTCCTGTAACAGAGGCGAAAGCCTCCGCCTCCGCCACCGCAGATCCCATCTCTGATTATACGACGTATGTGACCGGGTTGCAAGGCGAGGCAGGAGACAACAAGATGGCTGACGAGTCTAGTAGAGCAGAGCAGCAAGCGTCTCTTCCTGCAGCAGCCTCTGGGAAAGACAAGATTACGGGCACAGCCAAAGAAGCGGCAGCAGATGCCAAAACAGTAAAGGCAAACTCGGGCTCTTCTAAAGCGGGAGCAGTAGCGGCAGGAGCAAGTGCAGCTGCAGCTACTGCAGGTTTGTCTAAAGAGTCTGCCTCGGCTAAAGCAGCGCAAGCGCCCAATGATTATCCCAGTCTGGCAAAAGAACTGGAGCAGGCACTGCACAAGGCAAGGAACGAGCTGGAAAAAATAGCGAGTATTAAAGCAGTGGAAATTGCAGAGGCCAGTAAACTTGCGTCCGAGTCGCCCGCAAAGGCGCCTACGTCTCTAGCGGGTGCAGGTAAAGGCATTGGCGTTACTGCTATTGGGACGACAACTGACCCGTCGTCTGATATGGCTCATACAGCCAAGATTGTGGATGTGACAGACAGCACAGCGGCTCGAGTCTCACCAGAGTACAGATCTGGCAAGATCCCGAGCGAATCTGTCAACGCTCTGGGCCTGGGCAATGCTTCAGAGACGTCAGCTGCAAACGAAGAAAAAGCGGGCAAAAGTAGTGTGGCAAAGAGCCGTGTCTCGTTGACATCAGAGGAGATTGTTGCCGGTGGCCACGGGTACGTTGCGTCTATAAAGACGGCCGACCACAGAACAATCGGCACTGCAGTCGTGACGGACCACACAGTCACAAGTGCAAAGGGACTCGGACTGGGCGTCGAGCATATTCCAAGTGTCGTTGAACCCACGGTGCCGTCTGCAAATGCCCAGAAACTGCCTCTGAGCTCTGCAGGTCCGGCTCAACAGGCTCCAGTTGCTGTAAGAACGGGAGAGAAACCAAGTATGTCCTCGGCCGGTGGCGTACCGAGTCCGCCTCAGACTGGGAAGCTTTCTGCTGAGCCAGCTGGAGCTCCTGCTGCTGGGATTGCAACTGCTGCGGCTGCTGCGGCACCTCCTCTTCCTTCAGCTTCGGGAAACAAGTCAAACCAGCCTGCCCCAAAGAAAAAGAAAAAGGGGTTTTTGTACAAACTCAAAAAGGCCTTCAAGTAAGCGTTAATAAGCGGATTGATTATGTGGTACTTGACTAGTCTCAAGTGTCTGGACTATGATCATTTGCCCATCAATTTCCAAAGCACTGTCCCACACAAAAGCATTGAATGGTCAAGTGACTGGACGCAACTCTTAATTTTAAATAGGCATTGCACGCAAATTGCTTTGGCCTTTTCAGTCGTGTTTCGACCATTTATAATATGATGCTTATCATTTATTATATGATGCTTATCATTTATTATATGATGCTTATCTCCTTATTCTTTAACTTTATCGTGTAATTATTTTTGGATCAATAACGGTTCAATAATTTGAATTTTTCTGGGTATATAGCCAACTAATCATTTCCTATAATACAGCCGTTTGAACATAAAATGTAGCTGCAATACGCCGTTTTGAAATGTACTTCTAAACCCTCGCTCATACTTTCCAGAGTAATCCCATTCACGGTCCACGATCTTAAAGGCAATGTCCTGATAAGGCGGGCTGGCTTTAAATCGGACCGTGCACATATCATGCTCGCTTGACGCTGTGGCACCTTCATCGGCTGAACTTTCACGTATTAACTTGTATGTTGGCGCGTTTGTAGAATTCTCGAGAAAAGGATAAAATATATTAAATCGGTAACCCTGCACGACTTTGGGAGGCCGATTCTTGTCGTCAAAGTGGGCAGTATTGTACCGATTCCACTCAAAACCCATAACAACTTGGTTGCAAAATTTCGGTTTACGAATACGCGCTGGGCCCTCTTTGGGGCCCTCTTTTACAAATGAAGGCTGGTCCGCCATTGGTATTTCTACCTCGTTAAGATGAGACAAACGTTCCTCTTCCTCATCCGTACGCCGCCGATAAGCTGCACCTTTTATTCGACGTATCTGCTTACGCGCAAAGGCTTCTTCAGCGTCCATACTGGGAGAGACCCAAGCCGCCTTGTTTGCCTTGGCTCTTAATAATCGAGCCTCTTCTTCGTCCGCGGAATCCTCGTCCTCGCTATTGCCATCGCCTGGAATGCGCTGCGGCTGCCGCGGTTTTAATGGAATAAATTCAGACTTTTTCACAGTGCAACGGAGCTTGTTCTAAATACATTAGACAAAAATACAACAAAAAAGAATCATATTAAACAGAATGAAATATAAAAGTCAAAAAATAACTAACAAATGAATAATTAATTAATTCTTGCGCAACAACCCCCCACAAAATTTGCTTTCTTACCACTTGATTGAGATACTGAACATAACTTGTCTCTAGCAAATTTTTCTCGTCGGGACTAAGCGATTTCTTTGGCGGCGGGTCCATATCGGGCGTATATACAAAATTTTGCATTGCAGCCGACGCATTTGACTCGTCGGACATACGCCTTTTCAGTTTGAGTTCATAAGCTCGTGCTTCCAGTTGCTGCTGAGCGTAAAATCGTTTCAAGCGATGGCTTGCTGCAGCAGCAAACATACTCTTTAACTTGGACCGAGCTTTGTAGATATTGATAGATTGTAGCAGCTGCTGCCAGTAGTCCAAGTCCACATCTGGACCAGAATTGAGGAGCTTTGTTTTCACCTTTGACTCTAATGACTCTAGCTCGACCAAAGTTTTCTTGGACAAGAGCCGCTGAATATCCTCCTGTACATTTTTAATAGCTCTTGTAGCCTCGTGCCTTTGTCTAGCGTTCAGTTCACTTTTCCGATCAAGCAAGAGCACTTCTACTGCAGACCAGTAAGCTATTGATGCCTTGTCGTGTTCCAGCGCGACATACTGTTTCATATCAGAGAGCACTTGGTTGATACTGTCCATGTTTGAAAAGCTTTCAATAAGCCAGACTGGATCCGTCAGCTCGACTTCAACATCGTTCTCATCGTCATCCTCCAGCCGGGACCCGATTTTCGGGTCAGTTATTCGCACATTAACGACCAGTTTATCTATATTACGACCACGGCCTCCACGCACACGTAATATAGCCCCCTTCTTGGCCTGCTGCAAGACAAACTCATCCTCCCTTGCCACCCATTCGCGCATCTGATCAGTTTCTAACTGCGTTTGGTACTGAACTCTATCTGACTTTTTTTTAACTGGCGACGGAGTATCGGGCGGCGCAGATTGGTCCTGCGACGACTTTGGAGACAAGGTTAGCATGACCCACTCTAATATACTTTGCACCAGTCTTACATTATAAAGTTTGAATCCGCGAGCATTGTACCCTTCCTCAAGTTCGCCGTGCCGTCTTTTTTTGGCGAACGACATTCTCAAGGCTCAACGAATTTAAAGCCAGAACGCTGCCGACTCGAGCAGCTGAACTGCTTTACCGATAAGGCGCTCTTTGCTACTTTGTACATACAATAAATAGGCAGCGTGATGATGTACTGTGGATATTGTAGCGTTAATCTTTTGCAAGAAGATTACAGTATAACAGCAATCACACATAATATGTAAGGAGTTCATATATATATATTTTACATTTTATATTTATATTTATATTATATATATACTTGCGTGGCTCGATATCGCTTTATGAATAAAAAGGTTCAGGCATAATAGCTGAGAGCATAAAAGTACGCGATTGTTCCTAATATAAACAAATAATTAATAAATTCGATAGCCCAATTCATTATCCATTTGTTGTTTGATGCGTGCTGCGCATTAATGGCGCCTATCGGCAGCCAGTCAAAGCCAGATACTAAACTGGGAACTCTGATTGTTGTAGTTTTAAAAGGCGTAAGTGCATTCGGGGCAAAAGGCGTGTGTATTCCTCTAATTATTGACAAACAGAAAAACCTGCCCAATCGCCAACGAATTGGTAAACAAGACCCGTACGTGATTTGCCGGTTGGCCACAGAGGCAAAGAAAACAAGGGTCGACAAGCGTGGTGGCCAGGCTCCGGTATGGGACGATGAATTGCGGTTTGATATAGTAAAAGGCCAGAATGAGCGTGCAGAACTACGTGTTTCCGTCTTCAACGAGGACAGCAAAGATCCTGCTCTTGTCGGAGACGCCAAGGTCGATATAAAATCGGTACTGAAAAAGGGAGAGTTTGACGAGTGGGTGCAGCTCAAGTACAAGGATCGATATGCTGGAGAAATTTATTTGGAAATGACTTTTTACTCTGCCGCGCCGCCACCGCGGCCGACAAAGCAGAAATCGTCTCCATCATTACACAGTGCGACTACAACTAGTCGCGCGTCCTCACCAAGGCCTTTGCCCAGTATGCCAAACCAAAAGGCACTGTCTCAAGGCTCACAAGACTCCTTACCGCCCAGACCGGGTTCTCAGCAAAAAGTTGGGGGGCGCAGTTCACTGGGAGACGTAATGTCCATTGCTCATATTGAAGACGATCCACGCCCGGCCAGTCCTCGCCACCGTGCTGCTGCCTCAAGTAGCAGTGCTCCGTCTTTTCGGCATAGTTTTTCGACGTTTAACGATACAGAGCAAGGGCAGCGTCGATCTCCGTTTGAGTCCAACCAGTACCTGCCCACCGTCGAACGACGTCATCGTCCTGATTCCCGACAGAGCATTGAGCAAAATCCCGTGGGCACTCCAGAGCACGTGTTTCGGTTACAGAATGCTGCAATGTACAGGGCATCTCCCACTTTATCTGCAAGGTCGCTGCCTCGTCCTCATTCCTCTACTGGATATGCTTCGGGCTATACTTATTCTGCTGCCAATGGGGGTTACGATACGGATCCGGCTGCAATGGCACCTTTGCCTATGAGTGTGGGAGGGGCTTTTAGTGAAGGATTACCGGCAGATCTGCCTGCAGAGCTGCCTGCAGAAGCACCCCGACCTCCACGTCATGATCTGTCTATGCTTTCAAGGTCAAATGCCCAACAGCAAAGGCCCGCAGTATTCTCAATGGCTCCAGAGATTCCGGGCAACAAGCCAAAGCTACAAGCGACAACGGTAGGGCCAACGGGACTGGATGCATCTGCTCACGATTACACTGCCTCTCCAACACTGCATGAGTATAAGGAGCAAGTGGCGAGTAGTCGGCCAGGTTCAGGGGTTGAGTACCAGTATGATTCTCATGGAGGGCGTGGACTTCCAAAGCCGCCAAGACCAGACAAGATTCCGCTCGGGATATCGGAGCGGGAATGGGAGCTTATTAATTTTGGGTGATCACACGGCGATTTCAGGTCGTTTTTGGTTACTGTTATAATTCTAATTATCATTATTATTAATGTTTTATGATCATATTCTTTGAATGCTTTTATTTGCTCTGTTTTGCATGCAATCATAGAAATGTCTGGATGGGTATCATATTTCTGGGTCAAGGTACTGGTCAATATCGAATCGGACATCGCGAGATATTCGTTTCACGTAATCATAGGTCGCTAAAGCCTTCCATTTCGATGCTCCATCCATGATTTCAGCTGACTGAGAGAAGGATAGAGGCGTGACCAGCCGGAGAGCTCGTAGATTTGCGAGCTGTGCAAAGATATCGACCGACAAAAGACAGTCTTCAGAGCAGATTGGTGAATCTAGAACCAGATTTTCGTGTGCTACTGATCGGAAAATTGCAAGCAAACGCTCAAGCTCAAAGAGTTTAGGACCCATTTCTGTGCTTACGAGCTGTGTTGCTCGTGACTTGCTTGTATTATTGATAACACGACGCTTCCTTCGCCTGCGATTTGGATCTGCCAAGCGGGAAAAGAGTCGAGCGTCAAACTTGGTATGCACATAGCTGGCCAGGTATGCCGATATAAGCAAGTATATTCCGACTAGTGGAAGATTGTGACTGTGACCTTTTGAAATTAGACAAAAACAGTAATCCAAGCAAAAGCTTACTCGATTCATCGCGGTGTAACGAGAGGTTTAATTCATCATGAACTATTGCCTCTTGTGTGAAAAGATCGTTTTCACGTGAAATTCGCAGAAGTCCTAGGAAATCGTCCTCGTCCCATTCTAGCCGTAAGACGGGTTCAATAAATTTAGGCCACAGCCGGTAAGCAATATCAAGGTAGATACTGACACTCGGGGAAGCCCCAGAGCCATGCGTCTTTACAAGAATCTCACAGAATTTTTGCCAGACTATATGAGGCACATTTACACTTTCTCCCGAATCATCCATCAGATTTTGCTCTAAATTTGTGCCTCCAAAAAACCGAATAACATTTGGCTGTGGTGGAAAAAGCGAAATTACGCGAACGAGTTCGCTGTCAGAGTATCCGGGAAAATATATATGAGGCAAATACGTGGGAAGCTCCAGAGTAAGCTTCGATCTGGCAACAAGAAGAGCGCAAAGCCTACCATGATCCGCCAATGATGGCAAATCCGATAGAACTGAAGCAAGCATTGGCGTATAATCCTTGACCTGGTCAATATGATCGAAAATAATCATAGTGGCCCTGTCCTTATCCGCCATTACGCGTATCCAAGCGACAAAATCATTAAGAGTTTCACACGCGCGCGCGCCCATCTGAGCCGTCATGCCCAAGAACTCAAGCACATGGTAAAATATAGATTTGCAATAACCCAATTTCCGGCAATCCACGTAACAAGTACGCCATTGCCGCCAAACATCAATAAAATATACGACACTGCGCGTTTTACCAGACGATGGTGGTCCGTGCACTAAAAGAGCTTTAGGGCTAGTTTCGACTTGCGAGAAATACACATTCAGAGCTTCAGCTTGAAGCTCTCGAGCAATTGGAGGCTCTGCCTCCAAGTCGTCGAAAGAGACAGGCGCTTCGACGGACATTTTGGATTTTATTGCATTGCAATTGCAGCTGCAAGCTGGTATACTAATGTCACTGTAATTTTTGGTAGTATGGCATTCTAATTATATATAAAATTACACGCTCGCATCGTATTATATTATATTATATTATATTATATTATATTATATTATATTATATTATATTATATTATATTATATTATATTATATTATATTATATTATATTATATTATATTATATTATATTATATTATATTATATTATATTATATTATATTATATTATATTATATTATATTATATTATATTATATTATATTATATTATATTATATTATATTATATTATATATATTATATTATATTATATTATATTATATTATATTATATTATATTATATTATATTATATTATATTATATTATATTATATTATATTATATTATATTATATTATATTATATTATATTATATTATATTATATTATATTATATTATATTATATTATATTATATTATATTATCAACAAATAATATTTATCACATCAACACTAAACTGTGTATTTTGCGAGTCGGCCCAGTACAAGCATGTCGGATAAAGCATCAGATACCAAGGAGCAAATTGCTCAGCCGGTCGGCGAACAGCAAGTTTTTTTTCTCGTGACGATTGTACTTACTTTTATTTGTAGGAAGGGCAAAGGAAGAGCGGAACCTGAGCAAGATATTCCTTCTGCCGTTTACGAATCCGAGTCGTCTGGGGATGAGGACGACGCTAACGAGCCTGAGGTACGAATATATCTTTATGAATTTTGCTAATGTTTTTTAGAACGTGGAATATGCCGATGGTATTTCATCATTGCTCTTCCTTTTATAATTCTTACAGAATAGATGATGACGACGAGGACGAGGACGATGATTTGGCTGAAATTGACATGACCAATATCGTCTCTGGACGCACTCGTGGCAAAAGGATTGATTTTTCAAAACAGGCTGAAGAGATTGGTGAGGATGATGATGAGGAGGAAGATGACGAAGACGATGATTTTGAGGCAATCGAAGAATGAGACCATTTTATGCCTACATTGTCGCGTTATTGAGTTATTGCACGCAAGCACGCACGCAAGCACATATTACCGCGCCAATTGTAGCTTTAACCTTCAACAAGCTAACAGACCCAACAAAAAATCGAGATTTAAACGGTTGGAAAAGTGTTCAATTAATCACCTATTTTCCTTTTATTATTTTCCTTTTCAATAGCTCGCTTCCTCGAAAAATGGTGAATGAATAATCATACATTTACTAAACTTGATCTACACATAACATTACAATAAACTTGTTGCTCTTAAGCTTGAATAATACCATCGAGAGGGGAGACCCGCGAGCTGAAATGTTTAGTCTCCATTCGGTCTCCTCAGCACCTCAACTAAATTCAGTATGCGTTGGCCATGACGGCTACCCTTGAGTGTGACGCGGCATCTATTTACGCATGAAACTACTGCTTGCCATTGTGCAGGACTGCAAGCGCGTAGTAATTCCTGTACGAGGTAGTTCCCATACTGATCGCATGCTATTTCGACAAAAGCATTCTTATGCATACCAGCCTCACGAACAGTCAGAACGGAAAAGTAAGCATTGCGGAACTCGGCTGGTCCGCGTTTCAGCCCACTATCGATAATTTTGGAAGCATATTGATGCTTACTAAACACTACGGCCTGCGATAGAACGCTTTTTAAAACAAACATTTGATGATTCCCACTGCCAAAGCACAGTAGATGCTGTATCACCCAATTCCCCCATTTATGTTTTGCTAATTGGTCAAAGCTTTCTAGTACCTCGTTGATACAGGGCAATTTATCTTTCAGAGTGCAATTCTCGAACACGCTTTGTGCAATAAGACTCCCATATTCATTTGAGGCAATATCATACCAACTGCCTTTTAGTCTTGTACACAGTAATTCGGCAGTCTTCGCTACGAGATCATAGTGCTGAATCTCGAGTGCTTTTTGCCATACATGAGAGCCGAACCTGTTCACAAGCGTCTTATCCAATTTGAGCTCCAGAAAATGTAGTACTACAGTGACAATATTTTTGTCACTACATTCAAGAAGCTTTTGTACAACGTGGCACCCGTACTGATTAGTGACAATGCTGACAAAGTCGTCCACAACGTAAAATAGAAAGGTTTTTAAATGCACATCTCGTGCTATTTCAACGCATTTTTGGACCAAAAAATTCCCTACACGGTTACATACAAGTAGCTTGCCTTGCTGTACAACTTTTTCCAGAATGACATCAACGTGCTCTTGGTTCTGAAGGAAGGTCTGCAAGCACAGAGAGGCTCGATGATCGTCATATGCGACGATTCTTTGGATATACTGATCAAGTTTATCCGTGGTCAAAGACGAGCCGTCAGACCGACTGTTGAATTTGGTGAAATTACGAAGGAAAGTATCGTATGTCGGTTTTTGATCAGTTATATGGTCTCTCTCAAATTCTTTGGGAGTTGGAAAGCACATTTCCGATGCTTTAGCATTTGAGCGACTGAACGGGTGTCGTTTGTCTTTAAGGTTTATAGCTTTATGCGATTGCTCTGTCCTTTGAGAGCCAACTTTATGTACACCAGTCTTGTGGGAATGACATGCCGCAGGCTCACTTTCACCAGCATCAAATTGTTGGTTTTTTCCGCTAAAACCGAGATTTGAATTAGCATCAGTTTTAGGGCCGAGTTTGATTCCGTCACAAGTCGTTCGGTAAGGTACAGCTCGATCAAGATTATGCGTTTTGCAGAGGGCACTTCCAGGCAAAAAAGTGCTAGCTAGGACGGGGCCTTCTGACTCACATTTCGACGACATTCTTAGATGTTTAGATGCATAGAGCTGATTTAAAATTTCATGGTCGCTAAGCTCAAGGGCGCGGAGCTGGTTGACAAGACTTCTGAGCTCAGAACTGCATCCATCGTCAATCAAAGATATTAGAGTAGATTGTTCATAACAAGACTCCATGGTTTCAAACAAGAAAAGGTGCTCAGTTGGCCTTTGGATGCTCAAGAGAAGGTCACCCAAGAGTTCCTGTTACCAAACTTTAAGCGACTCTGGCAGAATAGTAAACCATATCCCGGCGACTTTGTAAAGCGATTTAAACTCTGAGCTTTGCTCAGGGTAAAAGCCTGCCCGCACTCAAACTTTACAGGGGTCTTTATAGTCAGAAAAAGAAGATTGCCATATTCAAATGCCGCGCAAGGCGCTCTAAACTATACATTTAGAAGCCGCCCCTGAAGCGCAGTTCGTTGAAAGTCGGCATACTGGCTTTTTAGCCTAAGCGGGACTTAATCGTAAAATTGCCGACGAGTTGCGAGATTGTGATTGTAGTTCCAAAGATTAGATAGATAAGGGTGAATTGATCTAAATACATTATTATTTTAATTTATTATTTGATTAATAAAGTCGAGAAAAAGACCCTATATAAATTTTATTTATTTCTATTTCTTCTGAATTAATTGTCTCCACATGGATAATTCTATCTCCACATTACTCACTGAAATCTCCTCTAGATTCTTTACTCTCTCATTACGAGATCTAAATTTATTGAATATTATGTATATATGCCCCTGATCGCCGCGCCCTAGGGAGCCTTTACCATTTTGCGCTGCCTTTATCTAAACTAACAAAATTAGATCGCCCCAGTACTATCGCTGGCATTGTTACTTTGAAATGTCTCGTTGCTTGTTCATTAGACGAACACGAAAAACGTAAAAGGCATCGCGAGTGCAGGACTTAAATTCGACAGAATAATATGTAATTTTCGATTTATGATTGAAAAAGGAATCTCTGATCCTGCTGCACTCTTCTCAAATTTGAAGCGGCCCTTTTCTAAAATTCAAATTAGATGTTTTAAGTCAGCTATGCAGAACGGATTCTATTTTAGACACTATATTACAATATAATCTTTAACTTTTGTTTTAATTATTTTGGGGTGTTTATTGAACAGTAATATTATATAATCCGCAAGATTTGCTAGTCATTTCACATAAATTGAGGATTTATTAATTTACATTTATAATTATAATTATATGTTTATCCAAATTTATATTTTATTATGCATCTGTAAGATTTCACTTGCGCGCTTGTATACTCTATTCGCAAGATCTAGAATTTCAAACTTGGACCAAACTGTATCCGAATAGCGTAATAGCGTTATCTCGTGCAGTGAATAAAAACCAAATCGATGCGCGTAGCCAAGTG
This sequence comes from Novakomyces olei, assembly GCA_016906335.1. Classification (NCBI taxonomy): domain Eukaryota; kingdom Fungi; phylum Ascomycota; class Novakomycetes; order Novakomycetales; family Novakomycetaceae; genus Novakomyces; species Novakomyces olei. The sequence goes on from JADEYG010000015.1 coordinate 935,959, forward strand.
ATTAACGTGCAGGGAAAGAAACCAAGGACCGATCATCCACCGTAAAGGGTACGCGGTCACGTGACTGAATAATTATTGTAATAAAAAATCTTGATACGCGTGATGGCCAATCAAATGTCTTAATCTAACAAAGGCGCGATAAAGGCGTATAACTATAGACATAAAAAAGCCAGGCCATTCGGCGCCGTTGCTCCAACATGTGCAAAGATGGAGAGGCCGGCCGAGACAAAAACCTTTTTGATCGCCACGCAGTTTCCTAAAACAAAGAGTTTCTAATTTGCGATGACGTGGAAATTGCAATTAGCAGAGTTTAATTAGGCACAATTACCTGAATGGTTTGAGATAGCAACCGTAGACCAAATAGGATGTTTACTTGTTTACGCTGTAATCAAAAGATTCACTTATAAAAACGCGTCGCCCCGCAGAGCGCACCCACAGGAAACCAAACACTGGTGTCCTTTGCGAAGAGATCTGTGCCGATTGTCCACAAAGCTTTCTTCGAACCAAGATGTTCTGCTACGGCTGCCTGTTACTGGCTTTTGTTCCCTTGTTTTTGGTACTAATTTTAATTCAGCAAAAAGGTAAGCATATGATCGACGTTGCCAAGTCTTTTGGCAAGAATGTCTCGCGGATCTACAAGGAAATCCAAGCTTCAGAGCGTTTCGCCGAGCAGCAAGTGACTGCCAAGGTTCAGGCCGATGCCGTGGAGGAGGCCAGGGAGGCCAAGGAGGCCAGGGAGGCCGAGGCTGCAAAGGCTATGAAGGGTTTAATGGTCAGGGCGGCCATGGAGGCCGCAAAGGCTCGAGAGGTCGAGGCCGCAAAGGCTCGAGAGGTTGAGGCCGCAAAGGCTAGAGAGGTCAAGGCCGCAAAGGCCGCAAGGGCTAGAGAGGTCAAGGCCGCAAAGGCTAGAGAGGTCGAGGCCGCAAAGGCTAGAGAGGTCGAGGCCGCAAAGGCTAGAGAGGTCGAGGCCGCAAAGGCTAGAGAGGTCGAGGCCGCAAAGGCTAGAGAGGTCGAGACCGCAAAGGCTAGAGAGGTCAAGGCCGCAAAGGCCGCAAAGGCTAGAGAGGTCGAGGCCGCAGCCGCAAGGTTTAGAGAGGCCAAGGTCGCAAAGGCTAGAGAGGTCGAGGCCGCAAAGGCTAGAGAGGTCGAGGCCGCAAAGGCCGCAAAGGCCGCAAGGGCTAGAGAGGTCGAGGCCGCAAAGGCCGCAAGGGCTAGAGAGGTCAAGGCCGCAAAGGCTAGAGAGGTCGAGGCCGCAAAGGCTAGAGAGGTCGAGGCCGCAAAGGTTAGAGAGTTCAAGGCCGCAAAGGCTAGAGAGTTCGAGGCCGCAAAGGCTAGAGAGTTCGAGGCCGCAGCCGCAAGGTTTAGAGAGGCCAAGGCCGCAAAGGCTAGAGAGGTCGAGGCCGCAAAGGCTAGAGAGGTCGAGGCCGCAAAGGCTAGAGAGGTCGAGGCCGCAAAGGCTAGAGAGGTCGAGGCCGCAAAGGCTAGAGAGGTCGAGGCCGCAAAGGCTAGAGAGGTCGAAGCCGCAAAGGTTAGAGAGTTCAA